>BLFK01000159.1:597168-599668 GCA_014634185.1 Astreopora myriophthalma | reverse complement strand
CTGCAAGAGCCTTTTGGATATGGAATGAAGGTTGTAAGATGCGACGGTAAGGCAACGAAAACAGTAGTAAAAAGGTGTAAAAACGTCATAGATGTGTTTTTGAATGATATTCTAAAACTTGATAAGGGATTGAGAACATTTCTAGCAAACAAGAAGCCCATCAAAATGACAAAAAAAAAAAGAAAAGAAAAAAAAGAAAGGCACAAAAGAGCAACGCATTTTTTAGATCTGTGAGGAGTCGTTGTGGAAGGAAAACTTTTGAGTGGCAAGAAGTATGTTCGAAGCAGGCATCCGTACATGGGGGAGGTCCACCATAACAGCTATTTGGACATATGCAGGGAGGGTGAGGCATGTGAAAACTGTGAAGGCTGTGAAGATGGGGAAGAGGAGGAAATTGATATGGATGAATATCAAGCAGAGGTGGAAGCAGCAATACTTGAAAGGGAAGGAATAGATAACGATCTGTGCTGCACATGTCCATGGAGGATTAGCGGCCCGACGAACAAGCACAAGGCACTTGGAAAAATAGACAAATGGATTAAAAAAAACAGGAAGACTGTCGTTTTTGTGGAAAGCCTTTGATTGTTGTAAAATGGAAGGACTCAGTCAAAGACCACTGTCATATTATAGGAAAGTACCGTGGATCGGCACACAATAAATGCGACTTAAAGTTGAAGATAAACCCCAAGACAGTCAAGATACCAGTCTTATTCCAAAACCTAAAGGGATACGATGCGCACCATATTTCCCGAAGGTTGGGGCAAATAGGCACAAAGGTGACTTGTATCACAAACAACATGGAGAAGTACATATCCTTCAGAGTTCGCGGGCTAGAGTTTAAAGACACGCTAGGCTCCCCTCTATCAAGTCTAGATGCAGCGGTCAAAGCAACGCCAGAGAAGGGATTTAAGTATACAAGAGAGTTTGTATAAATGGAGGAAAGGTTAAAGTTGGCAAAGGAGAAAGGGATATATCCCTACGAGTACATGAATAGTTGGAAACCGTTCCAGGAAACAGAGCTGCCGCCAAACGAAGCGTTCTACAGTACATTGAAAGGGAAAGGAATAACTGATGTTGAGTACAAGAGGGCGTGGGATGTATTGAGGGCATTCAGCTGCAAAACACTGGGCGACTGTCACGGCACATACTTAAAAACGGACGTGGAGTGTCTTGCTGATGTGTTTGAGGCACATAGAAATTTCAGCTTGAAAACGTATGGGTTGGACCCTGCACACTACAACACACTGCCTGGGTTTGGCTGGGATGCTTTGCTGAGGATGTCGAAGGTAAAGCTGACAGACATTGACAAGTACTTGTTCATGGAGCGGCGTATACGAGGTGGTATTTCAATGGCATGCAGGCGTTATGCCAAGGCAAACAACCCAAAAGTGGAGGGATACGCTTCAAGCAAGCCAACCGCGTGGATAATTTATTTTGACTGGTCTTTATGGCTGGGGAATGTGTGTCTTCCTGTAAGAAATTTCAAGTGGCTTGGAAAGACACGAAGCGAGCGTCAGATAATGAACAAAAAAAGAAGATGCAAAGAAAGGCTGGCTTATAGACGTTGATGAGGAGTACTCAGCTGAGTTGCACGAAGTGCACAGCAGCTATCCGCTAGCGCCAGAGAAAAAGAGTCGAAGAGGGGTGGTTGCGGCTCTGGTGCAGGCTCTGGTTCATAGGGCTTTGGCGATATCTTGCTTTTCAATGTTGTCAAAGTTGCCACAAACGATTCTCACTGGTAGTAGAGGGAAAGGCCATGAATTAGAACACCGACACCCACAACGTACATCGCTGTGTTGTTTGACGACTTGGTTTCGACCACCACTTCAGCTGGCTCAGCGGGTTCAGCGGGGGGGGTGTTGGGTCGATACACTTGTTTTGGCTGCCTCCTGTTCAGCAAGCTTTCTTGCCTCGAGTTTTATCCGGTTTTGCTTAGCAAGCCTTTCTCCAGCAGCAAGCCTTTCTCCAGCAGCAACCCTTCCAGGATGTTTGACTTCGGGTTGGCTTTCAGGCACACTTTTGGAAGTGTTTTAGTTTCAGTGTCAGTCATATATATTAGGTTTCATTTAAGTTTCTACTCAAGTTCATTGTCAATTTCATCTTCAAGTATCTCAATTGTTAGATGCTTTCTCCCAGTCAATGTGTTTGGCTGTGATAAGCACGGCATTTACTAAAACAGTCATCTTGCTGCAGTTAAGAGAAAAGTTGGCTGCAATGGTTGACAGTGTGTTGCTGATTGCGAAATCTGCTCGTAGTTCTTTTTGATATGCATCAATGTCACGCATTTTGACCAACTGGTTAACTGCCTTGGTTGTAATCTCCAGAAAGCTCCTCACTGTACCGCCAGTGGTTTTTGAGCCCACGTAGGCTTCGTATCTTTTGTAGTATTTTTCAACATCCTTTTCAGACAGGTGCTTGATGTTGTCATACATGAGCGCCACACTGATTGCTTCTTTACATTTCCCCATTGAGGCAAGCATGGCGAGTTGCTCACAGTGGG
>BLFK01000159.1:574557-579557 GCA_014634185.1 Astreopora myriophthalma | reverse complement strand
AAGAAAATAACATTTGAGCACCGTTACATACCAACTGACAAACAAAGGATTGGAAAAGAAGGAACAGACTTGAGGTGTCGTCTTTTAACATAAATTATTTTGTGAACGTGTTCCAGGAACGAAAGTCCTAATTGTAATTTAGCACCAGACTATTGGGTGTTAGAACCTTGATTGAAACCTATATTAAAAACCTCTGTCGGCACAAATAAAAGACTACCAAATCTCGTGAGTCCAGTCTGAAAACGGACCAAAAACAATCGAGTATATAAGAACGTTATTTCCGGTAAAATTACCGCAAAAGGAAAACAAAAAGGAAAAAGAAAAACAAAAAACACAATTTAACCATTTCTCTCCAAAAACCTAGTTGCCATGGCAGGGCTCGAAATTAACGGTAACCCGTTAACCAAGGGTTTGTAATTTTCAACGTTTGGTTACTAAAAATGTGTCCAACTAACCCGACATGGTTAGGAAAAATTTTCTTTCATATTTAAATTATGTAAATTGTTATGGAAATAACCTTTTAACAAATAACTGTTAACTTTTAGGAACGGTTTATGTGTTGTTATCTTGCATGAGATTGTTTTCTGTCTCGAACAATTGGTTCTCGCCGTCTTTACGATCGAGTCGAACTTTGCAGCCATTTTGAGCGCTACGGCCCTGGAGACGAGTTTGTGTGGAATACAACTTCATCGGATCCGCCATCTTGCGAATCCATCTTCGCTTCGAAATTGCTGTCCGCGATGTTCTGGCAGTTCGGAATTGAATTATGCAGAGTTGTTTGGATAGACTTGTCAGAAAAAGGCAAGCTCCAGCTGAAAGTAACTGTGGTGAAGAGGAAAAATGTCAAGAAAAGGAACCAAAGACAACAGAAGCTATGGAAGACTCGAGCTCCCGGAAGCGTTACGAAGAAGAGAGGAAACAAGAGGGCAGAACATTTCTACAGGAGTGGAAGAAAACATTTGGGTGGCTTCAGTTCGACGAGACTAAACAAGAAATGTTCTGCACCGCCTGCCGGGAATTTTCTTCCCTAGCAGATAAAAACAGTTCATTTTTTACCGGAAGCCAAGCTTTTCACATTGGAAACATTAAAGCACATGCAAGCAATCGTAAACACGAAGCATGCGTTTTAGCAAAAGGGTTTACCTAAACCATGACTGACATAAGCGTTGCCGATTCACCTGCTGTGATTCATCTCCTTTCATAGCACCATCTATTGCCTCAACAAAAACAAGACAACCTCTGTCATTAATGTAAGTCTTCCCCAATGACAAGCCATTCTTCACGTGAAATTTGTGTAAGTCTGCAAAGTCACTGAATGGTCGCTCATGTTTCGCAATAAAATAAGAGAGATTAAATAGCTTCTTCATTTTTTTTTTCAGTGTCGCTCGACGTTTGTCGCAAAGATTGAACAATGTCCCTTCCTGCTGCTCCCTCTGCTGTTTTGCTTAGGGTTGACAGTGGAACAGATGCAAGTAACAAAGGCACCGTTTACACGAACGCGGGTTCATTTGTAACCGTATCGTTTTCGATGCGGTTACGCCTTCTGTTTACACGACACCGATCGAAACCGTTGCCGAAACCGGGTCGATTTGAAACCACTGCCAAAAGTGAAGCGTTTTCAAAACGATACGGTTTCATCTGTCGTGTAAACGGCGAAACCGCATCGATTTGAGTACGGTTACCATTTTGGCGCGAAATTTGCATTGTTCGATTCAAAATGGTGGATTCTTTCATTAATCGTACCCAGATCGCTTTGGTCTGTGATGACTTCAGCATGATGTAAAGAGTACGAAATCGGTTCCGAATAAACACTTCCAAACCGCATCGATTTTGATGCGCTTTTGAAGTCGTGAAACCGTATCGATGTGAAACCGCATTCGTGTAAACGCAGCCAAAGATCTTGAACTAATGTCTATGTAAGGTTTCTTGAAAATGGTTTGCCTGTTAACAAGTATGTTGCTGTTGTGGAACTCAAAAATGCAGATGCTAATGGTGTGATTGCTTCTATTAATACTGGTATGGCTGAATTTGGCTTGGAAAGTTGGAAAAGTCAAACAGGAAGGCTCAATGGAGTTGTTGCTAAGCTACATGTAGAAATTCCCTGGCTCCTTGGTGTGCATTGCATAGCACACAGACTAGAACTTTCAGTTAGATGCACTTAAAGATGAAGAGTTACTGAAAAATGTGCAAGAGATGCTCCAAGGCTTGTACAAGCACTACCATTATTCACCCAAAGCCTTACATGAACTTAAAGAACTTATACAATTACTTGATGAGAAAATAAACAAGCCTGTCAACCTTAGGGGTACACAATGGCTGCCACACATCAGTAGGGCTCTTACTGTCATGATGAAGAGTTTTAGTGTTATCTACGCTCACTTGGAAAACACAAGCAGTGTAGAAATGAGGGGCAGAGCAAGAAAGACAGTAAATGTGTTAAGCGATTCTCCTATTCATTCACTTAATGCTTGATGTTCTGGCAGTATTTAAGGCTCTCTAAGCTTGCTCTTCCAGAGGGATAACATTGTTATATCTGCTGCAAAGGATGGTCTGTACTCTACGGAACTGCAGCTCAGAGCAGTGATTGCCAGACCGGGGAAGAATTTGCAAGACTTTCTTGATGGAGTGGGAGATGGTCACATTTGCAAAGGAGTAACTCTTAGAATGCCCAATGACTTGTATGCTTTTATCAGGGACAAACAGAGGATGATCAACACAACCATCCAGTTCTTGAATTCCAGATTTGAAAGCCTGGATTCAGATCCAGTTCTTGCATCTGGGAAGATTTTTGATCCCACGGTTTGGCCAGAATCTGTAGAAGACCTAACAGCATATGGGGAGGCAGAAGTGGATCGCTTGGCTCAGCATTTTAGACCAGCTTTGGAGAGGAATGATTTTGACTTTGCAGCTGTAGCTGGAGAGTGGAGTGCTCTAAAGGCTTGTGTCACTGCAAACAATTTCAGGCATTTAGGTCCCCTCATTTTATGGCAGAGAATGTTTACTTGCTTTAAGGATCAATTTCCCAACATCTTGATGCTTGTGGAAATAATACTGATCCTGCCACTTGCAACAGCAACTGTGGAGCGAGGATTTTCAGCACTGAAGAGAGAGAAGAATGATTGGAGATCCTGTCTCGAGACAGACATTCTCAACATGCTGCTAAGGATAACAATCAATGGTTGTTCATTTGATGTATTTGATCCCCAGAGAGCTTTTCAACATTGGTGGACTTCAGGACAAAGAGAACGTAGACCAGACTTTCAGAGGAATACTTAGAATACTCAATTTGCTGAATCAACTCAGACTGTTGTTAGAGAACGTGCTGTAGATGTACCGTTCATGACTACCCAAATCATGCTGGTCTCTTCAAGGTAAATAAGAGGGTAATAAAATAGGTGCTTAATTGTCAACGTTTTTTAAGGTCACCACGCAATTTCAACTCTTCTTTGATTTGTTCTAGTGGTTTTTAACAAAATGTTCAATATTGGAGATATCGTAAGTTGTGAGCTTGAATACCAAACTTAATAATTTGGTTAGTAAAAAAATGTCTACTAACCCAAAGGGTTAGTGATCCAAAAATTAAATTCGAGCCCTGCATGGAATAGAAACACGTCTTTCAAACTAAATTCATGATGGGGGAAATGTTGATTTGTCTTAGCTCATAGCTGTTGCAGTTAGAGTACAACAAGTGCCACTCCCAAACAGGCTTTATTTTAGACACGGATTTTTATCTTTTAACACTAGATTAGCATTTTAATAATTTTCTTGGAGCACTGTACTTTACTTACAAGTAAGTTGAGTTTCTCCTTTTATGGCTTTTTGTTACCTGTGGTATAAATAGGCTATCTTTGTTGTTGTTCTTTTCATTGCACAATCTGTGCAATGGCTCCAGCAGGCAAACACAACAACAGTGCAATGCCTCGCATCGATACAGTGTTGTTCCACCTTTGATCTGCTTACCCAAAGCGTACACCCGTTGAATTTGGCGGACCAAATACTCAGCTTGTTCAGTAGGTCTTGGACAAGTTGTTTTCATCGAAGGCTAACGACAGCACAGCTCCATTGAAATGCACTTTCAAACAAAACCAGTGAAATCCTATGTTTGACAGAATTGTGCAGTACTCAAACAGGGCAAAGAACGTGTACACTGTAGTGATAAGATAATTGTTAAGAAAATAACCGTGAACTGCGTCTAATACTGCCGATGTCACCTTGAAATAAACCACGTCTGCCAACTCATGATGTCTTTAAAGTGCCCCTGACCTATTTCTTTCCTTATCATAATCTACCTATCGCCTAAGGTACATTTGCAGAAAAAAATTACAATTGAAAGGGGGGGGGGGGAATTGAGCAAATCAAATCTCCAGGTTCCTCTCTGTGAATAAAGAGGGCATAACCTAGATTCAGGAACACGTAACCTCAGACACAAAGACAGCCAAAGAGTTTGTGAGGGTATTCGTAACATTGTAAACAACATCTGGTAAGAAGATGCCTGCCAGAGAAAGGATTTGCTGCGATCGTCTCCGAGAGTCATCAATAGAGTGCCTTGGTGTCAATGCCGCAAATTATAGGGATTTCAATAGACAACAATGTAAAACACAACTTCGCTTTCCTGAATTTCAACGGAAGGGGTGTACTCAAATCTTAGATGTTTCATGTGTAGAATCTGTTCTGAAAATAACTGAATAAAGAGGTCATGAACAATTCAAGCTTATCAGTTCCATGTAAATATAAATAGATATAACAGGATCAACTAGCCACTGTACTGTAAGGCTGACATTTCAAGGTGATCAGAGCGCAAGTGCTGAAACTTTTAAATCCTCCCATGCAGCCAGGCCAGTTTGCCTCAACAAAGAATGCCATTGGTAAATGGCTTCAAGATGCAGCACCTCAGTTCCTGTACAACTCACTAACTTATTTGCTTGCTTCTTCCAACGGCTGACTGACTCATTTTCTGCTATGCCTACAAGCACAATTATTTTTTTATTGAATTATGAGGC
>BLFK01000159.1:552057-569557 GCA_014634185.1 Astreopora myriophthalma | reverse complement strand
TGAAAGAAGTTTTGCAGAGGCGAAAGGTTGACGTGGCAATAATTCCTGGCGGCCTAACTCCTGTCCTTCAGCCATTAGACAAGTGTCTAAACAAGCCATTCAAGGACAATATCCGGCGGCAGTACCTTTCGTGGCTAATTACTGGTCCCTTTGAGTTTACACCTGCCGGGAAGAAGAAGGCTCCATCACGAATCCAGGTCCTTCGATGGGTAAAACAGGCTTGGCGCGATATTCCAGAGAAGATGGTGAGGCGATCGTTCAGGACTTGTGGCATCTCTAACGCACTCGACGGGACAGAAGATGATGCCATCTTCGACGAGAATATTCCAGAAGAAGAAAATAGTGAAGACGAGGAAATGGACGACGAATTCGAAACTGACAGCGAGGAAGAAGACTAGCAGTAAGATCGATCCCGATCAAACAACCACAAAAACGGCTCCTTTAGGAGCCACCACATAATAAAAGTCCATAACCAACAACTGCTCTTCATTGTACTAGTACCGGTAACTTAGCTCGGCTTGTAAGTGAATACATGTTCATTTGTTGCTGTTTTATTTGTTAAGCAGCTGTTTTATTTTGCTGAGAAATTTTTTTAATCAGAAATACTCGGCTATAAGCCGAGACCCCTTCTGTGGGTTCAAATTGTCCCAAATTGACTAAGGATTTGTGTAAAAATCGCTCGGCTTATAGCTGAATAAATACGGAGATCTCCCGCATCGCAAATTTCTAATTATATACATTTTAGGATTGTTTACTCACTGACCTTATGTCGTGTTCCGTGTTCCAAGTTTGCACAGTCCTCACTAGAGTAAAACCCTCCATCTTGTTTAAACATAAAAAAGACTAACTTATTTGTTCATTAGAACTATTTATAGATAGGGGAGTAAAGAGTCCTCGCATAAACACAGAAAACGAAGAAGCCACTTCATCTTGTTTATTTTGGTGTTGTGTTACCTGTGACATTTTTCAAGTCACTTGTTGCTGTACACGGTATATAACATGCTGTTTAGTTATTTCATTTACGGTAGTCACCAGCAAAACATCGCACAGTCGTCACTAAGTAAAGGAGGACTGTGCAATCAGAACTAAAAGAATCTCCTAGTGGAGCTACGCCATCTCCGTTTATATCTTCATAAGCAAAATATTACTTCTCTCCAGAAATGAATAGGGGTGCCAATCGCACCCATGCCGGAGCCCTCAAGCCCCTTTCCAGGGTCATTCTTCTTCTCATCCCTGGAGTTAAAGAGACAGAAAGGGAAGTAAGAAGAAGAGACTCCAAGAGTCATGAGAGCTTTGGCGGTACCTTTAAGCCGCATTGATCCGAAAAAAAAATGAGAAATGCTTGTCATTTGTTTCCTCATTTCTGTTGGACACCACTTGAAGAGGGCCCATGTAGAGTACCTCTTCCAATGTTTTGTAGATTTTCTGCCACGCGCTGCACAATTTTTATAGGGAAATATCCCCCGGCTTTAGGGACAGACCATTAGAAAGGTTCTGGCGTGGGGACGAAGTACAAAAAAAATATTTTCGTACATGGGAAAATCTTATGAACAAAAATTTATGCACGCCGAGTAGCCTTAAAAAATACTCCCGCATTGGCCTAAAGGGAAATGTTAACGAAAAAATTCAGGCCGCTCTAAAATTCCCCACCCCCCATAACCTTTGTAATGGTCCGTCCCTTACAACTGAAATATTTGAGATTTTCGTAGCCACAATTACCAGCAGCTGTTTAGGAAATGAGCCCGCGCTCCTCCCCCGAAAGTCTCTTCTCTTACATTTTATGGTTCATTTCTATATACCTAAAATATCTACTTTTACTGACGTTGTTTGTTTGCTCCAGGGGTGCATTCCGCAAGCTTCTTTACAAGCGTTTGGACTTAAAATGATTGACTTTTTTACCTCGGAACCATCCGCGCGAGTTCATCCGACCCTATTTCATGACCCTTAGCCCTCCAGCCCTAAACCAGCCCTCATTATTATTGGATGGATAATTTCGCTTTATTAGCTAGCAATACTTGTTTAGATAGTAGAGCGATAGTTTACTTGAAGTGCTTCACTAACAATCTAACAAGTACGGCCTTGCAGTGCTTTGTTAATGGCATACAGGAATTTGACTTCCATCACAGGTTAGAGGGAATCGGGTCGTGGAAAACGTAGATGTTACTTGATTCATGAATGATCAGAAAGGGCTAAATAGAGGAAGCTTCATAGCTGGATGCAGTGTGCACAATCAAAGGATAGAAAGGCTTTGGGCAGAGGTCAACAGGGTTGTTTTGGCACTTTTCATTGACCTATTCAACTTTATGGAAAATAGTGGCATTCTTGATGCACACAATGAATGTGATTTGTTTGCCCTTCACTATGTTTATGTGCCAGCCGTTCAGGCATCTTTGGATGAGTTCACTTCCCAGTGGAATCATCGTTGCCGGATTTCATACCGTGAGGGCCTGGGTATGAGTCTGTGTATTATGGGATTAACAACACAAGACCCAGATATCCTGAAAGAGCACAGCGAGCTTCACAAAATCCTCAAGTTTCGTGTTAGTTGTCTGGAAATCCATACATTTCTTGGCAAGTTTTGGAGTTTTTGAATGGCTGTATGGCTCAATTGACACGAAACTTGAGGATTTTGTAAAGCTCGCTGTGCTCTTTCAGAATATATGGGTCAATTTTTTCCCTTTCAGTGTCTACTTTAATGTGTCATATACTTTCATAATAATTCCCATGGATGGGTTATACTTCAGTGGTCACAAAATAAATTGAAAAGCAGTCTGCCAACAACCTAGACCACTAGCAGTCCCTTCAGAGTCGCGACCCTAGAAAACATTTCTGAACTACTTTAGTCCATTATGGCTTTCCACAGTGTGATTTACAAATTAGCTCGCCATAACAAAGAAATGAAAACAACTTTCCTCACTTAACCATTGAAAACAACAGGTATGGCCAAAGCATATTGCTGTGTACAAGTGATCAAAAGGTACATTATTACAGGGTCTGAAATTGCACCTTCCTGGTCGCCAATGCGACAAAATATTGAGTACTGGCGACCAGAGTTTCATAGCTGGTCACGAGCGGGCGACTTACTATTGCACTGCTATTTAAGCCGACTGTTATAGACCTTTTGATGAATAATGACGCCATATTGGTTGGGCGGGAGAGCAAACATGGCTAAAGTTACAGTGAATATATGGGAGTTGAAACAGTATTTTGACAGCAAAATATCTTTTAAAAGGCATTTGTACTGGGAATATTTTCATGAAGAATAAAGAACAGATTCAGGCTACAACAACCGTAAACATGTTTCGAAGGTTTCACACAAATCCTTGTAATCAAAATTATGCAAATTACAGCTAAATTAGAGCTGACATGAAGATTATAATTACAATTTACAGACGTCATACCGCTCCTTTACTGGCCTAATTTTCTGTTGGATGAATGATATCAATAACATCATTAAAAATAGTGGCAAATGTTGGCAGTCAGCCTCTTCGTAGCGGTGTCCTAGCAGTTCAAATTTGGCCAAAATTCAATACATTCATTGTAATTTTTGCTGTGTTTACCCCCCAACCAATATGGCATCATCAGATGTGAAAAGGTCTACTGTAAACTTTCACGTTCAGAGAAACTGATTCAGGATAAACCTTGAAGCCATTTGCCAGCAGATTTCTTATGTTTTATCCTGCTGACATTTTTAAATTAAAAGTGAAACAAATTTTCCAGTTAATCTACCTTCACAACTGCTGTGACCAGGTTAACATCAAATAACATAGATTCAGTGACCAGCGGTCAGTGTTAGGGGTTTAGTGGAGATTGCCATCAATACGGGTGCAGAAATCTGCTTTCACCCTATGTTATCACCCAGGGCAATGTGGCAGTACCCTCTAGGAGTTAGGCTTAATCTTCGAAGAAACAGTCCAAGATAGTGGCCATCTTAGGTGCGACCGATTGCAAAACATCTTGTGGAGTTCTAATATAAAGATGGTACCAGTCAGAAGACCAATGACCAAGTACTTTGGTAAGCCAATCTGGCACGCAGGCAATGCCTGCAGTAGATGCTGCCCTGATGTGAAAGCCATGGCACTTGAGGCTAAGGTAAGGGAGACCTGACCCTGGCACTGTCACAAAGTAGTTGTGAAACATGTTGGGTGACATAGCGACCCGAGTGGAAGCATAGGAGAGGCCCTTGTGGCAGGCTAGCAAGAAGAAAATGCGTGCACGTGGCCATAACTGCACAAAGGGGAGATGAAGAATGAGCAATGGAAAGGCTCTAGACCCTAAACGTATCGGTCTTTGACGGTTTCAGCCAAACTGTCATAAACTGGGATGAAATCTTGTGCAATCTGTTGAAAGGTCAAAGCTAGGTTGAAAAAGGCGGATACCCCTGAGAACTTTCCGCGAGAAGCCTTCCCTGTAGCCAGTCAGTGAACCCCGCTGTGATGCGGAGATTACGAACAGCTGCTAAACAAAGCTTTATTGTGCTATGATGCACGTTTCTGGCTAAATAAGAGTAAATAAACAAGTGGCACAGGCAACTACAATTTCCTGCCACTCAATGCTAATAGCCTTGACCTTATTAAGTAGCAGGTGAGGGGGCCACCAGCCTTGGAACCACTTTCCCCTGAGAAAACAGCTGAAAACGCCATGAGCTGGTGGCATTCGTATAAAGGTCGAGGGCAGGGGCAGCGGTCGTGGAAGACTCCAGGAAAAAAGCACCTGTTCCACTTGGTGAGAAAGGCCTTCCAAATAGTCAGGTCCTTAAGTAACTCCCTATTAAGACGGACATGGTGGAAACGACTGGGGATCCCCCTAGTCGGGTTAATCACTTTTTGAGGGAAGGTCCTGCCTGGGACTACCACCTTGCAGGTGAACTGGGGAGTGCCAATTAGAGATTGCAGTTTCACTAAGCACACCAAATGGCGCTTTTGGAAGCAGGCTAGTAGCTTGTGCATCCCAGCCAATTTTTCCTCTTTGGAAGGCAGGCTTCCATGTGTACAGAGTCGAGGACAATCCCCATAAATTCGATAACTTGTTAGGGCCGATAGTTTTAGGTGCTTTTTGGGAACCACGTCCATGGAATGGCATTGGAAGTCCAGGAGAGGGTGTGAGGCATAGAGTCCCACTACCCTGCCAAGATTAACTTCCTTATTCAAATTCAAAGTGACTACTTCCGGGTGCTGTGCAGCAGACACCCGGGGTGAGCGAGGCCAAAAATAACTAATGCACACTAAAACAGAAATTCTTTTGTTCGGCACCAAACAACAGCTCGCTAAAGTCTCAATTGATAGTACAACCACTGGAAGCTCTGTCATTGCCCCGCAATCTCCCGTTAGTAATCTGGGTGTGCTATTAGATTCTAACCTTTCGATGGGTGACCATATTACAAGAGCAAGCTCTGTTACATTCTATTACTTGTAAAATATCAGGAGGATTAGAAAATACCTTAGTAAAGAATGTACGGAAACACTGATACATGCCTTCACTTCTAGCCACATTGACTACTGCAATAGCCTGTTATGTGGTTTGCCGGCGTATCAGTTTAAGAAACTGCTAAGAGTTCAGAATTTGGCTGCTCGTCTTGTTTTCTTGGAAAGCAAATTTTGCCATATCACACCATTGTTAAGAACACTGCATTGGATTCCCGTTAAGTATCGCATTGTTTTTAAGGTTTTACTAATAACCCATAAGGCCATTCACAGACTTGTTCCGTCTTATATTTGTAATCTCTGTAAAGGATATTAATGGAAGATATAGTTTAAGATCGAGTAATGGCCTACTTTTAAACGTTCCTACATGCAAGTCTTTGGCTACTCTTGGTGACTGATCTTTTTACATGGCCGCCCCTAAACTATGGAATGATATTCCACTTTTTATTAGAAATATATCCACTGTAAATAGTTTTAAAAAGTCTCAAAAAACTCATTTGTTTCAGAAGGCGTTCTTTTAGCTAATTCTTACTGATTTTATGTAGAATTTGTTCTAGATATGTATTTTTAATTTTTTTGAATTGTGATGTGCAGATGAAAATTACTATATTGATATCTGCACAATATAAGTTAATAAATATTAATATTACTAATAGCTAATTCTAAGGCTAGGCAATCAGTGTCAATGGGTGAGGATACATGTGGCATCCACTGAAGCTGCTCCATGCGGCGTTCCAATGAAGCTGCTCCACTTTACTTCTTGCTGTGGTTACTGGCTTTGGGGGAACTGAAAGAACTGGTGCTGGAAGCAGGCTGCTGAGAGCAGGCTGTAGTAGTGTGGCTGCTGGAGTTGCAGTGGCGGCACACGTGCCGGTAGCTACAATTGCATTACTGGCACCCAGAGGACTTGTTGAAGTCAAAGCATATGGTGAGCTGTGCTCTACAAGGTTTTCTGTTGGGGTCAGCAGGAGGGACAATCGTCTTGGATGTGGTAAGGACTCGAACAAAGAATGCAGTGGGGCTTGGCTAAACCTGAAAAGGTCACAATCGATACCTCTAAATCTATGGTATTCCAGCTGATAGACAGGTCGTAAGCAGCATGCCGGTGGAACTGTTGGTTATATATATATATCTATACCAGGCCATGCCCATAAATTTTCGAACTGCCCAGCTTATAATTTGTTGATATTTGATCAGCTTGAGTGCCCTTCGCGGGTAAGCAGTGATCAAGAAGAGCATGTATGCCGTATTGGCATTCAACCATTTGTGAATTGTGTCAATGGTGGGCTTACATTTCGGACCATAGTGACCGGTGAATCCATGGAGCTTAGGGCCAAACTGTCCAACCTGAGCTGAAGATCAGGGGTCTGGGTCTGATACAAATTCTCCGGTAACAACAATGCAAGGTCAACGTGCTCACTGCGTATCCTTCAATTTGCGGTCGATAGGCCGAGAAAGATCCAGAGGAGAGGCGGTACCGATAGCAAGAGGGCTCTGGATGGCTTGGGGCGGACTGGCTGTATCTTCTGGACAGGACTTATGGCACTCTGTTTAGCACTGTTTCCCCAGAACTGTCGAAGAACTTGTCAAGGAAAGAGGATGACTCATCATACGATTGGCTGCTGTCCTCGTGTTCCTACTCATGATCTGGTGTGGCTGTACTTGGAGCTGGTTGGCCTTTCTAACTCAGGAAGATTTCCCACCCGTTCGGGCCTTCAAGGTAGAGGTGGAGGAATTCCTGGCTATGGCTTTTCTAAGTGTGGTGATGAGTTGAGCTTTTGAACCAGAGAAAGGTAGGTAAGGAGCCTGCAACCAAAGCTGTAGGACTTCACTAGAACGTTTCTATAAATGCTGTTGTTGTGGCAGCGAGCAATTGAGGGTGACGCGAGGACGAACCATGACGAAAAATAATTGTGCAAATTGCTAGCAACTATTAAATGCTTTGTATAAGAGAACTGCAAAGTGAACCTTGCACGGCTCGCTAGATCTCTTATAGTTAGACAACGTCTACTGATATAGCCAGTTATGAAAGCTGTACCATACAACAGCAAGACAAGCACGTGTACTTTTGCAGTTATCAATAGGGCCTCAAAAGATTTGGCCAATGCCATTGTACGAAATAATATGCTAACTAGAAACAAGGCTTTAGTATCTTAGTCTTACGTACAACGAAACCATTCATTACAGTGACCTTGGAAGTTGGACTACATAGTAGCAGCGGGCCATGAATGGCTTACCTATTTTGAGTCAGGTTCCATTAAAAGTATTTTACTGATTGGTCAGTAACGAGCAACATAGTGGATTGACTTGCATTTAAATTATCATGACAGTTATGGAAGAAAATAGAGTTTTGAACTGATCATTGCACTAATGGGCAGATGGCTTCTGTAACTATATTCTAGGTCAGATAACTTTATATCTCCAAAGAGCAATTACATAGTTGAAAAATTTTCATACGTCACTCATACATGTAAAGTTCCTTTCTGGTATTGGGAGCAGAAGCGGTGCAACTTTTGAGCATCAAAATGTCCATACCATGCATTTTTCTCTTGCTTAAGCTTTCATTGTAAAAAAAGGGAGACGAAATATTTTGTGACCACAATTTGCCCTCTAGCCACCAAAAATGTATATTTGATCGCCAGTTGGCACCCATGAAAAAAAAAGCTAATTTCGAACCCTGTACAAGGCTCCTGAAACACAAGCTTTCAGATTTCAAAGTGCCACAGAAGTTGCGAGCGAGCCAGCGACCGGCCGACTGAGTAAGCGGGGAAACAATATTATTTTTCACTGTCATCTGCAATCTGAATGCCTGAAACAGGCTACGCATACTTCAGCATAGTCGATTATTCTACCCTGAGGGGGTGTACTCCCTTATATGGGCTATATACGTATGTGCAGTCCCATAGGGTATGGCTTTCTTTGCCCTTTTGGTCTGAAATAGGGTATCGATTTTAACCATTTTGGTCTGAAATAGGGCATGGTTTGTGCACTTAAGTCCTGAATTGGGTACATTTTTTAGAAGAAACGACTTCCTCATTAGGCAATAAGACCATCAACAAAAGTCCTTCTCAGATGATTGTGCCAACTGTGTAACAGCTGAAATAGGGCAAATTTTTGGTCATGTCTGAAATAGGGTAGGTAAAATCACAGATTTTGGTCTGAAATAGGGTACCAGTAAGGGTTTCAGGAAGCGGGCTGGACACCCCCACCCAATTTTTCTGGGAGTAACCACTATGGGTATTCTACATACCTCAATGGTCATTGGTTCCACTGCAGTTAACTTGAACAATGCCACGGAAAGAAACATGTACAGCATGGCACACACCATAAAGACTATAAAGGAGGTTTCGTGTATGGCTACAGAGAGAAACAGAGAATCTGAATTACAAATACAATTTATATATGGTGTCAAGTATTCATTCCACTGAATTCAGTTGTGGAATTCGGAAATGTTGGTTTTATGAGCACAAGTGAAAACCAAACAGCGTAGAGAAAACCTCTCAAAGCAGAGTTGAGACTCAACATTGCCATTTTATCGTCTAATTTGCAATTTCCCTCTTAACTGTTGGTCTTGATCCAATGTTATCTCATATTTTTCATATTTTTACTTTTCATGATGTTATTGCATGTTTTAAGAACCTTTCTATATTTTAATTTTTAACATTTTATCTTTTTTTCTTCTGTATATTTTACATGATGGCCACTAGTTTTCCGTGATTACCGTTGTGTTACCCACTATAAATAAAGTTGATTATTATTAATATTATTATTACTATTATTATCAACAAAAAACAATTATGTCCAATCAGACAAAATCGGCCATTTCAAACTTGTCACGTTGCAGAGATGAACTTTGATACTCATTGCTGAGGTTTTTTGTTCCCTTTTTAGCACAAAGACACTAAGAAACCTTCTAGGACTGTTTGTTCGTTTTAAAAAGTAGCTTTGTTTGACTTTCATTTCATGATTACAGAATTTCCGTTCGCAGCTAACAGTACAAAGCATTGTTCATTTCTATTTCCCCTAAGTCAAGGTGATAACAAAATTCCCTTGCCACATGCACTTAGTCAGTTGTCAGTACTTGCTCATACTGTAAGGAGTTACCTAAACGGAGTTCGGAGCTTCTCAACAGCTAGGAGATTAGGAGTTCTTCACCCCTCGGAGGCAAATCCAATTTTTCACCGCAAGTGCTGTATGAATGAGTTTGCCCAGCTTGATCTTAATTAAACGAGTTTGAATCTTGCTGCTTGTCTCGTACATCATGGTGGTTGACCTGGCGAACTCCGGTGGACAACACCACGTGTGTGCGACACCGGGAACGCGACAAAACTAATTACTTTTACTTTACATGCGAATGAAAATTTTCCTCCTACATGCAAGAGAAAAAAAGAATGAAAAATACAGAGAAAAAAAAACCTTTCTTGGCTTCTTTTTATCACATAGCCCTAACCTTTTGGCATTAATACAGTGTAGCATGGGGAGAAGTTCACTCCATAATTTTAGTGCAGTTAATCGGTGATACGGAAGATGACCTCAAAAGATTTCAAGATGAACATCCTCGCACCCATTAGTCAGTTTGACTACATTACTTGGGTAAGAACCGAATTACTATTATTAACAACATTGTTATTGCATCTAGCAACAAATATTAATTTATCATGTATACTTTATTTAGGAATATGTTCTAAACCCTCAAATGACAACAAGTTTTAATGCTTTACGTGAGCTCCCATTTCATAATCTGCATCACCAAGAATTCATTCGAGCTATGGGAGCATGGGTTCATCACACTCGAATTTCTTTATTAAATTCCAAGGATCTTTTTCAGGATACAATTGAAAGTCCAGAAAAAAATGACGTCTTACAGGGTAATTCTCACGAAAATTACTCAGAGTCAAAATACTACTTGTCAAACAATCAGGGACTCTTTTTCAAAAAGCCAAGAGGAAAAATGGATTTTCTATGCTCCATTTAAATATGCATAGTTTACCTAAAAATCTATCATTACTGGAGGACTTTATTACCACACTTAAAGAACCCCCTGAAATCATTGCCATCTCTGAAACGAAGTTAAAAGAAAACAACATACACAACATTAACATTCCGGGTTATTCATTTATAAATACTAACTCCAGAACTGCAACTGGAGGTGTTGCCATTTACATTGCTAATGAATTAGATTTTTTTCGAAGGCATGATATAGAACTATCGGGAGACAACATTGAATCGTGCTGGGTTGAAATTAGGCGTGAAAAACTAAAGAACGTCGTGATTGGATGCATCTATCAGCACCCATCAAATGATCGTCAACACTTCCTTGAAACCCTAAGGGAACAATTAGACAACCTAAACAATAAAGGAAAAGAGGTCTTCATTTTAGGTGACATTAATGTAGACTTTTTAAAATACAACGATGACAACCAAACCTCTGAATACTTAGATATGCTACTCGATCAGGGATTTATGCCACTTATCACCAAAGCCACACGCCTCACTGATCATACCTCAACCTTAATTGACCATATATATACAAACGTTTTACACAAAGTTATAAAAGCGGGCATTTGCTTAGCAGATGTTTCTGATCATCTACCTATTTTTTGTACTGTCGCAAAAAAGCCATCTATTCTAAACGATGCAAAATACTTTCGTGATTTCTCTCATTTTGACAGTGACTCGTTTTTAAGCGATGTAGAGGCTATCGACTTCTGTGGCTTAGTAAATGATGACGTAAATCAAAGTATTAACGATCTTGTTGACATGCTACAAAGAATTTCTGATAAACATGCACCTAAGCGTAGATTAAATAATAAAAAGAAACGACGCCTAAATAAGCCATGGATTTCTAATGCTATACGCACTTCAATCAAACGGAAACAGAGACTCTTCAAATCTCATTTCCTAAGTAATGATCCGAACAAAGTAAAGATATTTAAAACTTATAACAATAAAATAAATAGAATTAAGGAAGCAGCAAAAAAATTATCTTAGGGCCCAATTTAGTTTTATAGTGAGAACTTAAAAACTACTTGGAAGCTAATCGGTATACTCATCAACAGGAAAAAGAGTAGTATCTCACCAGCCATCACAAAATTGCTGTATAATGGCACGTGTCATACAGACAGGAAAAACATCGCCCATCATTTAAATACTTATTTCGTAAATGTTGGTAATAATCTTTCTCAAAACCTTCCGACAAGTGTCAGAAATCCCACTAATTACATTAAACAGTCCTATTTGAATAGTTTTGCATTTCGTGGAATCCTTACACATGAAGTGCAGGACATAATAATGGGACTAAACCACAACAAGTCTTCCATAGGAGTTCCCTCAAGAAGTGTCAAGCTATCATGTCCTTTCATTAGTGAGGCACTTACACAAATCTTTAACCATTTGTTATAACAAGGTATCGTCCCTGATATACTAAAAATATCAAAAATAACTCCTGTCGATAAGGGGAGCGACGCAGCTGACCCTACGAATTATCAGCCAATTGCAACTTTATCAGTTTTTTCTCAAGTATTTGAAAAATTGATATTTAAACAGCTTAATAGCTATATCGAAAAGCAAAACATTTTATTTCAATATCAGTTTGGATTTCGCAAAGTCATTCGACAGCTCAAGCCATAGCCGAACTTACTGACACCCTAAGGAAGGCCATTGATAACAACCTATACACCTGTGGTATTTTTTTGGATTTCTCCAAGGCATTTGACACTGTAAATCATGAAATATTACTCAAGAAGTTAGAATCATATGGTGTTAGAGGCCTTCCCTTGAAATGGTTCAATAGTTACCTAAGAAACAGGAAACAGTACACTGCACTTGGAGATATAAAATCGCCCATGCAAACTATGACTTGTGGAATTCCACAGGGGAGCACACTAGGACCTCTGCTGTTTCTTATCTATATTAATGACTTGCCCAACGGCTCTGATAAATTAAGCTATAACATTTTTGCTGACGATACCAACGTATTCGCCTCGGCAAGCAACCTAAAAATTCTTGAAGCTCTAATGAATTCTGAACTTGAGAAGGTGAAAGAATGGTGCGATGTAAACAAATTGTCGATAAATGTCAAAAACTAATTTCATGATAATTAAGTCTACCAGTGAAAAGGATATGCCTGTAAATATTCAAATTAGAAATAGCGATGGAACGAGCCATCATCCCAAGGGAATGGATAGTAAAAGTCTATCCCAAGTGTCGATGCCATATAAGGGCCTCATCCCAAGGGAATCAGTAGTGTCAGTGTATGCCAGGTGTGGATGCCGGACAAGGGCGTCATCCCAAGGGAAATGGTAGTGTAAGTCTATCCCAAGTGTCAATGCCGAAAAGGGCCTTGTCCCAAGGGAATGGGTAGTGTAAGTCTTTCCCAAGTGTCGTTGCCATACAAGGGCCATTGGGAATTTGCCATTGCCATTGTTTTGTTTGGCCTAATTATTATGATGGGCTCAGGGTTTGTATAAAAGTATAATTTGGGATGGTGTGCCTGCCTTTGGATGGTGTGCCTGCCTTTATGCAGATAAATCAATAACATGCCTCTCATGATCTCCTTAGATTTACAAATTAGTGTCTGCCTCATTATTGACAATACTGTGGGGTTAACCCACTTATGTGACATTTTCTGATTTGATGAACTGTGGGGTAGAATCTCATGAACTGGATAACTAGCAACCCTTGAAGTCCCTCATAAAATGGACCTGTTTATTTAGTAGCAGGGCTCAAAATAACAGTCAACAGGCAATCCAAGAAAATGTATAAAAAAATCAAGTATCTCAGAATAAACAGGTGATAGATCAAAATAAATTGTATCATCCCCACGACAGTATTTGCCAGACTGAAGATAAAAATTGATTTGCTTTTCTACCCTGTAGCTAATTTCTGTCTAAATATCACCTACCAGTGATATACTTTTCGATTACATGTATGTGAGTTCTGTCCCCAATAATTGGGGACAGAACTCACATAATCATGTGCAAATCAATCAAGCATTACTGTAGATAGTGTGGTCACATTACAGTTTCATTCAAATTTCCACTTCACTTAGAAACAAAAAATGAGAAGGGCAAATTAGCAAATTAAAAACTACTGGGAAGCCATTCTTTGTTTTTTTCTTTCAGTTCTAAGCTGCTTCTGATTGGTTGCTGGGGAATGTCAAAATCATATCAAAGTGCTCACAGGGTTTTTGGATTCACACAGTAAATTTACTCCTTAAATTGTGTATGTACAGTTTGTAGAATGTTATGTATTAACTGACCCGGCTAGCAACATGGAGCACGCAGTTTCCTTCAATTTTGTCTCTATGAAGCATCAACTTCCCTCCTGCATGTATAGTGAAATAGATTGGAAGCTCTTCTAGTGTCCCTGCCCAGTCATATACTTCCCAAGTAAACAAAATGATGCTGGATTTTTAAGGAGGCTTGAAAGGGTTTTTCATCTCAGAAAAAGTCTGCCTGAGAAGGCTCACATGGCAAGGGCGATAGACAGTAACCTAATATTATAGTCACGTGGTATGAGGCTGAGCAGTCATCCCCAGGCTCCCACGCACCAGTATTTGCTTTCCGTCATTAACTTATATTTTATTATAAAATATCAATCATTATTATTTCAAGTACCGTAGCTCAATTAAATTCTCTTTCTTACATAATGACAACATTAAAATAATTATGTTGAGTTGTTGAAGGAATGTATTTCATGAATTGACTAAAGATAAAAAGTAATACAAGTAATTGTACAAAATTAATGGGATAATTAGTATCCTTACCTGGAACATGACACCTCTGCAAAACCATCTTTCCACTCTCTTGTCGCAATGTACAAGGATGACCTTGTACCCCAAGGTGTCGTCTAATGGTTCCTCCATTATTCGTCTCCTTCTGACATCTCTTAGATTTCTCTGTGAAAAAGAATGATGCATTCAAACATTAGACTCCCAATGGTCTGTGATATACTGCTTGATGATGTTATTGGAAATGGGCCATGTCTTAATGCACTTTGGAAACTCTCCGGAAGACACTCAAGGAAATGGTGAAATAAAATGCTGGTTATTTCATCTTAGGCCTTAACATTCAAGAGCACCCATTTGGGGGGTTTAAGATTTTGTTTAGCAGTCGTAAAGTATAGTATGTGGTATTACCTCCCCCCTTTCCTTGTCAGCTGGCTCCTGTCGATTAACAAAGAAAGCTATTTTTGTTAATTGTGGTTGATAATAAACAGGTGATTAATGAATGGATTATATGAACACAAAGGCAAAATTAAGCAATACCACAACATTTATCAGTTGTCAAAAATTTTAATGGTTTAAAGTATTGAGTGTCATAAGGCCAAATGAAAGTGATAAGTTTGACAGTCCTGCACAAGTAGGTGTAGTGTAATAAAGTAATGAAATGGCTGAACATTATGTACTTCTAAAACAGACTTATTAATAACATTACCTTGTGTTGCACATGGACATTTCTCTCTTCTTTATCCTGTTAATTATTAGTCAAAAAGAGTTGCAAAATTTGCAGTTTTTTTTTTTTAGTTTGGAGGAAATTAAAATTCAGATCTGGGAAACTGTAAGGAAGAGATAAAATGGTTGGCACTTCTTTTCCTCCTGTCCACGAAAAGGCACAGACCAAAAGGAAGTAATAAAGTAAGTACTATAAGTAGGTAAGTAAGTAGGAAGTTTGATGGATAGGGTGAAACAGTGGTGTACAGCTCCAAACCCATTGATCAGTGTTGGAAGTGTCATATAGGTTTGTTTTCTACAGTATAATTATAGTGCCAGCCTCTTATCTTGATGGGTTATTTCACTCACGGTAGTTGCTCTATCCCTCTCTTGCATTTCCTGGAGGTTTTTCTCCTGCTCTGTTCTGAGCAATCTCCATTGAGCTAAATGTTCCCTATACAAATGCAACTTTACATTAATACAAAATTTAGCATGTACTAACAAGGGTTCTCCAGCAAACATGGGGATTGAGAAAGCTGAGTAATTAAAACTGAACAGTACAGTGTAGATAAAACAAACGACAAGATAATCAACAGACCTTTCCAAGTTCAATCCTTCAATCATTATTTGGACCCTCTCATATAGGGTCTTGGAGTCAAAGTTGTTAAAATCAGCACCTGTTGGGTGACAGTAATGACTTACAATCATCTTGTTCTTTAAACCAGTACTGAGAGTTGCAATGGGTTTCATTTTGTGCCTAATGTAATGTTCATCACCGGTCAAAGGAGAGGGTCAATCCGATTAGAAGTATGTTTAATGGATACTGAACTAGTCTGTTGCACAATCTAGGCTTCATTACCATCAGCTTGTATTAGGCTCAGGAGGTTCCAATGGAAGCCCTTGATTATCTCGGGCACTAAAGCTGTACAGACTGATGTGGGGACAAATTGTTAAGTTGCTTGACTGTTATCTCCTACACGGTCCACAAATACAGGCTTCTGCTGACTGGATGGAGCCAAGATAATTATTTGGTCATCCTGTCCGTGGCCATTCAAGTCACCAACTATTGCAAGAAAAAAGAAGTAGAAGTCACAAGAACAGTAAGTAACTGGCCCTAGCATGGGATCAAGTAAAGAAGAGTATTTGAGAAGTCAGGTGTATTTTATTTCCATATGTTGAAGCAAAGAAAAAATAAAGCAACAAGAAATACAAGTATACAATGGGGAAAAGACTGACAGCGAGGAGGAAAAAATAGTAATAATATAATATATTATACATTCATATATGGTGCACTTTCTCAGCTCAGTGGCTTGATAATTTCCTAGTACATAAAATAAGAAGGAAAAAACAACTTATCCAATCAAGTGCAAGGAACAACAGTTTGCTAACCCTCAAGCTATCCCAGTGCTTACAGAAATCAGTAATGTTCCGCAGTACTGTAGACATCAATACTGAAAATTGGCTTAAAATTGTTAATTAAAGACTATGGGTACAAAAATGCAGACACTTTGAAAAATTTTCACTGATTTAGTATACATACTTCATATCTGAAGACTACTGTAGTACTTGCCGGTGTTTGCTTGGTGAGGCTGATGTCACCAATCCCATTAATTTATTCTGTGCATTCCTATTTCTCACTAAACAAATTTTTTTGTGGTACTCAACTTACTATACCTTAAACTGTCTACAATCAAACTTTTTCACCTCATGTACATGTACTCTATTGTGTGCATGCTTCAATGAATAATATTGTACTGTCATCAACGTTACCTCTTTTTCCATCTATCGAGGTCTCTGCAACCCATGAGAAAAAACTGGCACTCTCCCTACAATCTTTGAAGAACCCTTCACAAAAGAATCAAGACAACAATTTACTATCAGAACATGTCAGTATGGTTGACTACATTGAGTGTCACATTCTCAGTCTCCTCGGCAAAGAACAATTAATGATTCAGTGTCTCACAGCTCTTCTCTGTCAACTGTGGGATGTTAAACAATTCACATACAGTTAAAAACGAATGATTCTGGATGGATAGCACAAAGTTGTCTTAGGCAGTAGGCAGGTTTGAAGGTTTGGTCTCTCCCTTCCCTACATCAGCAACTCCATGACTCAAATGGGAAGGAGAGAACAGCACAAGTGGACTTGCTGGCTGTTTAAATCCTTTCTTTCTTAATTCCACCTCTAGCCCTCCAGTGCACATTTTTCACTTGTCTTTTCTTTACTTATTGGGTACAAACTTCTTTCTGAAAGAAATGATTATGAAGTGCGGGTTAGAAATGAGATGAAGAAATGATCCTCGCACTTTCTGAACAATTTTAAGCAATTGTTCCTTATATGCACTTCAAAAATTCAAGTGACTCCAACGGGATTCGAACCCACGACCTCTGCGATGCCGGTGCAGTGCTCTTTTTCAAGTGCATATAAGGGACAATTGCTTAAAATTGTCCAGAAAGTGCGAGGATCATTTCTTCAGCTCATTTCTAACCCGCACTTCATAATCATTTCTTTCATTCATCATTCCTTTCACGGGAAAACGCGCATGAGCCCAGCAAATTGACCTGCTCTCAACTGTGTGGCTTCATAGCTCAGTTGGTAAGAGCACTGCACCGGCATCGCAGAGGTCGTGGGTTCGAATCCCGTTGG
>BLFK01000159.1:515765-525765 GCA_014634185.1 Astreopora myriophthalma | reverse complement strand
TCCGTCCAGTGAACGAACCTTGATTTGTTGGGACGGGCCGTTTCGTTTCCATAGCAAAAACCATTGCTACCTCGGCCTCCACCTTAGACGTCACCAGCTTTATTAATACCTGCTGAAGGCACAGGTTGTTCAATAACGGACGTTACTGCCTTAGTACTATTTCATAATGCAACGCCCTTTCATCCTTCTTTTCCTCCGTAACATTGACCACTTCAAGGGCAGCGATCGCAGCATAGGGGTCAAAGAGAGCCGATGGACGCGCAATCACCATCTGGAGAGTCGACAAAGCAGACTCGATTGCCGACGAATCAATTTTCCTCTTCCACTCATCCAATTCTCTCTTTAGTGCACCCACCGTTGTGGCCGGAACCTAACAAGGGAAAGAAATGCCCAATTCATTCCATAATGTTTCAATTCCAATCCCCACTTCACATTAGAACTGTTTTCCAAGAACCTCAGATCATATACTTCAAAATATGTTCTCCAATGTTGTAGTACCGAGCGACCCAATTCATTGCCCATGCAGATTACACCGAATCTTCGCGGAGGTTCCCTCGGCACGTTAAACACACAGCCACCGCGTGGCCCAATTTAACTTTGTTAATTTTTAAAATTTTCTTTTTTTCCATTTTTTCCTCACCACGAGGTCAACGTAAGTAGGTTTTCTTTTTTCCTTCGCCTCTTTTTTTTTTCCGTCGCCTTCCATTCTTCCACCACCTCGTGGGACAAAGCGACAAGGAACAAAACCCAAAACTTGGCGCACAAACGGTCCGCGACCGAAAAAATTCCTCTTTTCCCTTCACGCCACCCCGTGGCACAGGACGAAATTTCCCGACACACCACTCCATCGGTCCTCCACTGATTTTTCCTTTTTTTCTACGCCACCACGTGGCACAGAGCAGAAGTCCCCGACACTCTGCTCAATCGGCCTCCGACCGGTTTCTTATTTTATTTTATCTTTTACACCACCACGTGGCACAGAGCAGAGGTCCTCGACGCATTGCTCAAACGGTCCACACAACTATGTGGCCAGACAAACAAAAAACTAAACACCACCGTCAGACCACAATGGACCTTGACGAAAGCTTCACGCCCCACGCCCCTCTCAAGGGACAAACAAGAAACAATAGGTGCAAACAGCGTAAATAATTTCTTCGGTCCTCAACTGGCAAAACAAAGCCAAAACCGGCTCCCGAGGAACAGGGAGAAGAAAAGAAAAGAAACATAACCGAGGAAATATAACGTTGGGCAGCGAGAAATAACCAACAAACTGCCGCTAGAAAAGAAAACCAAAACATTGTAACCGAATATCTCAAGGGTCACTGTCGAGTCATTCGAGTCATTCGACACATTCGACCCCGTCGCGTTTTCTTGAGAAGACCTTCGGGACGCATTGTTACCGCTAGCGGTTGTTCCTGAAAGTGCAGGAGCAGCCTGCACAACAGGGCCTTGAAGGGGCTGTAAAATTTGCTGGACACTTGCAGAGTCGTTCACTGGGGACGGACGCTCGGACATATTTCAAACGATTCCAACCAAAGTTAGGCAAGACTGACGAAAATGAATAATCAAGGCATGCTTATGTACTATGCCTGAGGACTAATGAATATTAATAGGGTATGAATAGATGTTGAATGAGTTATCGTTGTCGGCCCGACGGTTTCAATTGCGAGTTGCAGTAGACTTTATCTTGGCTATCCCGTCGCCGAAAGGAGGTTTAAAGGAGCTATGTCACGGTTAAATGGGTTTTGAAAAGTTTAGCTAAACTTTTCAATTTTGTTGTTTGTAATCCGCGTCAATCTTCTCCATCCTTAACCATCCTTGTTCCTTTCTGGTTTATTATTATCTCTGGTGTTTTTCCACATTTGTAAAGAATTATTTTCAGGTTTCCTCAATTTAAAGGTAAATTTGTCGATGATCAAAATACCTCAAAATATCGTGACAGAGCCCCTTTAAATAGTCTCAGAATGTGCTTTAAAACAGTCGTTTAAAGGAATTTCCGACATTATTTTGCGGTTTCCTTCCACCGAAAAGTATTACTAAAAGTAGGTCAAAGCTTGCCAGCGTCCCGTTGAAAAATCTGGTTTTATTCCTTTCGTTAGGAATTGCAAGTTTTTGGCGCGCATGTCAAAACACTTTTCATGAGTACGTTTTTGAACCCGTAATTTTGCAATGTTTTCTGTATTTACGTTGTCTAATTACGACCAATTACGGACAAACTGATTCACTGTGGAGACGGCCTTTAATTTGTGCTGTTGGAAATACAGCTGTTGTTTGCCGCCAACGCCAAAGAAACTTTCTTCGATCGCACCTTCATCAAATTTGATCTCGTGTTTACTTAGAATTTTTGACTAAATTAACATTTCTTTCATTTCCTTTGCGTCCTTAAGCACCTTAATTGACGAAAATCTCGCGCAGTTAATTTCAGTTGCGTTTTATCGCAAAGATGCCACCTTCCAAGTGAGATTATACGATATTTTAACTTTCCCTACGCTGCAAGATATCATTAACATTGGCAAGTTACTGTCTACTTTTCGACGTCTTCGTAACTCGGCTGAAAGTGATTGAGTAAGGCTGTCTTCAATCCTGACAATACGTCCTTTAGTAAATAAACTATACGGCTTTGTGTAGAGGTCTCCATCTGAACAAACTGAAACCATGTCATAATGCATAAGGTGATCGTCAGTATTTGAAAACTTCATAAAATTTCACTCACAAAAAAGTTCATAACAAGATAACTGAAAACTGTACGAAAACGCCTCCACTTGCAACCCTTTAGTTGTGATATACACTCTCAAAGCTTTCGTCCTGCCCGAATGAAGGTAAAATTCCGCCCTCTTTAGAAAGTGTTCTATTTGCCTTATCATCTGCCTTTCTTTAAAAACAAAAACAAAAAAACACACAATGACGTGATGATGTATTGCACGACTTGCTAGCTCAGTGGCCAGTTAGACTTTCTTCGGCTTTATATTGCCATTATCTACTCGGCTGAAGTACAACCACTCTAGAGTAACAAATTTTTCACACCTAATGCCTGAAAAACAGCTTCAGTGGACTAGCGTTTACCACTGAAAATTTTGTCATCCAAAATCCTACAAATTTAGATTCATCAGGGTATAAATTAACAAAAAACACCGATATTTTAACAAAAAAGATCAACTTTGGTCAACTGGCGCACGTGTACACTGCGGTGAGCGAGTGCATTGTGATCGCCGGTGATTTTTAGCACTGAAAAACCGCATCTATGAATAACTTTACCACATCGAGTACAAGTGCTATGGACTTGTGTAGACAGCCGACCAACACGCCCTTTGTCGCTCAGACGTCCTTTCTCATCTTTATTGCAATTGCAACACTTCTTGGCAATCTCTCCGTGTGTCTGACTGTGTTCCTCAACAGCAAACTTCATATGTTCACCGGTTATCTTGTGGCGTCGTTGGCGTGTTCAGATCTTATGGTAGCCACGTTATCGCTGCCTTTTCGCATCCATCAGACCTTGCACAATACCAGCTGGTGCCTCAGCGAGGAAGCGTGTTTGTTCTGGATATGGGTTGATTTATTCTGCTGCTGTGCGTCTATCGGTAACTTAGCGTTGATAAGTATCGATCGATTTTTGGCCACCAAATATCCTCTGCGATATCACCAAATAGTGACTTGCAAGACATCATGGCTAATGCTGTCTTCCGTTTGGATTTATTCTTTCACCGTGGCGTCCTCTGGCTTGACGAACTGGACTTTTCCCGCTGGGGCTATGGTCGGAATCAATAATGGCTGTTACAAGACAGATCCTTATTTTTACACCTTTGCAACCGTTGTAGGTTTTTTCCTTCCACTTTTAATTATAATATTTTCTTACGGTTATATCTTCAAAATCGCTATGCAACATTTCCGTGTGATTTCACGACTACCCAGCATACCCCAAACCAACGAGACACAACACGCGATCATTAAACAGCAGCTCAAAGCTACTAAAACCCTTGCTATAGTAGTAGGAGCTTTTGTAATCTGTTGGTTGCCAACTTTCATAATTATCTTAGTCCAAATGTGGTGTCAAACCTGTTTACAAAGTCAGCCTGATAATCCAGAATTACACGGTTTATTTTATTTTATTAACATCGCCTTTGTCTACACGCTACCCAACATAAACTCGGCAATAAACCCTATTATATACATTGTATTTAGCAAGGATCTGAGACAAGCGTTTATCAAGACTTCCAAAAATCTTTATGAAGAATTGTGTGACGTCAGGGCGCGAGCAAGCTTGAAAGTTACAGGCCTACGAAGCACATGAAAGTTCATTTGTGATCACATCAGTTTATTATTCATGTAAACGACTGGCTCTTTAAAGAATTCCTATGAAGTCGTGGCAAAAAATGCCGAAGTTACTGGCTAGTGAATAGTCTTCTGGTCAGAAGAATACCCAAGTGTACCGCGGTAGTCGGTTTTTTGCCGACAACTAAGACCCTGCTTTATCATAAATGTGAACTGCTTATAGATGATGCTCTATTTCAGGATGTTCAAGGTGACAACGAATTATAGCCGGAAAAATGTCAGCATATATAAATTGCCAATGTCATTGAAATTCCGTATTTATAGAGGGGATACTGCAGTCGTTAATGTTATAAGTTTCTTTTCAACTGCCTTTAATGGCTGACGAAAAAAAATGTTAATTTTACTTTTCTTAGTTGCTAGAGAAATGCGATTGCTTTATACCTCTTCGAAGCCTCTTTTAAAAGCAGATGATAGATCTTAGATAGGATTCCTTTGAACTCGTTACTTATTTGATGTATCCATTATACTTAGTGTGCGTTTGATTGACCCTATTCTGGAATACGAATAAACGGAATAACCCCTAGATTTTTCTTTGCAGGTAAATTTAGAAAGATTGTTCTGTAACATTTTGTAGGGAAATGATGCTGAAATTTTCTTTGTATTCTAACAACACCAAAATCCTCCTAGTGGTGATTCTTAGAAGTAAACATTCGTATTCTTGCTCCGGAATAAAGCCAATCGAACACACCCTTAACATCATCGCGCCGGTGCGCATGCATAAAAACGGCGCCAGATATTGTTCAGCTGGCGTTGTTATCGCAAGACCGCATATCACTTACAACCAAGATCATGTCACGCTGTGCCTTGTATCCTCGTATCATAAGTCAGTTACTGAGTCTGAGTCCTCGAAGGCGGTGAGTCAGATCTCTCTTTAAAAATAGTGTATTCTTCAAGCCAGCTATTCTGCGCCGCTCAGATCCAAGCATGTCTTGAAATTCTTCGTGTTACCGATCGAAATAAGTGTTGAAATCACGGGAGGCGCCATAATGTAGCATTAACAAAACCCTTTCTCACAGACTTATTTCGGACGGGTATTTCGCAAAGAACGAGAGGCCAGTGCATTATTTTTCAATAGTAAGTATTCTTTGGCAGAAAGACAGGAAATGGTCGATGGCCTTCCAAGCAATCAAATGCGACGCTGAACACAGTTTTTTTTTTCGCGGTCAGCGGTATTTTTAAAAGGCCGAATTTTGAAAAACAGAACAAACAAACAAACAAACAAAACAAAACAAAAAAGAAAAAGGCCGCGGCGGCAAAAAGCTCATTTTTTCTCTTGCTCGCGATGGTTCGGCAAATGCGGTATTTTTATTTATTTTTTGTCTGGGGGGCAAACGTTCTCCGTACACCCCTCACAGGAGTCTCCTGTATACAGAGAGGGTTTCCAGTGGGACGTTTTTGTTTTCAACCCTACAAGGAAATTGCTTGTAAGACCTTTAAAGTCAATTAGAGATTTTACTGTGATTCCGGACCAATCTAGATACAAGAAAGAGCTCAGAAAACACGAACACTATATTAAAAAAACAACAACAACAATAATAATAATAACAATAACAATAATAGTAATAGTAATAGTAATAATTCAGTGTTTCTGGCGGTTGCAGTCCCCCAACCCCCTTCGCGCGCGAATAGTGAAACTTATAACCCAGAAATGCACCCAGCCTTCTATTCGGTTATATTTGCCGCACTGTTGCGGACAGTTACATTTTTATTAGTTTGCTTTTAGTTGTAGCTAGTTAACAAGTAGCTATCTCTAGACAACTAGACAAGTAACTATCTCTACTTGTCTTGATGTAATTTTCATGGTCTGCACAGATATGTAGTATATGCAAAAAGCTCTCCAAAAAGGTTGGACCCATAAAAAGAATGAACTATCTTCCCAGGAAGGTCAGAGAAGAACTTTACTTTAAGGCAGTTTTTCCCTGTGTAGCATATCGTATCTCTGTCTGGGGTAGTTGTTCCTCAGCTTTATTTGATAAAACAGAGAATATACATGCTATCAGAGTTAAATAACGAACAAAGCCTGGCTATGGCAAATTGGCAACCATTATCGTACATCTACAACAGAAGGCTAGTAGTACATTATGGTAACATCCAAACTGAGATCAGCAATAGCTTTGAAAAGAAAGTCAATGGACATGAGACGCACAGAAGGTTTCAACTTAACATTGTGCGATGCAAATCTGAAGTAGGCAGAAATAGTTTAAGATATGGAGGACCACTCATCTGGAATAGTCTCCCCAACGATCTAAAGGAAGTTGAAAATACACAGTCCTCTAAGCACAGCCTGAAAAAGGCCTGGCGCATCATTAATAGAATCAGCTTCCAAAGGGAGGCATCTGTCATTATCGGTAACAATAAAGAGGACAGCTTTTTATATTTCTAGGCTCTACCTTAGCAGTTTGTAAGTTAATAGTTGTCCTAATGATCTAGCTATTTTGTCACTCATTTATCAACTATATTAGAATTATACAACTAGCATAGTAACATTCGTAAGTAGAATTTTATAATTTGTATAGTTTTTTAAATTGTAGGTCCACATCAGCTTTCTCTAGCTGCGAGGCCCCTTAACCTGCTTAAAATAAATTATGTATGTATGTATGTATGTGTGTATGTGTGTGTGTGTGTGTGTGTGTGTGTGTATGTAACACATGTAAGTTTTCTTGTAACCCCTTAGGGACTAATTAGTACTCGTATTTTAAGCCCTTCTCGTCGCGTCAGTTTGTCACATCAGTCATGATCAATGTCAACTGCTAGAGTTTCGTTCGTTTGTAGTTGCACACATTCGGTAAAAGTTGTAAGCTGTTAATTCTGATTTTGCGTTTATGTTTTTATGTAGTTTTATATCTTACTTCTCTTTATGTATTTTACCTTTTCTAGCGAACCGCTTCTTCGCCTGTTATCATTTTGGGCGTTTTCACCGATTAAAGCAACTATCTTGGTTTTTATTTTATGTCACCGTATTCTGTGTGACACACGCACTAAATTAATGACTTTGACTGACAGATCGCCCATCTTGAATGTGTAAATTGCACTGGTGCTGAGGTAGTGAGCATCTGAAGGAGCCCATAAGTAGGAGCGTCTGTATGCTATAGTTCGGGCCACCAGCGCAGGAGCAGATGAGATTATTTTTAGTTTTTTTTTAAATTCCCGTGAGAAGTAGTTGCCATGGTTTTCAATTCATGCAATTAAAGGTTGAAAAACACTGCCGTATCCTTTTTTAATTTAGGTTCTTTATAACATTCTGTCGCAGCTAGTTTTTGTTTCTACATGCAGTGCTCCCTTTCAATTGGATGCAGTCCTGCGCGCGTAGCTTTATTTGTGATTTGCGCCAATGTCGTTTCCAGAGCCCACTTATCTTTTGGTCAGCGCCAAGACATGGAGCTCTGGAATAATCAATTTCCAGACTCCAAGATTTTAGGAGTTCCAGTTACACGGCTCATCGGCGCATCCATGCCGTGGTTTACAGTGGAACCCCGATATAACGATATGCCAAGGGAGCAGTGGAATTAGATCGTTATATCGAGGTATCTTTATATCGAGACTCCCGATATAACGATATTGCCGTAAAATAACCGAAAATATCGTTATTTAATAGATAATTACTGAGGCTCACAGCTTTATTGGGTATAATGCAGGCAGCTGAGGCCGCAGGCCGAAGCTGCCTGCATTATACCCAATAACGCTGTGAGCCGAAGTGATTATCTATTATAATTACTGATTCTCATAAAATTCTATTGTTTTCTTTCTGCATTACGTCGACGATTTCAGTCGCTTCCACGTTGACGTTTTGGTACATCAACAATTAAATTAGCATATATTGAATAGAGGTGGTAGAAATTGCGTAATCCTTTTTGATTGCCCTCTTCAGTCATCGTCAACACCCTTGTAAATATGATGTGACTTTCAATACCTGTCAAGACACTTTTCTTCTTTCTCATGTATGTGTGAACGGAATTTCATGTAAATGACGAAAAAACATTTGCAGTAATGTTTAAAAAACGAGCAGGAGTGTTTTATCGGGTTTTTGACGCGATAAAACACGTGTTGCGAGTTTTTTTGAACAGCTTCAAAAACATTCCACAAAAAGCGTGTCCCTCTGGAGTCTGAACAATGGTTCAAACTTTGCAAGGAAAATTATTAGCATACAAGACAAACAAGCTATGCCTTATTAGTATTATTTATATAAAGAATACTAACCAGGAGTGTTTTATCGGGTATAAAGCTCATGCACGTGACGTTTTATCACTGACTTGATAGGCTGTTAGGCTCATGAATTATTAATGAGTTTTTGAATAGTATATAACGCATTGTTTTTGGTCATTTCGAGTTGTTTGTTGCAAAGCATAACATGGTGTACAACTACCTGTTTCGAAGCTGGATGGAAGATTCTTCGGAAGACGAATCTGCAATTTTCATAACGCAGAGCCAGAGGTCGGAGAATGCTGCTGTTATTGAAGGTAATATCTCTAAATCTTCTAACTTTATTGTTTCGGTCATTTTTAAACGACTAAGAAAACGCTTTCCTTGTTTTGTTTCCTTCTTCAGAAGAGCAAAGATTCAGAAGACCAATTACATCTTTTGAGTGTGAGAAGTTTGAAGAAAGTTGGGTATTGGACGCAAGTCGTCGAAAATGGGCCTAGGTAGTGAACGTTTTTGATCAGTGGCGCGGGTTGAGAGAAATGAGGCGGTAGTTAAACTGAGCTACAGTGGCGAACCGTGGATAGAAGAGAATCTAAGTGAAATGTCTGACGAGCAGTTGGATTTTGCCTTGGCCCGATTTGTTGCTGAAGTTAGAAAAGAAGGCGGACAAGAGTATCCAGGAAAGACTTTATATGAAATGATAGGTAGCATTCAAACGTTTTAACGTTTGAAATGTAAGCGAAATGTAACTTTGATTGACAAAACAGGTTGTTCATTTTATAGAAGTTTGAATTCTGCTTTGAATTTTCAAATGAAAGAAAAAGCCGGACAAGGAATAGGTATAGTTGTCAACAAGGCTAATTTTATTACGGAGGAAAAGAAAACTATTTGTGGGAAAACGGGTTCTTAGGCAGCGAGAACGGGGAGCTACTTTGCTATACTTTGGTCTGGGTTTTTGGCATTCAGTTTGCTCTGAGGGCTGGGCAGGAACACAGGAATTTGAGGTTTAAAAATTCAGTTGTCTTTACAACGGGACGAATCGGATCATGAATTCTTACAGTATATGGAAGATATTAGTAAAACTAATAATGGGGGATTGTGCCATTTGCGTATCAAAAGAAAAGTTGTTCGGGCATACAAGAATTTAACAAATGTAGAGCGTTGCCCAGTTGAGCTGTATAAGAAATACTTGTCTCACGTGCCAAAAGAAATCAGTGACAACGCATTTTATTTGCGGGCACTGCCAAAACCAAAAGGGGATGTGTGGTATTATAATAAAGCGATGGGAAGAGAAACTTTAGGGAACGTAGTAAAGAATGTCATTCGAAAAGCAGGATTTAAGGGGCATTTCACAAATCATTCACTTCGGCGAAGTTGTGCCACTCGATTGTACGAAGGTGGAGTGCCAGAACAAGTTACTGTAGAAACCACTGGTCACCGATCATGTGATGGAGTTAGGGAGTATAAATGTACCTCGTCAACGCTTAAAAGAAAAGCAAGTGAAATCTTACAGGGAACGATTCCTAAGAAG
>BLFK01000159.1:503265-510765 GCA_014634185.1 Astreopora myriophthalma | reverse complement strand
AGCGGATACTTGTCGGGAATAATGGCTATTAACTTCGCGCAAGTCGACACAGAGGCGGATTTCCCTGGAGGGGCGACGCGCTACCACGAGATTTGAAATCCACGGAGGGGAATCAGTCTTCTCGATGACATCAATTTCTTCCAAGCGTCGAAGCTCCTTGCAAACTTCTTCGCGTAACGTAAGAGCTAAAGGCCACAGGTTTTGGGAAACCGGCTTAACGTTGCTGTCATCTTTCGGGTGGTGGTTATACCCAGTGACTTTACCGAACTCACGAAACGCTTTAGGAAACTTTGAAGCAAGTTGAACGGATTGAACTGGAACTCCAATGTGGCTGACTTGAAACCCGAGACGATTAAAAAGATCAATTCCCATAAAGCTAGTCCCACGTGGAGGGGCTCTTCACAGGCTGTTCCTGGTATTGCACCGATAAGTTGGCAATCCCGAGAACATCGATTTCCTCGTTGTTGTGAGAAACAAGGCACAGGCAGAGAGCGTCAAGCTTTTGAAAGAGAAAAGTGTGCCTTGTAAGCCAATTCATCGATGATAGACACTTTACTTAGCACCAAGATCAATCAGCAGATCTAACTCCACATCTTGCACGTTAACTTGACAAGACCTGAAACCCGTCTCATTCATTTCACCACGCAGGCTAAACACGGTTGCGGTGTCCTTGGTGTCCCTCTTCGGATCCTGCGAAACTTGTTTGAGTGCAGCATGTTTTGAGCGACACCATTTCGCGAAATGATTTAGTTTTCCACAGGATCGGCACTGTACACCATGAGCGGGACACAACTTGTCGTGTGTGTTGTGTGAACGAGAACCACACCTTTTCTCCGGAAAGTGACTGTTACGCTCCGGTGCATGGCTTAGCTGCTAGATGTGGGTATTTCAATTAACCGCGAACACGAGACGATTTCCCCGAGACTTGTTGAAGTTGGGACTTCCGCTTGTCAGTGACGGTTGCAATGTGCGAGCTTCCGATATAGAAGTTTCCACTTGAAGAGCGTGCTGAACTGCACGGTCGACCGTTGAGGAGTCCGGTTCCAAAAGCAAACGTTTGCGGATGCGGTTCAGGCCTTTTTTCCCGTTGAGCGGATCCCGCATCATTTCTTCACATAGGCTACCAAAATTGCAGAACGTTGCGAGTTTCTTTAACGCTGCGACGAGCTGAATGACTGATTCACCGGCTTGCTGACTTCTTTGGCGAAACTTATACCGAGACATAAGAGAGACACTGTTTGGGCCCAAAATGTCGGTTCAAAGCGATCGTTGCTCCTTCGTATGAATCGAAGCTGTCAAGCGATGAAAACACGCGCCGGCCTTCGATGCCAAGGCAATGTAAAAGGATTGCTCGTCGACGAGCGTCAGATACAGATTTGTCGTCCAACCCACTTGCGACCAAATACGTTTGAAAACTGGAAAACTAACGATGCCAGGGAACAGGTGGATCGCCAGGGCTCGCGAGGAACGGAGCAGGCGGTGGTAACTGATTTCCAGCCATCTAGAACCCGATCCTACCGACTACCCCAAAATGTTGCATCTGCATGAGCGAACTAGTTTATTCTACAGAATGATATGATAGATATTTTATTATTTATGCACGGTAAAATCATCTAAAGTCTCATTCTAAAGCTGCTTTCCATGAATGCCGTGCTCACTATAATATGTCTTTAATCTGATTTTTGAAAAGCTCAATTGCAAGAGACTCTGCTTGTCTTGCTTTGAGGGGTAAGCTGTTCCAGACAGTAGCACCACTATAGCTGAAGCTGTTTCTATAATTATTTGCGCGCCAAACACTATAAACAGATTCGCGGTTTGTAAATTTACAACCCAGATATTTCGGTCCTAACCCCTGAAGATACTTATAGACCATCGTGGCCAACGCAATTTGTTGCTGGCTAGCTAGATTTTTCCAGCCTAAAATTTCAAATAGTTCGCTGGCATTTGCATCAAAATTAGAGAAGGTCAAAACTCGGGCTGCTCTATTTTGCAGTTTTTGTAGTTTATCATGTAACGTATACCAAAGTTTCCCAGACGACATTGCAGTAGTCGTAGTGCGGTTGAAGTAAAGCGTGCTAAATAGAACGTAATGTCGTCTGAGGAACAAAATGCCTCACACGTTTGAGGACTCTTGTTCCAGATGCAAGTTTCTTTGTCAGTTTATCGACATGGCTGCTCCAGTTAAGATTATTATCAGTAAGTACGCCCAGTGATTTAGCAGTAGAAACCTGAGTGATAGGAGCACCATTAATCTCGGGAACTGGGGGATTTGTAAGAGTATACAACCTCTGCCTAGATCCAATCAGCATAAATTCGGTTTTTGTCATGTTTAGGGTAGGTTTGTTTGCTATCAACCAATTTTTAACATTTTCTAGATCATAGTTAGGACTTGATTCTATGTCACCTGTATAGGTGGTTGTCATCTGCGTACATCCATGATACACAATTCATTAATCCCCAACTAATTGGGTACATGACTGGAGGTCGCACGCTGCAATTTACACCTTAGAGATACACTAGAAATACACAATACGCTAGAATACACAACACCCATCCCCCCCGGGCAAACCCCGGGCATTTGATGCGAGTTTGGCTCCGTATGGTGGGGAATTTGATGCAAGACGAAGGGCGACAAGTTGGAGGATTACATAATTCATTCCTCGGGCAATTTGCTCGAGAGCCATCCGCAATTCCGCGTGGGTTTTGTTGCCTTTGCCTTTTTTAAGTGTTTGGAGTGGTGACAGAGACTCGAAAAGCGTTGACAGTACAACTTGACGCTTTGTGAGGCCTTCCCGATGGGGTATTTGACCGTAATAGCCGGTATCATCGTGGGGAATTTGACCAAAATTTTTGTAAAAAGTCAAATGCCCGGGGGTTTGCCCGGGGGCGAGGGGGGGGGGGATGGGCGCTCTTGGAATTGATCGAGACATTGCAGGGCTATACGGTGTAAACAGACGAATGCATGGAAAAATTCAAAACGCCGCAGAATGTATTCTGGCACATCAAAATTATTAATTGAAAACCTTAAATTACTTAAATCAGCAATACAGCAATACACATTTTTCGGTACAATAGGGCTTCACGCAATTTTATTGGCTGCGAATTCCCATACAAACACTTTAATTCCCGTCACCTTTGCATACCCGCTAAAATGGCGGCGAAGACTGCGAGGTGGTCTATCTCAGTACTTACTAATGGTTATTGTGATTATCTACCATTTAGGGAAAAGCTGTCCCAAAAACAGAAACAAAATATGAATGAGTGTTCGATTTTATTGAATGAATGAATGATCGGCAGCATAATTCGAGCGTTAGTCGAATTAAAACCTATATTATTTAATTTAAGTTTTCGATACGTTAACGGTTTGGATCGTTGGTCACATAGACACGTTTCTGATTACAATCGACATGACATCATCGCCGGAGGAATTTTCATGTCACATTATTTCAAGAAATACTGCAGCGAAATTTATCACAAAAAACAAGGTATTCTTTAGATATTTATAGAGGTGAGTACGATTGCCAATTAACCAAATAACCATTCGAATGAGGGAGTTAAATACGCGAAGCAAATCCTCGGAAAATGTTCAGTAAACTCGCAACAGGTGTTAACGGCAACAAACCGATAATTTACCTGCTGGAGTTCAGTGAGTTCGTACACGGTTTACTGTGTTGAAAGACCTCCATAGGAGAACTGCTTTTACAGCTGACGAACAGCTCGTTGCGAAAAACCAAACCAGCACATAAAATTAATTCGTCGATAACAACGCAGATAGCCGGTGTTTTTCGATAATCACGATCCGAGAAGAAAAGGGACCGTTCTAAGTTAATACCTAAGCAAATGAATCCAACTCCTGTGGAGATATTTCTCATAAAACGGGGGACTGTGACAAAATAATCATGCTCCATAATTTTCCTAAGTCTTATTTTAGCCTTACTATGTAGCCTAGGTTAGGTGGCTGACTGGCTGGCTGGCTGTCTGAAAATAGAAATTATCATGAACAAGAGAAAATAAAGGAGGAAGAGAGGGCATGCCTCATACATGCCCCTTTCCACAGGTAACATGTCTCAAGTTATTTCTAGATCGACTCCCTCGCTTTATAGATCCCAAGGGGATTAGGCAACAGCCAATCATACGGCGGGAATGTGTTCCGCGTGAATAGCCTACGCTCAGAGAACGCATTCCCGCCGTATGATTGGCTGTTGCCTAATCCCCTTAGGAACTGTATAGCGTGGGAGTCGATCTAAAAATAACTTGAGACATATTACCTATGGGAAAGGGCGTGTATGGGGGATGCCCTCTCTTCCCCCTTTGTTTTCTCGTGTCATGAATTCAAACGTGGTCATCGCAGTTAATGAAGGAATTTCAGCAGTTGCAAGGAAGCCTTGGATGGCTTGAACAGGACTTGAACTCAATACCGTGCGATTGCGCTGCACACTGTCTAGATTTTTTAAGCTTCCTTAATTGCAACTGCTGAGGTTGCTTCATTAACCTCGATGATCAAATTTATCTATCCGCAGTTCAAATACATGATATTTCATATATTATCCATCAAATAATAATAATAATAATAATAATAATCATTATTATCATAACAATAATAATGACGTCCTATACATCAGGGGTTGAATTTTTCAAGGCCACTCGCTATCACCACTGTCATTTGTTATTGTGATATCGCAAACCTTGGTTCTCAGAAAGGTCAAATCAGGATATCTGTTGGACAAATGCTAAGTGAAATTGAACCTTGCTTTTTTCATGTATGATGTAAAGTTCTATGGAAAGAATGAAAGAGAGTGATGCGTTGGTTCAGGCGGTTTGAATCTTCACTTAAGACATTGCTATGGAATTCGGGTTTTCAAATGTGCTAGCGTCATCATGAATACAGGGAAGGCCGTGAGCTCAGAAGGGGTTAAGCGTTCAGCTTGTGGACAGTTCCCTTCTCTGGATTAAGGGCAAGGATAGGGAAGGATAGAAGTACCTTAAGGGTATTGTAGGCTAGTAATGTGATGGATGAGGAGAAACGGCCAAGGAAGGAGTATTACGAAAGCGCTAGAACGACTCTCAAGTCCGGCCAAGCTGAATGGGGGAAATGTAATTACAGCTGTTAACGAACGAGCAGTTGTATTGATACGGTACTGCATGGTCCGAAGCCGAACTGGTTGAAATCCACCTTGTAACGGGGCGCTTCACCCACGAGCTAGTGTGAATCGGTTGTAATTCCAAGGATGGGGGGCGGCCGCGGGCTACTGAATGTTGAGGACTGTGTTAATGTTGAAAGAATCAGAAGGGAGTTTTCTGGCAACTGTTTCTCAAGGACGTAATAGACCAGTTGGAATGAGAAGGTGTGAAGGTATTCCACGCAAGGGCAAAGCCAGAGAGGCTGCAGGATTGGAGCGAGAAAGCACTTCATGGCCATTTTTTGAGGCAGACGGAGGAAGTTGCCGATAAAATGGCATGGCATTGCCAACCCCATGTCATTTTATGCCATGTAGCCGAGCTACTCAGTTGTGAACTGATCAGGAGAAAACTGAGAGTTTCATTACCGCACCACCACACACTTTGTCCAGCAAACTATTCCGAACATTTTGTGTTTTGAACCTACACTTGGTTGGATTCAACTTGAGCTGCACTTGTTACATACGTAACAGGAAATAATAAAGATTCTCACCAAGATGATCCTTCTCAACCTCCTCCCATGTTTCTCTACACCTATAGATTAGGAACCAAGTCCGCAATGTTGCAGATACGTTGTAGTCCTTCCAGAGCTTCCTGCTACCGCTTCCTGGTACTCTTCAGGTCGACGTGAGAATCCGTATGGCAGTCGCAGCCACCGATAGCGTCCTTGTATGGTGTGGAATATTGTTGCCAGGCTGGATTCATGATCTAGTACTGTGTTGGCGAAATTAGACGTTGCATCTGCAACCGAAATATACTTTCCATCATTCAGTTGTGGCAAAATGTCTTAGAAGCGGGGAATTGGACACTTAGGTACTCTTACTGCTTTGTTAATGGTGTTGGACGGGTCCAAGACCTTTAACCAAGATTGTGAATTTGTCTTTTGTCTCCCGTACAGTCATGTTGCTGCACCAGGCTGTGGGGTCATACTGTCCGGGTTTATCTTCCGTTCGCTTTCCATTTTGTCCAAGTCCTGTTTTTCATGTCATGCCACTGGTTGCCGATGAAATAAGTCATGGAAAGGGGATACTGCTGGGTCCAAACCCAAAAAAATGGCCTTCCAAACTGTCCTATCAGCTCCACTCCAGAGTTGTTTTGGCAGGATCTGTTTGGGGATGACGTGGATAGACGAGTGACATCAGTCACACATCTGTGGTGATGACGTTGGTTCTGGACTCAGGCATAATTCTGGCAGGCGGGATTTCAGATGTTGGGGGTGGTGCGTGAGGCATATCGTGGGCTTTCTGAGTGGCTGCATTACTCAGTGGTGATCTAACTGACTCCATTTCGTCTGCTCGAATCTTCACTAATCCCAGTTTCACACAGTCCGACCCAGATAAAAAAGGAGGCGTCCCTTGTTGTATCTGGGAGTCTCAACAAATAAAATGTGAGGAGGTTGTACAATACAGCTCTTCGGCAGTCGTCGGCTCAAACAAGACACTCATTTACTCGATCACTTAAAAGAAGAGTAAAAAGAGGTGTCGATTAGTATGGCTGAATGAGCAGTTAGGTTGGCCTGTTAATTAAAGGAGCAGAAATATCACCTGCATTGGCGGTGAAACTTAAATAAATAAAACATCCAAATTAAAATCGCCAGAAAGATAACAACACTTGCCACTTCTAGACATTTTTTTCTTCCTAGAAATCAGCTAGGTTGTGATCTGGAGGGCGATAAAGAGAGCCTATACTATTACATTTTCCCACGAGGAACAGAAATTTCAACATTTTGCGGTTCAATGTCATCAGGATCAGCGGAATAATTACACTCTGAACGAATTTTATTGTCAAGATTTTCTTTTAAAAAAAGACCCATTTCCCCCCTCCAGATTTATTTGTACTCGCGATGATTTGAGATACCCTGGAATATTATCTTGATCAGTGGATAAATCACTAAGCCAAGTCTCACATACACCGATGAAAGACAATGGTGTTGTAGACGCCTTAGTAACAGTTTGAGCTGTGAAAAGTAATACAGACAAATTCGGTTTGAAATGCTGACTTGGAATGTAGCATTAACTTCATCCTCAACAAAATGGTTGCACGAATCAGGACAGAAAGAAAAGTTTTCATCTGGGTCAAGATTACTTGTATAAGAGACTTAGTTTGATCAGTTGCCTTAAATATAAGGCTATTTAGAGGATCGGTATCAGTTTAAAGGTCCGTGAGATAATACGGTATTGATTCGCTGCTGATTCACATGTCCCATAGTTTTGCCAGTAAATAATATTGTTGAGTCGTCCGGGAACATTCCTAATTTCTGGAGGTCGTCCGTTTCCAAAGACAAGTCGTTCACAAAAGTGATGAAAAGAAGGGGGGGAGGAG
>BLFK01000159.1:495346-503255 GCA_014634185.1 Astreopora myriophthalma | reverse complement strand
AAGTGCTCCCTTGGAGAACACCACCGACGTGAAATATGGAGAAAATCTGAAGCTGTTCCGTTGACGTATATATACTGCTTGCTTTTTCATACATTTTTAACCAAGCGTTGGCTCGTTTAAGCCGTAGATTTTTAGTTTTTTAAGAATGAGATCGTGACCAATGAAATCGAAGACTTTGCTTAGGCCAAGCATTAGAGGGCCGTTTATATCGTCCCTGTCTATACTGAGAAGTAACGTGTCGGTAGTGTCAATAACACCAGTGATGCAGGAATGATTGTTCAAACAAGCAGATTGGTTGTCTATAAGAAGCCTTAATTTTTAGAGCCACAAGACAAGGCAACGTCCACCGTGTCGTTCACAAATCTTTGAAATTCGGGATAGAGATTGGTAAATAATTCAGTTCGAGTGATTCCTGAAGTCCTGATCGATTTGGTGATCGGCCTTACGCAAGCGACATTCCAGATGTCTGGAAATGTGGCGGTTTCAAATCGGATTCATAACGTAGGTCAGAGAATCGGCAATTTCATTAACACTACTGATTTTAAGAGTCTGACAGCGACTTTGTCGATTCCTGTGGCTTTGTTTCGTGACAACGAATTTCTTTCTTTCTCAACGAAGCAAGTTGTTATTGGTGGTATATTAAAAAGTTCGCGAGGTGCTTTCGCCGCATCAACAAACGGCCTTGGTTTATGAAGATTGGGCGTACCCTGGAGGCTTTCATCCATGTTCAATCAGTGTTAAATGTTAAACCGGGAAATGAAAATCTCTGCGCAGAGCCATGTCCAACAATTTTGCACTCGTTTTGGTCCGTCTTTATCGTGACTGCCCATTTCGCCATCTTTATCAATGTTCGAACTAATTTTAGGTTGACAAACAACACTGTTGAATGAGCCGGGAATGACGGAGAAGAGGGAAGTAAATTGTTGATAAAAGGATTACAACTGTGAACTCAAAAAAGATTTGTCCAAATCGATCTAATCTTTTTTTTTTCAGTTAAAGAGGAGATGACACTCTAAGTAGTGCAATGAATCACTGGATTGCCATATCTACCGTTGTTTGTGCCGTTTTGGTGATCGTACGCCCCGCACCTCAGTGGGGTCACATGCCTTACGAATATTTTCACGAGTTCTACGATCATTTTAGCGATGACATACAAAATAACATTGAGGACATCAAGCGCGTACACGAGGAACACCATGAAAACCAACACAGGGTGCACGAGAAATTCCAAGAGAATTATTATGATGTAAGTGAAAAGATTCAAGAAGGAGACGAAAACTACCACGAGTCTCTAGAAAAGTCCAACGAAGATATACGATCATCTGGCGGAACAAGGAAGAGTGTGATTTCCAGCAAAGGTAACTGAATAGCGAATGTTGCCAATATTCTCTATTATGCACGCATACACTCACTCACTCATCAGTCAGTCAGTCAGTCAGTCAGTCAGTCAGTCAGTCAGTCAGTCGTTCAGGTTCATTCTCTCCTTGTCCTCTCGTTCTCTGGCAATCCACTGAGGCTAATTAAATATATAAATATATCATCATCGCTTTTCTCTGATGTCAGTTAATCCACAGATCAGTGAGAGACAAGCCAAGTCATTTCTACGGAAGATGTCAGTCCATTGATAGCCAAAAAGGATGGAAAGAATGTCAGAGATGGGGCTGATATGATGATATGATGAGTGGGAGTTTGAGATAGCTTCAATACACAAACAGCCGGCTTCGATTCTGACGGCATCGCCTTTGGCTCAGTTTGGAATAACTTTTTCTGCACTCAGTTGATGAAGTGACGTTCAAGAAATAGAGAGAAAGTTTATAATCTAAAATGCAGTGAGGCCAGTTTTAAGATGGTTTATTATTATTAAAATTATGTTAGTTTATCATATTTCTCAGATAAAATCCGCTCTATGGCTAGCCAATTCGAGAGATGAAATAAACATCTTACTCAGTAACCTCGTTGTGGAATGCTTCCGGATCTAACCACAATTCAAACGGATATTAACCGCACCGCACTCAGCTACACTCCATATGTCTTATTAGGGAACTTAAGCATCGAGAACGAAATAGGACGACGACGCCGAGCGGAAGTGAAATTTTCCCGCCCGAACATTGTGCGCATGGGTAAGGTTGTCAAAACGTTGTCCAGCTTTCGTCGACGACGAAATTCAGGGAGGTTTGCCGTTCTCGCTAAAACGTAAGTATAAAATTGTGCTTTTTCCGTGTAAATCATCCTTTTTCCTCTTGTAATTCAGAAAAAAATGGAAATACAGTTCTTTGTAGATTACCGAAATCCAAACTTTTCGTGATTTGCCCATTTTTTTGCTTAGTAACAAGAATTTTCTTTCAGGTCATCAGTTTGACTGAAACTCGATCTAGCTGTCGGTCATGGCGGAACAATCAGTCGGAAAGACATGTAAGCTTTCCTCTGCGATTTGAAAGATGCCTGTTGTTCCATAACTGTCTATGTTCACTCGTGAATTTTAGCTTTTGTTATAAAATGAATTCTTGTTTTTAATACTAAAACTAATTTCCATGGTGTTTCTCTTTAGCAACAAGTAAAGCGAAGTATTTCCATTGGACCTCAGATCACGATGTCCTTATGTGTCGGGAACTGATTGCTAGTGAGCCATACAATTTCAAACTAAGGAGCCCTGAGAGAGGAGAAGTATGGGAGACCATTGCAGCAGCTTTGAATTCTCTTCAGCAGCTTAAATTTAAAGTCACTGCCAGAGCAGTTAGAGATCGCTATGCACTTTTAACTCTCAAACAAAAACAAAAATTGCGTGAGGAAGAGAAAGCGTCTGGAATCGAAGGGCCAGATCAAACAGAATTAGATGCCTTGTTAGAAGAGATCCTAGAGAGGGAAAAAATTACAAAGGAGAAAAGCGATGCCCAAACCGATGAAAAGAAGGCTACAGCTGACAAGGAGAAATGTGCAGCAGAAGGGGTGAGGCAAAACGCTTTGAAATCAATGGCAGCTAAAAGAAAGAGCTACGACGGAACAGAGAAGCCAAAAGTGGGAAAATTAAGAAGGAGCACGGCTAGTACGATCGAATATCTGACAGAAAAGTCAGAAAAAGAGAGAGAGAGTTAAATAAGGAAGAACTAGCTATCAGAAAAAGGGAAATTGAGGTGACAGCAGCGAGACAAGATGATGGTATAAGACAACAACAAGCTATGCTCACTGGTTTCATGAATCAAATGCAATAACAGCAACAGCTGCAGCAACAGAACTTGCAAGCAGTACTTGCACAACAAAATAAGCTCTTTATGGCTTTGCTGGAAAACAGCAAAAAGTAACGTTAGCTATTGTTGACTTGGCATTTCTTATATATAGCAAAGAGATCATCCCATCATAATCTCTTGATGTAGCTAATCATTCAGCATTGTTAATGTTTGTCACAAGATCTCTTTCCATTCAGAAAGAAAACAACAAAAACCTTACTAACTAATTCAAGAGGTAGACAAATATTCAGTCCAAGGAATCCTGTTGTAAATCCTAAAAGGGTGTGTTCTAAAACTCCTCTATAAGAGGTATTTTTTACTTATTCGGAGAAACTTCATAATCAAATAAGTGTTTTGTTGTAGCAATCAACTTGCTTATGAAAGAGGTTTGGCAAAAGTATATTTTTGGAAATTTCGAATATCGCTTTGTTCTATTTATATCTGGGGGATGGTATTAAAAAGGTCGGCATATAGGTCTAACTGTGCCATCAGTAAACCCAAAGCAATTGGGTAATGGGGCTCCAATGCCTGTTATAGCATCAACATAGGACTGAAGGTTAGCAGGGCTGAGCACTTCATAATTCCATTGCAAAACCCTGTGTCCATGATGACTGTAAATAAAGTCGATTATTTGGTAAGTAACCAGGCTGAGAAAAGGAACAGGCTTAGCAAATTGATGGATCATATCACCATATCTACATGGATATGACAGGCGCTTGAGCATCATGCACAGACCTTCAATTCCGTCGCAAACAGAGCGCTGAGAACAGGTAATAGTCTCAGGAATTTGTAAAACATCATACAGAGCTTGTATATCTCGCTTTCGAAAGCGAAATTCAGCCACCCTCTCCGATTCATCAAGCTCTTCCAGGTCAAAAGGTAAGTAAGAATCATGGGGGAAGTCGGGATCTTTTGAAGGATAAAGATCATAAAGAACAATAAGTTCGTCATCATCAATTAAACCATCGTCATGGCTTGTGAGAAGCAAATTATGGACGTCTCTGAATGCCATAATACGACAATTAAAACAAAAAAATAGAGGTCAAATTCGAAAAGTCGTCGTCTGTCCGGGAAGCTGCACTGCTTAAACTTGGTTTTTCCCGCCGAAAACGAAACCCTTGACCCAGTCTACTTCGGTTGAGAAGCGTCGTCGTCGTCGTTTCGTTGTCGATGCTTAAGGTCCCCGGGCACCACACCACGCCTTCACAATACGTAGGAAGGGTAAGTTGGAACCACATATACAACATCCGTACCTTCTATGAAATACAGGTTGCTTTAAACTGATGATGATATACGATGCACTGGACACATTTCCTGTCTAATAACCCAGTTAAAGTGTCTGAATATAAAAATATGCTAACAGACTAAACTGGCTTAAAAACATGAGTAAAAGGATCTATTTTTGTCAACATTTTGACCTATGTAAGAATAATTTGAGAGCTTCTTGGAAATTAATTGGCGTGCTTCTAAAGCGAATGTCTAAGGGGCAATCACCCATATCAAAAATTATGTCAAACCATACACTAGCAAGCCTGAAATTGCAGCCCAATTTAACAAACAATTCGTAAATGTTGGGCCACATTTGGCTAAAACAGTTTATCAGATCAACTCAAGCAGCTAGCTTTGTTATGTCCTGTGTTACTGAAACCCAAGTGTGTTTATTGTTTAATGTTTGCATGATAATAAATCATCTTTAGATATTCCTAATAAGTTGATCAAAACTACTGCACATCAATTATCAATACCCTTTACATATATTTATAACCTGTCTATTGAAACTGGTATCGTGCCTGACGTATTAAAGGCATCTCAAGTTACTCCTGTGTATAAAAGTGGTGATGCCACAGATCCCAGCAACTATCGACCTACAGCAACCTTATCGCCCTTCAGTAAAGTACTTGAACGACTTGTTTATAACCAACTTTACTCATTCATAGAAAAGCATCAAATCCTATACGAGTACCAGATCGTATTTAGGAAGGGATCCTCCACGGAACAGGCCATACTTGAAATTACAGATAATTGAAAGCTAGCTGTTGATCAAAAGCGGATTACTTGTGGTATGTTTCTTGACTTCTATAAGGCTTTCGATACAGTTAATCATTGCATTTTACTCTCTAGGCTCTTTCTATATGGCATCCGTGGAGTCCCATATAAGTGGTTCACAAGCTCTTTACAAAATCACACACATTATGTTAAAATTGAGTACATTAAATGACACAAGGAAAATCTCACGTGTGGAATACCCCAAGGTTCAACTTCAGGTCCACTTTTATTTCTGCTCTATGTAAATGATTTACCTAATTGCACTGATAAATTCTGTGCGAAGCATTACTGATGACACTAGTTTGCTTTTCTCTAGCGACAATTTGCAATATAAACTCTATGCTAGTATCATCACTCAGATCTAATCCAAGTATTAATATAAACAACATTGAACAAAAAATTACATTAAATACTTAGGAATCTACATTGATAGGCACCTTAATTGGGAACAGCAGATGAACCATATAGTAAAATTTCTAAAAATATTGGAATCCTTACTAAATTGAGATATTACTTAGATTTTCATATGATGAAACAATTGCATTATGCTTTGGTATATCCTTATCTGTCATATGGCATCATGGTCTGGGGCTGTGCCAGCAATTCCAGGTTGAATTATCGCCGCACTAAGCAGAATAAATGTCTTCGGAGTATATTCTTTGCACATTCAAGGGAGAGTGCGGGACCTTATTACAAACTTCTTGAAATTCTCAAGTTAGATAATATATATGCGCTTAAAATATCCTGTTTTATCCACAAGATAAGGAATAATACTGATAGCATTCCAGATGTCTTCTTGGATGTCCTGACTCTGGTATCTAATATCCACAAATATAATACAAGATTTGCCAGCAATCTCAATTTCTTTAGGCCAAGGCGGTATCCAACTCGAAAGCTCTGCTACTTTGGACACCGCACACCTCTGAACCTATTTCTTCATTGGTTGTACTTTTTCCTTTTTTACTTTGTGTTTTCCTTTGTAATATAATATGTGTGTATAAATATTGAGTATAGTGTGAACAAGTAAAGAATTGACTTGAATTGAACTGACAACATGAAATCTAATGCAAGAACTAAAAACAGTTGAGTTCGGTTAAAGTTCGATGGTGATCTACTCTAGGACCAGTCCTATACAACCCAAAACATAATCTTGGTATCTGAGGCCGGGGTAGGCTTTTCATCCTGGAAAGACGTGACACTCTGCTCTAAGTAGAATCTGTAGTTTAGGTTCTGGTGGGTTGTCCTTCTTGGCATCTCGGTAGCACATTTCCACGGGTACGTCTTACATCGCACTCTGGTAGTGGGTCGCTAGGTTTCTGTCTTCGTGAGCATCTGATCATTCAGCTGTGTGTACAACATCCTCACGCTCCAGATAATTCTTAACATGGGGTACATTCCGTTGGTACTGTACTCCATCAGCCTTAACAACAAAACCGTTTTCATTCTTCTGAACAACTGTAAAGCGAACTAGTTTAATATGTGCTGACAACTTGTTTTGTTCCTCCTGCCTCAGTAATACGTTATCACCTTTCTGGATATCATTTCCACATGCATTTCTTTTGCAGTCCAAATACAACTTCCCTTTTTTCTTTCTTCTCAGTGACTATCGCAGTCTTTGACTTCCTCTTCACTGTTAAACTCCTGAAAACGAGGCAATCTTCTTCCGAATGCTGAATGTGGTGTACTGCGATACATCATCGAGAAATTATCCATCTGGCCCCAGTTGTTCGAAGGGTGGATAAGTCACTATCCACTGGATAACTCTATTGGCTTTGCTAGCGCTTATCCGCTGGATAGTGATTTATCCGGTGGATAACGCTATCCACCGGATAAATCGCTAACTTATAAGTACTACAGCAAAACCAACTGACTTATCCAGTGATAGCGCTATCCACCCTTCGAACAACTGGGGTCTGAACTCGCACTTCCAGTCGCGACCCTCTCTATCAACTCTCTCTCTCTCTCTCTCTCTCTCTCTCTCTCTCTCTCTCTCTCTCTCTCTCTCATCTCACAAATCATTATGTACACCCGCGTTACCATGACAACGCACACCCACAGCCACCGGTCGGTGCACAAATGGTTCGCCTTGGGTTCACACGTGCAAGGAAGGCTCGCTCGGTTTCCACTTTCTTTTACCGGTTTTTTTTCCTCGAGGTAAGCTTCTCCGTTTCTTTGAGTTTCTGCCTGTTTTGTAGTAGGTCTGTGGTGTGTTACGGTTATCAATCCGGCTTGCGTCGGGATCCGACTACGGGACGGGTCCTGGGTCAAATTTTCAGGTATAACAAGCTTTATACCTGTTTGTACGCCTTCGTATTTTGGGCATTTCTTGCCTGAGGGTTTTCTTTCAGTCTCCAACGAGTTTGTAGCTATTTTCAGCAGCTTTATTGCATCGGCTTTTACCTCGTGGCGAACGTGTCCACCATATTGGGTTACAATTTGACTGTTTTTTTTTTTGCCTTCGTCAATTTTAGACGATCGGTGATAAGGCGAAGGCAGGTCATAGCGAAGGGCACAGTCTAACTGCCATCCCTTCCGCCTCAGACTTTAAAGCTACGTTTGCTGAAGTATTGAATAATGCCAAGAGGGCCATCTTGGCCACAGTGGAGGAGTCTGACCAACCATCATGCTATATGACATCT
>BLFK01000159.1:487846-490346 GCA_014634185.1 Astreopora myriophthalma | reverse complement strand
ACAGGAAGGCTTAGCCTTTATCGACAGCTATGACATGGCTACAAATCGGTTTAAAAGAATGATAGATGAACACGTTTCAGGTCTCACAATTACTGAAGAGGAGATACAGGAAACTGAGAGGCTGACGAGGGCAAACCACGAACAATTTATGGTTTGAAAAGAGGAAAACTGTTGTGACTGTCTCAAATTTTGGAAAGGCTGCAAAAACAAAGCCGGAGCCATCAAATAAAGTAAAAGCAATAATTTTTCTATATTCAAACTTTACAACTGAATCTGTTCAGTATAGCATTGAAAGCAAATCAAAGGCTATTGATTTATTTGTTAGCCAAATGAATAAAGAAGTTATAGCAGTGAAGGTTGAGGGAGTTGGGCTATTTATGTTTAAGGAAAAACCCTACCTGGGAGCAAGGTTAGACAGAATAGTGACTTTTGTTGACACCAAGAGAAGTGGGGAATGGAAATAAATCCCCTTTGAGCAAGGCTGGTATGACAGTGGGAGATGCATACCTTTCGTAATGCAAACCTTCGACATAAACCGTGTGGTAGTTAGGCCTAACGTTAGCATTAGTAAAGATTTAAGGTTATTTCCGTATTCGAAAGACAATGACCCGTGACCTGTGTCTTAGACCATCGGTTTCGGACTACGAGTGGAGCGCGTAATCGTTGTTTCCGCTTGGAAGCCCGACTGAAGGCTAATAAAGTTAACGGGTGGTAGACAGCTCGGCCCGCAGTATGCAACATTGGGAGTCGTGGTGGAGGCTGCTTTAAGCACAAGAGAGCTACAAGAGACGCTCTTCTTACAGTAAAATCTGAAACTCGCTATTGAACATGTCCAACATAATGACATAACGGCGTAAAAGGAAAAAAGTGATCAGTTTTTTTTCATCGTCTCATCACGTTCATGTTATTTTTCTACTACGTCGTTACGGTGTGTTGTTCACACTGGAGAAAGTAAGAACGGAAGTATGGCCAGGTGCAAAAATGTCAAAATGTTTAACTGTTAAGGACACAATATTGATTCCTATTTGTTCGGCTGTTAACTTGTAAATGTGTTAACTCCGTGTATGGGTGGGTGAGGCTGCATTCTGACGCTGACACAGAAAGACGTTTGTACGCAGTGAGTGAAGAAAAGACAAGTGAAAAATATCCAGTGGAGGGCTCAGAGTAGCCTGCGTGGGAAGCGTTCGAAGTGGAAGGGGAAGGGCAATGGAGGCTTCGGAGCGAAGGAAGTCGGGCGCGCGATAACGCGAAGGGCGCGCGAGCAGGAATGGAGCGCCTGAATTCCTTTGCGCCCAATCCCCCACTTCCCTTCCCCTTCGAACGCCTGCCACGCAGGCTGGGCTAAAAGTGGAATTGAGGAAGAAAGGACTAAAACAAAGCGCCATCGAGTCCACTTGATCGAGCTGTTATCCCCTTCCTACTTAAGAAAGGAAGGGGAACCAAAGTATCGCATTTTTGTTGCATATCCAAACCCGTTCACTGCCAAAGACAACTTTGCGCTATCCGTTCGGAACCCCTCGTTTCATTTGCGTGACCTTCCCTTTATATCGTAAGTGTGAACCAGGCTTTACAGCTATTTAATGTAAGCCATACAAAACACAGCTGTATTCAATTATCAGGTTTAATCAAACCAAATTTGCACCACTTATCTGCCACAACACTCATACTAATCAAATAATAATGAACAAAATAATAATAAAGTTATGACTTGATCATTAGCGAATATAATTTTAACATATTATAATGCACCGCCAACAGAAAACTATTTTGCACGTTCCCTCCCTAAATACTCCGGATCACAGTCAAACGTCATTCCTCAGAAACATTCTGTCATAGGATAAAATACAAATCATTGTTCTAAAGTTAAAAGAATGAAGACACTGTGTATCTTTAGTATATCCCTCTACACTGTACGAAAGGGTTCATAAATACCTCTAAGACGTTGTTGCAGTAACTGCAGGATAACATTAATCTCACTACTCTCCACAGCCGTTCCTTCTATCAGCTTTATACAGTCACTGAGTGCACGTGGAGAGAGTCTTCCTTCAGGGTTTTTCTTGACGTACAAACTCCGTGCAAGCTCTCTCAGTGCCCATTCACATGCATCCTTCACCTCTTTTCTCACTGCATTCACCTTTTGTTCTCCTGCCAGTACCTTGTTTTCCAGTAACTCCACTCGTCGCTCAGCCAACTGCTTTCCATTCTCTGGTGCCACCAAGGCATACTTTTCATGGCGCCGCAATTCCGTGATTGAGATGTGCTTGGCAATTTCTACACACTGTTTGCATAGCTCTTCCATGGGAAATTCATTAGACAAAACGAGAAAGTCTACTGCTTGATGTGGCGTTTTCTCTCTCTGCAATAAATACCTTTCACAGCGCTCTGTAAGCTGCTCCATCTGGTACTCTCTAGCTAGCGACAATAGGTAATAGCAGTTTTCTTCACTGACTGATTTTGACGTGGGATAAATAACAAGCAACATCTCCCTTATTTCAGCAGC
>BLFK01000159.1:473041-475336 GCA_014634185.1 Astreopora myriophthalma | reverse complement strand
GGGGGGGGGGGGGGGGGGAGGTGGACCCGCTTAACAGCTCATGCCCTTTGGGCTCTTGGTTGCCTGATACTGGCTACTTTCATTTGAGGCCTGGCCACTCTAAAATCATCATAGGTGGGTTGACTATTCTACTTTGAGAGGTTTTCTCCAGGTACTCCACTTTTCCCCCTTCTCAAAAATGAATGCACATAATCACATGTAGCATTATTGCTAAAAAAAAGTCATTATTTCCAAGAGGAATGGTTGCTGCAACAAAGAAATGCTATGTCCTGGTCAGTCTGGTAAGTGATATCTTAAGCTTATGACATTACACACTTTTGACCAGTATTTATTATTAAATGCAGAAATATGACATTTTTGGTGGTGACAGAATCTGACTTATTTAAAACATACATACATGTACCAGTAAATATATTCAGTAATCCTAACCGTCGAGAGACTACATTATATATTATATAGTTTATGACAATGTAAGATCGACAGGAACCTTAAGATTTGTTAGCCCTTGGATGATTACTTCCCTGGTACAAGACGTTTTTCTTCTCTTCAAAGTGAAGTTGTTGCGAAGCGGCAACAACAGACGGTGAAGCAGAAAAGGAGAAAAAACCTCTGTTTGAGCCCTGCAAATCTAACTTCCATGCAATGTTCACTGTCCAGTGTCTGACTTTTGGTTCTGATTGGTAGCTATTTTAATGCCTACTTGATTCAGAATTTACTGACAGAAATTGTCTTTCTTAAGACTTAAGGCTTAAGAAGACTAAGAGGCTTAAGAACCTCTACTAGAATAAAAAACAATATTTTCAGAAATGAGGATACTGAAAGATTTATAAACAAACTTACAACACTGATTCATCTCATCAAAAAGAACCACTACTATCATTTCACTTCAAAATTGTTTGACATTAAGCAGACCTGGAATGGAACTAATTCACTGACTTCTCGTAATAGAAGTAAATAAAATAAAATACACAGCCTCAAAACTGGTTGATGTGACATAAAAACAAGAGACCATAGGAAAATAAGTCATACAATCAACAACTATTTTGCAAAGGTTGGCCACAAATTAGCCAACACCATACTCCCAGCTGAGAAAACTTTCACTTCTTTCCTTGATCCACAAGTACCTAATTCATTCAGTTTTGAACCAGTAACTCCAAATGATAGTGACCGTGAAATAAATTTGTTACCAAACAACAAAGCTCAGAGACTTTATTGGTGCCCTGTTAAACTCCCCAAATTCGTTAAATACCGGTATATGAGGGGCTCAAAGCAAAAATGTCCCAACTGACTTTTTTAGTGTGATAGGTCATTTTGTGAAATTGCGGTCAAATTTCATACAATATGAGGAAATTAAGTTATGGAATTACCTATCCTAAGTGATGCGAACAAAATAACGAAGGAAACCAAAAAACATTTTCTGGGCCCTGGGGAAGGGGGTAGGGGCACAAGAGCAAGAAAATATGAAAATACAGGTAAAAAAAGTTTTTTTTTTTGCTGGGGATGTTCACCCCATAACTTTAGTGCAGTTGATTCAGTGGAAATTTGTTGTCATTTGGCAAAATGACCTAAAATCGTGCAAAACTCATTTAGGATGTTTTTTCCCCAAGCCCTTCATATTCTAAGTGAACCCCTTGCAAATATTCTAAATCTGTTTCAGATGGGATTTATCCATGGCAGCCAAATTTAAACTTGCTAAAGTTATTCCTCGCTGTATGGGAGATGATGCCACAGAGGCAGTGAACTATCATCCAATCTCTCTTCTTTCTGTCTACAATACCCTGTAGGATTTTTGAAAAGCTTATGTTTACCAAGCTTAACAAATTTATTGACAAATATATTATTTACTCTCCAATATGGTTTTCGTACCAAACATAATACCCAACATGCAATACTTGAAATTATTAACACCATACAATGCAACATGATCATGGCAAATACAAGTGTGGAATCTTCATAGACCTCAAAAAAGCATTTGATATGGTGAATCATAGTATTCTTTTGTCCACGCTCTGTAACTATGGTGTTAGGGGTGTAGCACATGACTGGTTTAATTCATAATTAACAAACCACAAACAGATGTCCATTGTTAACAACACTATTTCAGACCAAGAAATAACACTTTGTGGGGTCCCCCAGGGTTCACAGAAGATCACAGAAGACGTCAAAATGTGGTAAGAACATCAGTGACACACTCAGCTATCGCCTTCTGTGCCACTTTTTTGTTCTTACCACATTTTGACGTCGTCCGTGATCTATTACTGAACAGACTCATGGCAACATTTGTTAACTATATTT
>BLFK01000159.1:425541-468041 GCA_014634185.1 Astreopora myriophthalma | reverse complement strand
AAAAGAAAAAACAACCAACCAGCCAAGACAAATAACGAAAGAAACAACTAATGGTTTGGAGGGGAGGGGGATATGGGACACACATATCTCTGGAAACCATGTTGAAGGGATACACATATCAAGGGAATACACATCACTGTACCGGAAAGTAAATCCATCTGCGAATAAATCAAGTAGAAAACATTCAGAAACCCATTGCTTTATGTGGAGAACTGGGAGCCCTTTTGTTTCCAATTTGACATATGTCAAACTAAATATGTTCCAGCGTAGATGTTCGTTGTAGCGCGCGAAAGGAGTATTAATTTTGTAAAATTTGGCTTACATGTCGTTTTACAACAATATGTTGTTAATGGTTTTCTGGCTCAATGAATTAACGCGTAGGATAGGTCACAGTTCAGAATACACATGCTGCTGGTTCGACTTCGAGCCTTTTTGCTCTCATCGGTTTTGATAAACTTTTTTTTTAAAATTAATTATTTTGTTTTCAACATTCGTAAATATGATTTGTTGTTCTTGTTGCAGAAGAGGAATTTCGACCTGGGGTGCAGGTGTTGCGGGACTTGGCTGCTCAGGTTAATGCTGAGTTGCGTTCCCTACCGCAAGGGGGAAGCCATGGAGGAACAAGAGTATCTGCAATATGGGAGTGGTACCACAATGGCCGAATCGAGACGGGGGCAATTTCATTTTGAATTGCAACCACTTTTCGAGTGTTGATCAGAGAAAATGGGAGTGCGTGAACGCATTTTTCGAACCCGCTTCCATCAAACTGGTATGTTTACGCCCGGCCAAAACTTGAATCGCGCATTGGCTCAAGGGATGCGACGGGCTGCGGAAGAATTACTGGACGACCCAGATATTGATGACCAAGACCGCGTAATGATGCGTTTCCGTACAGCCCGCTATGACAACATGTTTTTTCATGGAGCTGGATTAAGAGCTCAAGACTGGCGCAGCGACCCTGTGCATGTGGATGCCTTCTTGGACAACATGGCCCGGAAGTTAAATTCCAACGAACAGTTTGAACCCAATGAATCCTTCCAATTGGAATTTGTACATGTGCGCGCCAGTCCTCGTGGTGGTGGGAAGGTTCGCACTAAACGTCCAGGTCATCAAGCCTCAGTCAAATTTCGGTTGAAAAAAAAATGTGTCATCAAAATCCCACAGGATGAACAGAACTTGTGTTGCGCGCGAGCCATCGTTACAGCCAAAGCTCACGTGGACAAACGTCCTAATTGGCGTGGCTTCCAACGGGGGCGAACCATCCAATGCAATGCCGCTATTGCTTTACACGTGGAGGCCCATGTTGAACCTGGTAACTGCGGTATTTATGAACTCACCCGGTTGGCCCTAGCTCCTTCCTTGTTTGGGCAATATCGTATTGTCATGGTGGATGCTAATCGCGCGTACACATGTTTTACCTTAGGGGAGGGGGACACCACTTTGGCCATTTTGCATGAAGATGGCCACTACGATGCACTGACTTCCTTGCCTGGGTTTTCGGTCAAGGTTACTTTTGCGGTCGATGTCTTCAACGCTACAATAATGAAGGTCAGCACGCATGCCCCAATGCCGAGGGGATTCATTGCCCTGCTTGCTGCCAGGATAACTGCCGAGATTACCAAGAAGCCTACAAAGCCAAATGCTCAGCCCATAAAGGATGCCATAGCTGCCGGAGTGTCTTTTTATCATTGTTTGGAACTGCATGCAAGCAAAGCTCAAGATGGGAAGCCATCCAGCCCCAGTAAACCTTCCGTGTGTGCCTTACGCCGTAAATGTGGTCACTGCCGTAAACTGTTGGTGAGTCTTAAGGCTCAACGGGAGCACAAGTGCGGCTGGGGGGAATGCCCGTCGTGTCGCCAAGAGGTGGACATGAGCGAAGATCAATGTTTTATTCAAGTGGCTGAGGATCCTGAGGAACTGTTAGAGAAAAAGTATCAAGCGCAAGTGGCGAAACGCCGTCGGCGAGCTCGGCAACAAGGGGGTGATGCCCGACGGGGTGCACGTACTGCGCGCGCTAATGCTGAAGAAGGTGAAGAAACAGACGAAGAGGAAGAACCCTACCACCCCCCGTTACTGGTCTTTTGGGACACCGAGGCCATGCAAGACACAGGGAAGCACATGGCAAATTTGGTGGTCGGAATGACAGCCGAAGACGACACACCTCAAATCTTTCAAGGTCCTGATTGTATCGATCGTTTCCTGGAATGGCTAGAGGTCCTGACTGAAGAAGAAACACGCTACGTGACGGCATTGGCGCATAATTTTCGTGGGTACGATTCCTATTTTGTGGTGGACGCCTTACATCGTCGGAAACAAAACTTGAATCAAATCCGTCAAGGGGGAAAGTTATTAAAACTGACCTACCTGGGAGGTTACGTGCGATTCATTGACTCTTTGTCGTTTTTTGCCACGCCTCTCGCCCCCTTTACCAAGACCTTCGGATTGGATCCGACTCAGTTTAAGAAAGGGCATTTCCCGCATCTATTCAACACCCCGGCGAATGGCAAATACGTTGGACCGCTGCCACCCAAGGAAATGTATGGCTCTGAAACCATGTCGAAAGGTGGCAAGCTTGAATTTGATCATTGGTATGACGAGCAAGTGGCTGAGGGAGTTCTCTTTGATATGCAGCGCGATTTGGTAGAGTATTGTATCTCGGATGTGAAACTGTTGCGCGAAGGTTGCCTCACCTTCCAACGCGATTTCCAGAAGTTGACCCGTTTTTGCCCCTTCGAACAGATGACGATTGCGTCTGCTTGCAACCGAGATCTAAGACTGAACCGAATGGAAGAACATACCATCGCGTCCGAACCTGTGCGTGGCTGGCGGTTGGTGACCAACCATTCGAAGGTTGCCTTGGAATGGTTGTCATGGCAGGAGCATCAACTTTGTCAAGCGGTCTGGCTAGCCTGCAGCCAAGAACAACAACAACAACATGATGACATGGCGAATGCCTACCCAGAGGCACCATCCATTGTATCGTCCACGTATTCAGCACGCCAGAACCACCGGTGAATACCGTCTCCCCAACACGCGGTGGACGGTCGACGGGTACGATGCTGAGACGAACACCGTGTTCGAGCTCCTCGGCTGTTATTGGCACGGCTGCCCCACCTGCTACCCCCAGAGGACCGAAACATATCGCCGTTTGGATGGCCGAAGCATGGGACAAGTGTATGAGAGCACACAGTTAAGATTACAGAACATCCGTTGCCAAGGCTACACCATCATCACTATCTGGGAATGTGAGTGGCAAGCCCTGAAAGCACGTGACCCTGATGTTGCCCAGTTCACCCAAGCACTCAGTATCCAAGAGCCCTTGGTGCCACGAGACGCTTTCTTTGGGGGTCGTACGAATGCTGTTCACCTCTACTATGACGCCAAAGTGAGCCAAGGAGAAGAAATCCGCTATTACGATTATACCAGCCTCTATCCCTGGGTGAACAAAAAGTGCCGTTACCATCTTGTATCAGCCACCCACCACAGACGTCTCCCAGTACTTTGGTCTGGTGCAATGCACTATCCTTCCACCACGTGGTCTGTTCCATCCTGTACTGCCTTACCGTACCCACGGTAAATTAACCTTTCCATTGTGCCGCGCCTGTGTCGAACAAGACATTGAAAAAGCCCTCCATGAAAAGGCGGTTTGGTGCGATCATGCTGACGGAAAACGTGCTTTGACGGGCACGTGGTGCACGCCAGAATTGGAAAAAGCTGTGGAAGAAGGCTACACCATTCTTAGTCTTCACGAAGTTTTGGCACTTTCCCGAATCCAAAGTGGGTTTATTTGAAGACTATGTGAACACATGGCTCAAGTTGAAGACTGAAGCCTCTGGTTGGCCGAGCTGGTGTGATACCGAAGACAAGAAAGAGCAGTATGTGAGAGACTTTGAGGAGCATGAAGGCATCCAGTTAGAGTCCCAGAAGGTCGCCAAGAACCCCGGGCAGCGTGCTTTGGCCAAGATGATGTTGAACTCCATGTGGGGGAAATTTGGTCAGCAAGTTAACAAAATGCAAGTGAAAGAATTCACTGACCCTCAAGCCTTTTGCCAGTTCATGGACTCCGACCAACACGATGTCCGTTACGTCAGCTGTTTAAATGAAGACCGTGTAGAAGTCCACCATCGTCATGAAAATCTCTGTGAAAACGTGTCACCAAACCTCAATATCTTTGTAGCCTGCTTCACCACCTGCTGGGCCAGGTTACGTCTCTATGAGGCTCTGGAACTGCTGAATGACCGCGTCTTGTATTTTGACACTGACTCGGTCATTTATGTGCACCGACCCAACCAGCCTGATACTATGTTAGGCGACCATCTCGGCGACTTTACTGACGAATTGGGGCCTGGCCAGTTCATTGTGGAGTTTTGTTCGGGTGGTCCCAAGAGTTATGGCTACCGGTGCAACGATGGGAAAACGGCTTGCAAAGTGAAAGGCTTCTCGCTGAACGTGGAAGGGGCTGCGCAACTCAATTATGACGTCATGCGCCAAAACACTTTAGATGAACTGCGGAGACCCTTGGATACTCCTCGCACCAAACGCATCACCCAAGCTCGTAAGATCGTCCGCGATGCTAAAGCGTACGCCTTGTACACCCAGCCTGCTCATAAAGACTACCGCTTAGTCTTCAACAAACGCGTGCTAGATCCACGTACAGCCATGACCTACCCATACGGTTACGAGTCCCCGGATGCCGAAGACCTAGAGAACATCGAGACCCTGGCGGATTTGCTGAATGAGGAAGTGGAGCAAGGTTTTGACCGGGAGGCGAATTATACGGCTATTTTAGCCAGTCAATGGGACGATTAATTTTTCTTTTATGAACTTTGGCTATAAGAGACACACAGCCATCGCTTTTTTTTTGTCAAGTTTTATTGAAAAAAGAAAACAAGGGACCGAGGAGTCACTAGGACCCTCGACACGTTCCCGCTTGTACATAAGGCTATCACAAGAAACAATAGGACAATGTTTTCACAATTTGAGTTTGCGTTTGGCTTGCATGATCCCTTTCACAATGGCTTCCGTCCAGGTTTTTTTTTTCGGGCAAACGGGTGATGGCTGCAATCATCCTATCATCGGCCTTCCACTTGTCGCGCAAATTCTTGGCTTTGGCATAATCCATGTCGTGTTGTTTGGCAATTTTATCCAAGCGATTGATACCCGGGTCCCCACGTGCCAACCGTTTCTTCAAATGCGTCCCAGGTCCCATGTATTGATATCCCGGCCAATGAAATTCAATCCCAGTTTTCCCCAACAATTTCTGAACATCCAACCCTTCTCCGTGTTGGAGGCGTTTGCGGCGAAGTGATCTGCGTGGGGGGTTTTTACGTTTCTTAGTAGTCCTCCCCATCAAGCTTGCGGCGGGTTCGGCGTCCCTGGTCAAATGCTTCCCACCCCGGTAAAGGTTTCAAACGTTCTGCTTCTGTAGCGGCTTTCTTACGATGGCGGCGTTTGACTTGTTTCACGATGATCTCGGCTTTTTCTCTCGTGGTGCTACCCGGTGACAATCCAAATTCGCCAGCAAACGGGAGTGGGGCCTCCACTTGGTCCTCCAGTGACACAGAGGGGGTTGGTAAATGCACGCGCTTGGGTTTGGGTGGCAATGGAGGACGGCGTGGTGTCCCTTGTGTGTTACTAGGCGTTATGGAAACGCCTTTCTTGCGACGTGCTTTTTAAAGCAAACTCCGCACCAGCGTGGCGTTAGGTCCTTCGACCATGGCATCCGTTTCATCATCTTCCTCGTCGCCTTCAGGTAGTGGGGCCGCTGTTGGAGGTCCCCCGCGAATGTTTTTGATTAGTCTGTGTAACGGGCGTGACACTTGTTTGACACGTGCTTCTTTCAAACCGTTGGGCATATTTGAGTCTAACAACGCATGTTTTTCATCCGCCAAGCGTGCAGCTTTCGTCAATCGCATGTTCTCGGTCAAACGCCCTTTGTATTGATCTGTCAACTTTGCCATCTCTTCTGGGGGAACCATGACATACTCGCAAAAAGCACTCATCGTTTTAGGGGTGGTGAAGCGTGGAAGGGTTCGCAGACAGGGCACGCGACTTCGAACGTTCCTCCGTCGTTAAGTGTGTCACAATAATGCTTACAGGCGTCGCACATCAAATTATATCGTAACACGCTCAGGTCACGTTCCAAGGTCTGCACCCGTTGATATAAGACGTCCTTTTCTTTCAGTAAGGACTGTAAATCCTGCTGCAAATTATCCGCTTGCTGTTTCCATCCCCTGGCTTTTTCTTGCGCTTGAATCATGCGGCGCAACGCTACTCTACTCATGGTATGGGATAACAGCAAGTCAACGCCTCGTTTAGTGTTTGACAAACGTCTGTAGCTTTCTGACATATCCATGCATTGCAGCGGCTTATCAAGGATCTCACATTGAAGGCTTCGAAGAATGTGGGACGGAATATTAACTCAATCATGACGAGGGGTGATAACAGCAACAATCCAAGGCGTTGTTTAAACCTCGCCAAAAGCCAGCACCTTTTTGATGCAACAGCAAATCGCGTCGCCTTTTTAAAGATGTTTTGCGACGGGCCAGAGTTCGCAAAGTATGCCTTTGAGGGCGCCACGCTCGCACGGTGGATGGGGATAAGTGTAATCGCCTCAGGACCACTTCGCTGACGGCATTAATCTGATCGGCATTGGCATGACGTAACTGGTCTTGACGCTGTAAATGGCGTGCCTCATTAGCCAATTGCCGCAGGAATGGAAACTGTCTACGTAAACGCGGGGGTGGTCCTGCTGGCATGACCACTTAACTCGATCCCTCTAGGACAGGAATAAAAACTCGTGGGTACCCCTGGGATGGTAAAATATCGGTCCAAAGACGGCAGTCATCTGAGGAGGCCGGGCGTAAGTCAAAGATTAAATAGCCAAAGGTGCGTTCCGTCGCACGACGAAAAACGTCCATCACACCCTTGACTTGGCTTGGAAATGCCTGACACACCAAGGCTCGCAACCCTGTGCAATCGCGAGGATTCTTGAAACAGGCAATGTAATGTGCATTGCGGGAGAGGGTCTTGGCGTAGGGTCCAGGTGCAAACAAATCTTGACACAAATACAGCACGGTGATGTTCCGATGATGGGAGTGTTTAGTAAATAGGTCCAACACGCGTTTGTCCCTACCCCCTTCATCCATCAAATCGTCCAAAACCAGCACTCCACCGCCCTGTGGCCCGAACCATGTTTCCAAGTCGTCCAAATTGGGAATTCCCTCATGAAAGTGCACACTATCCTCTTTGTACATTGTCTCGAACGAGGGTTGCCATGCTCCATAACAATAATGTTTGGTGGGTGGGGGCGGGTCCATTAACATTGAGGCATGTTTCAACAATTCACGCGTGAATGTGGTCTTGCCACACGCTGAGGAGCCAGCCACCAATAGGCTGCAAGGGGTTCGCAAAAAGGCTGTACCACTGCCTGTGACGCGTGACTGTGTCCGAGGCATCGTCCCAACTGATAATTTCCCCCTTGTTCAACGTTTTTTATCCAAAGCTTTTTTCACTCCATAACCTGCTGCAGCACTCACCCCACCCAAGGCTGCCGCTTTGCCTGCGGCTGCCAAGGCTGGCAGGGCTAAGGCTAGTAAGGGAAAGAGACCCCCTTGCTGGGTGTTGGATCGTCGTCGTCTTTGTCTTGTCACTCGCCTCTTACGAGGAGCAGCGCGGCGGCGTTGTGTTCGTTTCAAAGGCATGGTGTCAAATGATACGGGTGATTAACATGGGCTCTTTTTTTAAAAAAAATAAACAACGCACATAAACTTGACTTGACTCTGAAGATGGCTTCCGCACAGGTTGTCGAAACGTCAGTCAACAACAACAGTCCTTCTCAGGACTCCAGTCACCCAGATGATCATTTTCAATCGAGGTATGTTACTCCTGGGTTCAAACCATTTTCTTATTAACGCACATAAAGTAAACGTCATGTTGTTTTATTCGCATCTTTCAGTGATACATAGCTTCACGCCTAGAACAACACGTTTGACTATCTTCTTCATTCACTATAGCCCCATGGACTAGGTCCGTTCTTAGGGAGGGAGGTAATTGTGCTTGAATGCGATGGCCAGCCTCGTGATCATTAGCCACTAAATCGTGCAAAGAAAATTCATTCAGGAAATCGTGCATGCTCTGACCGCGACACTTTGCTTGTAAAAACAATAGGGCATAATGTCCGCAAGCACTACTGTTCAAACTTTGTAAACTGCGTTCGTTGCGGTGGATGGTGGGAAAATAACGCCAAATCCATGCCAAGACGTGAGGTACTCCGTACGTGTCCAACGGTAACCCATAACTGTCCAGGATCTCACAGGTATTCCCCAAGGTCCACAAAGCCAGCCAGTGCCGCCCAGGTTCCCCTTTTGGATCCGTGTTGACAATGAAAGCCTTCCCAGTAGCTCGCCCAACTCTAGAAGGGAGGGTTGGTAATTGATCTTCAGGGTACACACCCCAAAATACACGTCGCAAGACAGGGTCTCGTTTCGCCGAGGCTGTCAGTTGCCGGTCACTTAATGGCACCAGCTCCATGGGTTCTGTTTGGTTCTAAAGCTCGGTAGGAAATGTTGCTACACCCACCCCTCTGTTGTATTTGAAGGGTCTTTCTTTTATTCCTTTCACACATCGTAATTTACGACGCCTGTCCCGCTGATATCAATGACGCTTTCAAATTCACCCCAGACCACCACGGTCAGGTTGTTCCCTGGGTTGGCCCCAAAAGTGATCTCCAAGCTCACATCGCCTTGCTGTTGTGGGTCTCGTAACAAACCATCTGCACCTCCCCCTGCTACATTATTGAACAGGAATAGCGTGCAATTCTTGCCATAACCCCAATCTCCAGGTGTCAGCATGCTTTCTTGATGTTTGCCTAAAGCACCACTGGCCTGCAGGAAGCGATTATACCCCCACCAGTCTTTCTTATCATTGTTCTGGTTCAGTTCCAAGGTTTCATACGGATACTCCTCTCCTCGAATGATTTGGCGAATGCGTGTCACACCAAACGTTTGGAAGGCAAATGGGTAATAATCCAGGTTCCCATTGTAGGCACGACTGTCTAATAACCCTACCATCAGACGATCTGGTATACGGCCTTGAAACAGGTCTGTCTTCTTAAACAAAGTACTGTCCCCATCAAACGTGAATGTACGCACATCCATGTACACGGTAGGGTACTTGGCCCACATGCCTTTATTGTGCCTTCGTTTAGTCAGAGCAGTGTAAGTGGTTGGGTTCAGTGTCAGCCTGCACAGGTAAAACTTGGGTTGGATATCATTCGGGCCTAGGGTGGGATATTTCTTGCCAGCCATCTTGGTACCAAAACAGAAAAAATCGGGGGTGTTAAACGTGATGCGCAGCTTGATTTCGAAGCCTGGGACCAACACGCGACCCGTGTGAAAGGCTTCCAAATGCGGTTTCATCACCAATCGCACCCACCCGTTCTGCAAAAATCGGGCCGTTAACACTTTCGAGGGATTGGTTTGTCCTGTTGCAAACGCGCCGGCATGGGCAGGTCGATCGTCTTCTGCTGCGTTGGTGGGTGTCAGCGATGCATTCACATTCAAATTCACCCAACCTTGTGGAGCCAATAAGGTCTCACCCTCAGCTGGGGTGAAATTCAATAAGGTCTCACCAAAGGCCCGGTAGGCCTTGGTGTTTGGTCATCAACGTTCCATTTAGCCGCATGTCAAACTGTCGGATCATGGTGTGGGCCACATTATTCACCAGGTACACATATTTGGTGTAATCATCCCCCGATTGGTTGGCACCCGAGGCTGTGGCTTGTCCGTCGATGAACAAACCAGGGTGGGTGGCATTGGTGGGAAGTCTCATGTCCCAGGTCAAATAACTCTGATTCAAATCCCAAAATCTTCCAATTCGGAAATAGTGAATTCCAGGGGCGTAATGCAGCTGTTGTTGAGAGGTGAGTAACCTACCCAACGTGACCCTTAAATAGCCAAGTCTTGGGCTGGCAATGCCCAGAAATTCAACGACTTGCTCATGGTGAAGGTTAACGTCGTCTGTGGGTGGATCGCCTGTGTCGTAGCCGTTTTATCTGTGTTGTCCGCGGGTGGAAGAGTTCGTACCCCTGGGGTGGTGATAAGGAACTGGAAATCCACCCTCCGCGTTGCCCCCATCCACGCAATCGCCGTTCGCATCTAGGGATGGATCGGACAACCACTCACGGCATGACTGGGTAGGTGTACCTGTTAGTGGCTTAGCGTGTCTGAGATCTTTTGCAAAGGGGAACGACTTGATATATAGGCCCATTGACGGTGGGGGGAAGGCCACTGACTTAGCCATAGCAAGAACGCGATCACGCGCCCTGCATTGATAGGAAACAGCTTGACCCACAAGTCCTGCGGGGCAATTTCCTCGGAGGACCATTGCTCGATGGCGTGTAAGATCTCTATGGGGCAGTGAGAACGCAGTATTCTCACCTCGCGGGTCCATCGCAAACATTGCCAAGTATCAAACAAGAACACACACAGAGAGACCACATCGTATCATTTGAAGGTAACAAGCTTTATTCAAACAAATTTATACATGAGGAAATGATGAAACCATGACAACTACACTGTCTTGGTCCGAATCAGACTCTCGTTCTTTCTGCAGTTGTTTCTGACGTCGTTCCATCACGCGTTGGGTCAGTCTTTTCAGTTTCTTTTCTGCTTTCTGTTTATCTTTCAACATCTCTTTCAGTTTAGCCAGGGCTATGCGGGCAATGAGTTCGCACCGCTCTTCTTCTTCTCTTTCTTCTCGCAGGCTAGTGGGTGTAAAAAAGTACCGGAGGGCAAAAAGTCCGCTTCCAACTTCCGAGGCACAAGGCACCTCTGTTTTGGAGCAGGAACGGGTTTCTTCCTCTGAGGTGCCAGGGTTTTCCGTTTGGACTTTTTAGGCTCTTCAGTGATGAACTCCTTCCACACCTGTGTGACTTCATCCATGCCATCCTTGGTCTTAGGCAAAGGTGTTTCTTCGATGACAGGTTTATCTTGTTCCAGGTTGGTTTTCTCGACTGTTTCTTTCTTGCTACTTAAGTGCATAGAGTGGGTCAAGGACACACCCTCCTGAGCATTCAACCTCTTTAACTCTGGCAGGGAGGCATTGTCTTCTTTCTCGATAGGCATGGTTGGATGTACTCTTGGTGGAGGTGTTTGCGCTCTACACATGAGATGAATTATGACTGTTGGCAAGTTAGGCCGCCTTTTTATAAAGCTTTTTCTTTGCGTTCATTGGTCCAGGTCTGCTTTTTTGTTTTTGATTGGTCCACGTCACACGCTTAAAATATCCCGCACACGATTGGTTGTTTGACGTACCCTCGAATTGATACCAGTCTTGACACGTTTGGCTGCTTTTTCCACCGTAGACCTAGCGGAATTGCTGGCTTTACGTTTCATCCTGCTGACTCCAGCACGCAAAACGGTGGCAGACCCTCTGCCACGGCAGGAGCTCCTATCTCCCATAGAGTTTTCCATAATCCGTCTCCCACTTGTGGGGGTGCCTATCGTGTAAGACTTCAACCCCGCATCTTAACTCGTAGCGTACTGTAGGGGGTGGTTAAGTGCTGCTCTATTTATCCTGGATGAAATGCAGGGTGATCAAGGTTCGGTTACCCTTGTCCTTAGGAAACGCTACCAACACACCGTTTGTTTCTGCCACTTCCACTTCCATCGTCTCGTAGGTGTTTTGCCGTACGGGGTGAAATTGTTTGTGCATGAGTTCGAAATATGCCACACCTCTACCTCGTCTTTCATACCAGACTTCACGCAATAAATCCGTCTTCACCCCTCCCACGATGGTGCTCTGTGCCACATTACTGTACACCTGTAGTGTGCGCGAAGGTTCCCCCACCACCAATCGAAAGGCATGGTTCAAGTTTGTGAACGCCAGTTACAACTCATGCTTAATCGCAGACAATTCTTTTCCTTAGTCAGGAACACGCCACTTTCAACTTCATCCTGTAAGTCGCGGTACTTTGGAGAACTCGTCAGATCTGGTACATTGTCATCGATGTAGTCCCGAGACAGGTTGGGGCCTAGTTCCCATGTTTCTGTCAGCCACCCCATCTTGATGGCTAAGGTACCATTAATCCACATTTCTGGGGTGTTGCCGACCCCATCGAGTTTGATCTTTGTATTGTCAATAAGCAGGTCTTGTTCATTTCCTCGTTGAATCCAGCGAAAAGTTACGTACAGACGTTTGCCCTTGTCATCCACAATCTTGCTTCCTTGCAAGGGATTCCTCGTCCGCTTATGGGTGAGAACAGCAACACATGCTCTCATGAAACTTTCTCCGTCCACCACCCACTCAAGATGATCAACGTCATCCATGTTAACTTGTATGCCGATTTACCTCCAAGGGTCTCCAACGTCGAGTAAATCAGAAATTCGTTCTTGGGTACCAAATTGTACAGGTTGGCACGTGTGTCAGGTACTGACATGCTGCTCAAGGCCACTCGCCAACCCTCCCCGGGTAGTGTCAGTCGTTGAGGCAATCGCACTTTAAAACTCGATGGCGTGTTGTCTGGATGTTCTGGTGAGGGATCACTCGGTAAGGTCACATAGAAATCACCCATGGTTCTCTCACCCTTTCCACTTGCGAATGGCCTTCGCCTCGATCCAACTGTCGTATTTATCCGACCATCCCTGCCAACGCACCTTGACCTGCTTTCCATTGCGTTGTAAAATCTTCTCGATGTGAAAGAGCCCGTCATCTGGCACGTTCACCGCGGTTGCAAATCTTGCGGGTAAAATGTACCTTCCACAGGCGTCCCATCCCATTCTTGTACTTTGTAGATGGGTACCATCCCTGGCACTGCACGATGGATCACAAACACCTCTTCTGTCCACCCAGGTAAATACCCTTTTTGAAGCGTGCGATGTTTCTTGTTCAAACGCACCCGTGTCCCTTTTACCAAAAGCGTCTGTTTGTTCTTTTTCCTAGCTATGAATCGTTTGTCGTACAGACGGTGCCATACTTGGGCTTCGTTAGCTTGCGTCACGTCTTTTGGAGCTGCGCCAATGCTCCGATGCACCGAGGCGTTGTATCCCCACACGATACTCTGCAAGGCCTGTAAGTATGTCCGCGTGTTCTTAGCTGTCATGTACCGATACAGTTTCTCTTTCAATGTACGATTGAATCGTTCGGCCACAGCGGCTTTCGCGTCCCCGTGCGTGCTAAAATGATGAATACCGTGCGTTTTCGTCAAAGCCTTGAACGTCCGATTGTAAATTCTTTGCCCGCATCCGTCTGCAATTTTTGCGGTTTCCGTCCCGATCGTTTCAAGATGGTTTGCATAGCCTGTGCGACAGTTACCCCCGTCTTGTTCTTCAAGGGTTCCACCCAAGCATATTTCGACAATACATCCACTACCGTGAAGGCGTACCGTGTCCCTTTGTTCCAGCGTGCCAACCCTTGTAATTCAATCAAATGTGCCACCCATTGTTCATCAATGCTGAACACGAGGACGGGGAGCGTGGGAAAATGTTTCCGGCGGGGGCGATGCAAAGTATAGCTCAACACCCCTTGCAAGACCTTTTGGGCATCTTTGGTTTCCAACCCATGTGCTTTGGCAAATGCTTGCACCCCACCCAAACTACCCGGCTCGCTGGGGGACTCATACGCTTGCGGCGAGGGTTTCATGACACTGACCACTTCACAGTTTTACATACAGTATTTTATTTATCTTGTAAAATGGAACGCACGAATTTACAATGACCCATATTACAATTGGACGGTTTCCAACAAAAGATTTCTTCACGGGTGCCTTCTTCATACACGGCATCCTTCTCTTCGATATACAGTTCGCACAATATCCCATCCAACACTTGACTCAACCGAGTTTGCCACACATTCACTTCCTTGCATTTGGCTTCGTACAGCCCTTCGTAATCGCGTGCCAAACGCTGCGCAGCGGTCAGTTGGTCTTGTAGTTCAAACGCGCGATTGTCCATATCCTTAATCACTACTGCTTCCTCTTGTAGGCGTTCTCGTGTAGCCTCCGTGGCCTGTTGGATGTTCACCCACAACTTTGTATTCCTGATGATAGATTTCTCCACATGCAATCGTCGCCGCTCAAGTTTTCGTTCCGTTGAGTGGTCGATCTCGTTGTCTTTCAGGCTTGCGTCAATATCGTTTAATAATTTTACTTTGTCTTTCAAAACCTTGCCAGCTTCAAAGTGTTGAGAACGAATTGACCACATTTTCCAGAGTGCTTCCTCTCGAGTCAGTGTCTCGTTTATGTTCTGTCTTCCGATCATGTTGTTGCCAACTATGCTTTAACAAACTGCTGGGTCTTCCTGGTCTTTCTATCTAGATTTGCGGAATCTGACTGGCTGAATGAAACCATCCAATCACACACACAGCATACAACTCTCAAGATACAATTTGATTGGTGCTTTTTTGTTTGACCTTTGTTCCTTGTCATCTTGCTCTATCCTCGTGCGTCTATGGTGATTCAAACATGTTCTGCAAACTCTGCCACGGGATGGTGTGGGCTTCCACTTTTCGCGTTCCAATGATAGCGCACACCTTTCCAGTCAGTGACACGATGGTCTCGAGGCAGGGTACAAACACACCCTGAGCGTGATCGTACTCGAACCAACGATTGTATGTCATCGAGTGCAGATAAAGGGGCTTATGCATCCGGCATGCCATCTCTACATCCCATCCCGTCCCACCGTGCAAACACTCCAACCCTTGGCTGGTTTGTGCTAAATCTCCAAAAGCGTACACAGTATCAGCTTTCTTTATGATCCAATAATTGCGTCGCAATAATCCATTGACTATGGGAGATGATGGGTACGTGCGCTGAAGCCGTTTATTGGCAGCACGACAGGCATGATCCGCTTCTGGGTCCAAGGAGTTACACTTTATAATGTTTATGTGCGGTGCATCCAAAGACAAATCGTTCGGATGACAAACCGCTGAGGCGTCAACAAGTTTGGGATGTTTGCCACCGGAGAGACGCCATCCTTTCCTACCCCCACGGGTGATTGGGTGGTTGTAAGGGAGAATGCACAGGACACGCAGCCCACCTTGCTGTGCCCATCGCATGGCCCAGGCATCGGTACCTTTAGCACCCCCCGTGATTACAGTGATCTCGCTCGATTTCGACATTCGCTCACTCTCACTCACAACTACAACTACATGAATCAAATGGTTGCATTCTTTATTTATTACACCCTTGAACCAATTAAAACCATTTACATTATTAAACAATCAAAGTTCATGTGCTCTTTGAAAAGCAATCGTCAGCTAGGCGTTGGGCCATGTGACAACCCATTTGAAAGGATGATGGTGCTTGGGGAGTGTTCTCGAACGATCTTCCACTCCGCTTGTACGGGTGATATCGAGCTGCTTCTGTCTTCTGCTGCTTCTTTGGTTGGTAATCCACTAGGCGTGGTTTGTAGTTGGGATAATCAGGTTGTTGTGGTGGTGGATCTAGTTTAGCCAAGGTGAATACTAAAATCTTTTTGGCCCAGGGAGTGTCCAGCCATTGGAAGTAGGCACACTTGCGGCTCCGACAGCTGAAAAACATTCTTCCGGGATTTTTTTCACTTTTGCTCTGTTTCAATGTGCAAGGGTCATCGCAGTAACAGACCATCTTTGGCCATTGGGTGTCCTGCTTGTCAGTGTTAATCACCAGATGTTTGTGCCGTTGTTTTTCCACCGCTTCTAAGTACTGGTGAACTTCTTTTTGGCTCGCAATGAAGGCGCAAGGGTACTTGGGACATTTGACATAATTAAAGCCGTTGTCTGATGTTCGGTGCTCCATCAAACACTCGTGAAACGGGCATGTCACATCATCGTTCTCCAGCGAACAATCGGCAATCTGTCCCATGAGCTCCTCGATGGTGGTGGGTTCGTTGGGCAGCCACACTTCCCCTTCTTGGTGGGTCTGCTCCAAGACTTGCACAGTGGGTGTAGGTGGGATGGGTGACAGGGCTGGCAATAGCTTTATCTCCTCCATATCTTCGAGAGTGTCCATAGTATTGTCTCCTCCACAAGTTTGTGTGACTTCAGTCTTCTTCTTGGTAGGAGGTTTGGATGGCCGCGTGGGTTTTCGAATTGGTGCTACTTGTTCTTTCTTTCTTGACATGATTTTGTCTCATGAAACAGTGAGCGAGAACTGCTCTTTTATAACAAGACGCCAACTTTCCCTCAAGGCATGATGGACCGATGACATCATAAGGAACCAATCACAGACTAGCCTATTTGCCTTTTGATTGGATGGCGATGAGGTCATGGTTGTTTCTGATTGGTTTTTAATGAGGTCAGCTTGTTTGTTTCCGATTGGTTTCTAGCCTTTAGTTATGTCTTTACTCCGTTGTAATCTCTCATTTACTCTTCACCTCCAGAGCAGGACAGAGCTCCAGTCCAAGCCAGAGCTCCAGTCACCGCCAAAATTATACACACACAAAATCGTTAAACACGCGCGCGCGCTGACAACCTTACGAAAAAATATATTTCCCCGCTAAAATTAATACAGAACGACTAATCCGTTTTATTTTTCCCATTAAAATATTACACGTGTTGTTTCACGTTGAGCTAGGGTTGTGCTCCAACATGCCCCCTTGTTTTGTAATTTATGCACGCCTTGTCTCTTTTTTCCCGCCCAAATTTGCAGGTGTTGGTTCACGAGTCGGCTAGGGTTGTGCTCCAACATGCCCCCTTGTTTTGTAATTTATGCACGCCCCCTTTTTGACATGCTGATTGCTGACGTTATTTGATGACTACCTGTCAAAATGGGTCTGAAGGGTCCCATATAACTACTTTACTGTGTCGAGGAAAGTAATCTCTTTCTCTGATATTGCGGCCGTGAGTCTGATGGTGGGATGGGATTTATTAGCTTGTTCAATAAAAAGATCCACGTCTTTTTTATCGCTGTCCCAGAGGGAGAAGATATCGTCAATATATCTTCTCTTGGTCTCGCTTTGTTGTATTAGCTTTGTTTCAATATCAGCCATGAAAATATTAGCAAATGATACTGCCATTTCAGTTCCCATGGCGGTTCCATGTATTTGGAGATAGTTCTCTCCATCGAACTGGAACGAGTTTTCTTTTAGGATGAGACCAAGCATTTCTCTTAAGAAGCGTGATCGGTGGGTTGTAGTTATGGAACGTTTCGTATGTCTTGCATACTATTTACGTTCCTTCCTCTTGAGGTATATTTGTATACAAGCTAGAGACATCCATTGATACTAAAATTGTATCTTTGCCTATCTTTCTTTTTTCTATGAAACTGATAAAATCAGTTGTATCCTTAATAAAGGATTGTTGTTTCTGTGCAATAGGCTGGAACAATGTATCCACAAATGAGGATATTCTTTCGGTAGGGCCGTCACAACCCGAGATGATGGGTCTACCAACCGGTTTAGGTTTGTAGATTTTTGTAAGTGTATAGAATACTGGTATTCTAGGCTGTTTGGGAGTTTGTGAAAGCCATTTCTTAGTCATGTCGTCAATGTATTTGCCTTGGTGTAATCGGTTAATGACGTCATTAACCTTTTCCTGTGTGATTTTCACCATAGGTGTTTTGAGAGGTTCATAGTGCTTTCTGTTATCGAGTTGCACCTTGGCCTCGTATATTTTCTCTGCCTTGTTCATGATAACTGTTGTTGTCCCTTTGCCTGCTTTTTTGAGGTTTATTGCAGGATTGTTTTTCAACTCCTTCAGGGCTTTGACCTCGTTGCGTGATAGGTCGCTTTTGGGTTTAGTTATCTTGATCTCGGCAAGTTGTGTCTTGACATTTTCCAAGTAGCTTTCAAGGGCAACAGAGTGTTGAACCGGGGTCATCCAATTTGATTTAACATGAAAAGGATGTGGTTCGCTGTTTTCCCCTTGAAAAATGTATAGTGTCATCCGCTTTGCGAATTGTTCAAAATCTCGCAACAGTTGCTGCTTGATTTTTGTTTCGTTGGTCGCAGGCGTTGGGATGAATTTGAAACCCTTCGATAGCAGGCTGACTTGGCTGTCAGTTGATGGTTGATAGGTTGTGAAGGAATTTTTCATTTGTCTCCCTTTCTTTTGTTTGGCGCCTATTTTTCAAGGAGTTTCTAGTTTACCATATAAACCTTTTGTTTTTTGCAATGTGTAGGTTGGTGTTGTTGTGACTACTATTGTTGGTAGAGTCAGAGAACAGGCTGTTATCGCATTCTTCCTTTTTATTTTTAAGGACATGTGTACAAACAATTTCTTTTAGGTCAGAAATTTGTTTCTGTAGATCGGCTAGGCTTACATCATTGTTGTTTACAATTTGATTAGCCGAATGCGTTCTGTTGAGAGGATTTCTAGTAACAGGTTTGTGTTTTCGAGCCGCGAGATTTGAAGTGGCCTCTCGCTTCTTTTCCTGGATTTTAAGTTTTCGTTTATGGAAGCGAGTAAGTGCATTTACTAAGCTCTGTTCGGCCTTAAGTTTGATCTCTCTGAGTTCTTTTTCAAAAAGTGTGTCCGCCGCTACGTTCGGCCTTGCCGAATATTGTAGTGATTTCGGACATGTCCCACATGAAATGTGTTTCTCTAGCTTTTCTATTGAGAGTTCAGCTTTGGCTATTTTAGCCACCACAGTTTTTTGATCGGTTAATTTCCTCTTTAGATCTCGTTTGGGGAGTTCTTTTGAGAAACATTGTAACTTTGTTTCTTGTGCGGTTTGTAGGTTGGTGTAGCGTACATCCCTGGATTTTCTGCAAATAATTGGAACAACAGCGGTAAAGATGAAAATTGTATAAACCGGAGTGGGAGCGGTTGGCGGGATAGAGGTAATAGAAACACTCTGCGACCTCTTCAAATTAAAAACAGGGCCATAGATCAAAACACTAAATTGGGATAGATTCTCCATAAATCAAAATATAATAATGGCTGAAAACAAAAAGGACATCTACCCTTACCTCAATTTGCTGTGATGAATCCTGTACACTTAGGGTCTCAGAGATTGCTCTAGAGACGGCTGTGGAGATGAGTCTTGCCAAGTCTCCTCTATCCGCCATAGTTAACCACAAGACTGATTTTCCCGCCAAATTGTGGAGTACGAGCCCGCAGGCACAAGTTTCATTCGTTTGCGGTTTATAAATCGCAAAATCGCAAATGTGTGATTTATAAATCGCAAATGTGCGATTTACAAATCGCAAATGTGCGATTTACAAATCGCAAATGCGCGATTTATAAATCGAAAATGTGCGATTTACAAATCGCAAATGTGTGATTTATAAATCGCAAATGTGCGATTTACAAATCGCAAATGCGCGATTTATAAATCGAAAATGTGCGATTTATGACTTTGTAAATCGCAAAGTTGGGTATCTTGCGATCTATAAATAGCAAAGTTGAGTACTTTGCGATTTATAAATCGCAAAGTTGAGTATCTTGCGATTTATAAATCGCAAAGTTGAGTATCTTGCGATTTATAAATCCCAAAGGTTTTGGACAGTGTGTTATTTATAAATTACAGGACAACTCTTGTGCCATATGTTAAATAACACAAAATATAGAACAATTATGCCTAAATAATATTTTTACATATGGCGCCCCATACTTTACGCCATCTGGAAAAAGAGCCAGTTGTTTGAGAGATATCTTGTTTAAATTGTTATGCAAATTAGCCATGTGCTCTGCCGGGAGCAAAAACTGGAAAAACTGCTGTTCACGCAGATTTTGGGTCTACTTACCCTGGTCCCAGAGGTTTTTCTCTCTTCTCTTCAGACGAATTTAGCCACGAAGCAGTGACATCGAACCACGAAGCGACCGCTTCAAGGCTCGTTGTCGCCACTTCGCGGCTAAAATGTGTCCGTGGCGAAAAGCAAAGAAAAACCTCTGGGACCAGGGTAGGGTTTACGCTCGTATTCTCGCAGTAGGGATTAGAATGGAACTACAGAGGAAACAATCTTTTCCAATAAATTATTTTGGACTAACATCCATTACATAAAGTCGTGAGTTGGAGTAATTTGGGAATTGAAGGGAAAAATATATCTCCTCAAGGGACCTTAAGGGAGCATTTAAACGCAGATTTTGATTGGCTTTTCATTGCACAATAACTTAGCCCTGATTGGCTTTGTAGTAATTTTCACTTGGACTCCGGCTGATCTTTTCCAACAGTGGGAAACGAATATGCCACTCGTCTCAGCAGACGTTCGTTGGGGAGACGATTGCGTGACGAGCCATTGGTATACAAAGGAATCTGTTCGAGACTGAGAACGCTGATCAAAATGTACAAAGCCGCTCTAGCCAAATGAACACTTTTTGGCACCGACACTCCTTTTTAGGAGTGGATTCAATCTCCAGCAAAGACTCTTTGTCCCTCATTGCGTCCAGTCACATGAGCACCTGGTTACAGGTTATCAGGTACGTTTCTCGCAGGAATAATTTTACAACTCAACCGCCCCTCTCTCTCAACGCTTATTTTAATTAAACCATCCAAAATCGGATATGTCCAAAAGTGCAGGATAATAAATGCTTTCTCTTCATGCAAGATTTATGATAAATGTCACTAAGTGTCTCCTAGTCTTAACCCTCTCTAAATCTAAGCCTAGTCCTATTGTTCTGAATAGGTTTGGTGACACTCAGACTAACAAGACCCTTCGTGATGATTATGGAAGTGAGCTTGCATCTCGATACTTGCAGTTCTGGACATAAGTGGAGAGCTCGGTTCGGTATTGCAGTTGTCTTCTACACGCTTATAAGACAGTTGTGACTGATTTTCCTTATCAGTTGTGACACCGTCACAGATGTACATATCTGATACTTCGGCCCGCAATGCATGGAAGCGGGACGTACAAGCTCAAGCAGATGCGATACGCAATTCCAAGAGAGAGAGAGAGAGAGGGGGGGAGTTTTTCGGGAACTGAGAACGATGTTTCGTTCGTTGAACTATTCGATTTTGATGATGCCAGCTTACTTGTACTTGATCGAATCACGAACACGGAAAATAACAAAGCGGGTCTTGCGATAACATCGAAACATTTCTAGTAATAAAATAAGAACTCACACCTCTTCCTTAATGGATACTATTTTTATCTATTTCGTGGAATTCACATTGTTGATCAATGTTTTGAACAATCAGAAAGCAGTACCAGCCTCGAATTTGTTTCTTATGGCTTCTTTAAGAAGATGGTATCTAGAATATCAGTCGAAATTGTGACCGCGATTGTGACAAAAAAAAACCGCAAAGTATTGTCGCGAAACAGCACTATGCAGTACACGAAGCACACTCGTAAAAGACCAATTAAAATTCTTTTCTTTTGATTTCAAATACAATTTCCCTCCGAGCTAATTAAGTTCATCTCAAGTCCATTGGTTTAACTGTTTTGTTTTCTATTTAAATGAATTCTGGAAACAGCACGCGAAAACGACATTCTTTGAAGTCTTTGTAGCACATCTGGTTTCGAAGGACATTCGTGTTAGTGTAATTACCTGGCTAAGCAGTTGTCATCAATAATAGCATTTTACCCTGCAGGAAAAATTTTAACATTTTTTCGTACTTACGACAAATAAACCTTAATTTCTGTTTGTAGTGAAATCATGCGCGAAGCAACATGACCATTTTTGCCGAAGCAACTGTTTCTATGGAAACGGTCACCTGCTATCACCTGTATGCTGTGGTTGCTAATGGAGTGGCCGTCCATCATACAGCAAACCAGAATAAATACAAATTGAAAACCGCTGGGCCAATCGGTCAATGAGCTTCCAATGCAAAAGAAAACCTACAAAAATGTCGTCTAAATACAAACTCAAACGTTAGCGATGAGAGAATACCGGCTCCATTGGTGTTATTTTGGTCTGGTATCTTTATATCTGCTATGTCGAGGTAAGAGTATGGATTCAGCTATGTAGAACTGTTCTGGCGTTGATGCAAATTTTGGGTACTGAATCACTTTATCGCAAAACGGTGTACAGGCCGCAAGACAGAGAGATCTCTCATTCAAATGAATTACGCGGTAAGATCGAGATATTTGTTGATAATACAATTTGAATGGCTTCATTTTAACGTTAGCTTGTATCTAATATCCAGTCAAATTTGATGGAGATTTATTATTGTTGAAAGAGATTGCATATTTTCCCGTTTATCAAACGGAGCCTCTGCGGAAAACAGTATTTCGTAGCAAATGAGGCAGTGCCTACAAAATGCCAAAAACACCGTCTACTTTACAACAGACAAGGATAACGTTCTTACTACTGTTTTACGCAGTTCAACTATAAAATGAATATGAAAAACAGAGTCAGTGTTTGGGGTCAAAATTATAATATATTTGAATCGCTAGTGTTGAATTTGCAAGGACAGATACGTAAGATCCTCATATCAGTTTTGTTTTTGTTTCAAGGCCCCGTCATGACTGGTTACGGACTTTCCGTTTCGAGTGCAAGGTCTCAGGTCTATGAAACTGTCGTCATGGTTAAAATATCTGTTCTACTCAAGCTGGTGTTAATTATTAGCTAGGCAATCATTTTCGAATTCATTTGTTTTGTCCTCTGATGACGCAGGCGAAACGAAAATTACTGCCAAAACATGGGCCATGTCAAGATATGCAAATATATTTTGTTATTTTTATGGTCTCATTGGATTTTATTTGTTTTTCATTTGAAAGGGAAGACGTTTTGTGAAAATTCTAGCTTTCAAAGCGACATTAGAAACTTAGTTGACATGGCTTGGTCACATTCAAATTTAACACGTTGCCTTATTTAAGGAGTATCGCCTTGCAATTTTATCAGTGACGTCAAGAAGTGAACGAAATTTGCATATAAAGTTGTAACAAGAAAAATATGTGGCCCTGTTATAATCACTGGCTACTATGAAAGCTACATCAAATTTTGCGCTTCAAAGCTAACCATTTTCAGCTCAAGACAGTGAGGGAAAAAATGAGTTCACAAACGAGGTAAACCGTCTTGAGAAAACAATCCCCCACACTGTGATGTATGTGACGTACAGATGTATAAATGAATAGTTACGTAAAACCTGGGGGCCTGTCAAGTCCTGTCCTTCTTTTCTTGTAAGTAAATTCAGTTATAAATACCTTAGCGGACAGACGCAATCCGAAGAAAAAAAGTGGAAAAGGATAACAAATCCCTGACAGACTGCATGACTATAATCTGGTACTTTTGCAGGTACTTCCGGGTGTCAGGTCAGGTTGCTTTCGCTTTTATAAAGCATTTCGTTTTTCATGTAACGTTTGGCTGGGATTCATCTGACCACTGTGTTCAACCATTTGCTATTCCAGACAGGAATTCTACTTGAGGGGGGACTTCAAGCCGTGTGTTAGTCGGGTTGGGCTGCACCTCTTTGGAACCTCTAATTTCATTGTTTCTTCATACGATGCACCTCTGTTGTTTTATTGTTATTGTTTTTGTCCATTCTATTCGTCCTTTCGCTATTGTTTTTTCAACCAATCCTGTGATGTCTTGCAAATTGCACAAATAGACCCTGCTATTAGATTTGCGTGCAGGACATTCGTCTTGAATAGCGAAACAAAACCAGATACTAAAATCAAACACGCGGGGACAGGCAAAAACTCTTGGACAACTCTAAATCTTTCATTTCAACGGTAAGGGTTAAAAAAAAAAAGGATTCCTCTACTCTTCTCTCCCTCCGGCTTCATCCGTTACATGCTTTTTTTCTTTTTTTTTTTTTTTTACTTCCTTCCTTCCTTCATGTGAAAAATGTACATGGGTTCTCTGCAAACATCCATAGTCAAGAAGATACTACAAGAAAGAAGACAAGAACTGAATTCCCCAGCCTGTATCCGATGATAACAGGGAGGGACAAGAGAAATCGAACGTTTGGTGTTGCTCACTATCTCGATTGTTTCCTTTCAGATGAAACATATTCCTGTTCCGCATTTGTTCGGACATCGGCAGATTTGGAATCAGGGTCAACCGTTGAGACCAAGATGGCAAATTCCTACAATTTCACATTTTCTCGAGAAAAGTGTATGCTTTTACTTTTCAAGGAAGGAAGAGACTTGCAGTCGTCATCAAGAGAATTTTCAGATTCATCTAAATCAGCTCAATTTGAACCAATAATTGCATCTGGCGACAACTGCCTGCATTGTAAAATGTACAATTCACAATTGACAAGCTTAGCTTGCAAAGCGTTAACACTGCATCCCCTTTGTGAACATGAAGGACACTTCAAACCTGGCCCAGCTGGGTCATTTGCTACCCCGTGCGTGAAGTCAGCAAAGACAGAGTTTGCAAAATTGCTTATTTTGATATATTTCTTGGCAAATTTACTGATCGCCGGCTTGAGATGGACACGATTTTCAGGATCTAAACGAAAAGTCAAGATGTTTGGGCAAAATTACTCGGAACCTGCATTACCCATTTCATCAATTTTCAGCAAGGTTTATGGAACGCTTTTTGTTTTGTCGTCGTTCTCGGTTACCGGCAGCGCCTCATCTACATCCCATACAGTTATGGTGCCTTCTACAGGCGAGACTACCTTCAGCAATCCTTGGACGACTGAGTCAATTTTCGAAAGCTCAACTCTGATAACTTTTTCTTCATCATATAACAGCTGCCGGTACGCAAACTCAGAACAGCTGGGGACGTTTATGTCAAACAGTGACAAATTATCAGGAGTGTCTTCGTTGCTGGACAGGACGGTATCTGCTGCAACCATAACGACGCTGAGCAAATCGTCGTTTATTCATGATAAGTCATTCACTTCATACCTAACTCATTTAATTTCCAGCCCAACCCATGATATCATCAGAGACTTGACATCAGGTTTGCTAAACAGTCAGACCAATAGAATTTCATCCTCATCGATGTCTTTCGATGTGCAAACGCACTCTGTAGCATTTTCCTCCAATCACTATCATTCACGTACAGTGACCCCAGATACGTTCAGTGGCAAGACGTATTCAGTCACGTCGGGTCCAATTGATACCACCCACTTATCTCGTTTTTCTCTGGGATCATCGCGTTCCTTTCAGACTCTTTCGACCAGTGCAAATTTAGTCACTGACGTGAAGACATTATCATTACCGCTGTCCTCAGCATCATTATTCACGTCATCGTCGACTCTCAGTCATATGGAATCTATTCTGACGCCGCTGCCACTGCATTCAACACCTCTATCAGATACACCGTCAAAATTGCCATTAACGACAAGAGAATCGTTGCTATCGTTATCGCCGCTGCTAACAACATCCTTACCTTTAGTGTTCAACTCATCAACACCACGAACACCAACCTCACTGGCACCACCATCATTACCATCATCAGAACCATCATCATCGTCATCGCAATTCTCATCTGCATCACAGACATCATCCCTATTGTCAATATTACCATCATCGTCGTGTTTGCTGCCATCGTCCTCACCATCATCCTTATTTCCATCAACAACACTGTCATTGCCACCTCAATCATCATCGAAGCCCTCAGTGATAACACAGTCGTCTTCATTACGACTGCGCCTTTTGCCCGCAACATCTTCACCGTTACTAACATCGTCAACATCATCACCATCATCAGTACCACCATCCATTCTACCATCATTACTAACCATATCATTGTCTCCACTGCCAACACCATCTTCAACATCTCAAATATCGGGGTCTAAAAACTCAACAGTGCGCTCTCTGACATTTTACCTTATCTCAATGTCATCGACAGTTCCAAGTCACGTTTCCTTGCAAAACCAGACTCCTCGAATGGCTTCTCGTGATAGTGCAAATTTTTTTTTCTCCACTTATCAAACAACTCAGCAAGTTATGATCTCTACAACGTCCGGGAAAATCACCCACCATACCCTAGTGCCTCAGTCTTTGTCATCATCAGTGGTACACATCCACCTTAGTGCTTCAAACGCGACAAGAACAATTGAGCTTAACTTTTCGTTGATAAATGAAGACTTCCACAATGACCTATCAAATGAAAGTTCAGCCCGATACATGAACTTGTCTCAAAGAGTTGACTCCACGGTATGCACTTAAAACTTAATGTCGTTGTACAGTACGTAAGTATGAAAGGTTACCTTAACTACGACAAGGAAATACAATCCTCTACTTTTACTAATGCAAACTAGAAATGGACAAGACCCCTGAGTCCCTCAAAAGATATGTTGGAGAACCTCATGTGACTTAAAGGGGCTATGTCATCGTATTTTGGAGTGTTTTGGAGAAAGCTTTAGCTAATTACGAGTCATGGACTCGAAAATGCTAAATTGAAACGTCTTTACTTGCATGATCGTTATTTCGTGACAAACAAGATGATTCTGAGCAAAAGGGACCATTATCCAGGCGAATCATATGAAACTTGAAAAGAGTTGGCCCCATTTTTTTCAAGATTACCTAAATGCAATCCGTGTCAATCTTGTCCTTCTTCTGCCCATCCATGCACTTCTTTGGCTTTGTTGTATCTCAATTATGTTGTTCTACGGTTGTAAGTGGTTATTGTAACGTTTTATTTTATGTTATGAGCCGCTGATGTGTCATGAAATTGTCTATAATTGCATGACATAGCCCCTTTAAAACACTAATGAAATAAAATGAGCGATGAAGGACATCACGGTTGCATGTTCTTTATATTATCATTTTTATATTTCAGTGACTGGGGAACTCACTCACTTATACTTACTGATATTTACTTTTTATTACCCTGTGCTCCATAGCTATGGATCTTGCTCAATTCATCCGTGAACGGTTTAAAAGAAATAAGAGTACTTCAGTTCAGGTTTGTATTCAGTGAAGTTGCCGCAAGCCCTTGTTTTTGTTTTTGTTTTTTGTTTTTTATACATATACATATACATACACATACACATACACATACACATATACATATACAGATACAGATACAGATACAGATACAGATACATATACATATACATATACATATACATATACGTATACGTATACGTATACGTATACGTATACGTATACGTATACGTATACGTATACATATACGTATACATATACGTATACTTAAGCAATAGACCGCACTTTCCAGGTGTTTACCAGCATAATAAAACCACGCGGGATGTTAGTAGAACACGAGAAAGCTTGTAAATTACGTGCCGCAGGCGAGTGATTTACAAGCTTTTCGAGTGTTCTCCCAACATCCCAAGTGGTTTTATTATGCTGGTAAACACCTGGAAAGTGCGGTCTATTGCTTTTGTCAAATAACTACTCGTGTTGAAGTTAGTTTTAATTGTTTTTCGACAGAAAGTTTCAAAACGCTTCCAGTTATTTGTAAACAACTTGACCTTGCATCACCTTCAATAAATTACAAGTTTCGTATTGCTTATCAATACTGTTTGAGCCGTTTATTTTATAAAATAACAGTTTCAGTGAAAAGCTAGCCTAAAAGATTTTTCACGTAATTAAAACCAACCTGTAAAAAACGGAAACTGCCCACTGCGTTGCCTGCTTGGTTTTTTTGGCTTGTGCATTTTCGACGATCGAGTCAAGTTCTAAGTTTTCCACATCGGCAAATCTTCTCTTTTTGCTCGACCTTTCTTCTTCTGTCTCAGTATTTAAGCTCTCCTCTTTCGAATTTGGCTCCGAATTTTTATTGTGCGGCAAAAGCACGTCAAAGCCTGACAATATGTCGAAGTTCGGAAAGTTTTCCTCGCGCTCGTCGGCCATTATCGAGAAATCTCCAGCGGGAGTTTACCGGTACAATAGTACTTAGGTTTGGCAACTCCATTAACCAATCAGAACGCGCGGAGTATGTTAGTTATTTTATAGATGTACATGTACATGTACATGTACATATATATATATATATATATATATATATATATATATACACAAAAACAAAAACAACAACAACAATATATATATTTATTATATAAACACCAAGTGAGCTTTCGCGCGAAAACCTCATATCTTCACACGTGAAAATAACATGTTACCTTCACACGTGAAAAGATCATTGTTGCTATGGTTACACAATAAATCGCGCCTTTGAGAGCGGAAAAAAATAATGTTGTTTACAACTGGCTTTTTTCGAAATCTAAAATTCTAAGGGCCATTATTTTAGACTTTATTACTTTGTAATAAAAAGGAATTTGTTTTTCGTCCACGCTTTAAGGCCGTGTACTTCTTTCATGTTTAGTTATACATACATACATACATACATACATATACAAACTTTATTTTCTCTCGAATTTTAGTGTAGCTTGCAAAAGCTAATATCTTCGAGAAAACATAAGAAGAAAGTATTGTATATATCTATACAAAACAACTAAAATACACAGTATTTACAATGACAACGTTCTACTTCGAGACTATTTAAAATATTAAAGTGAAATAGTTTGGTATTACATTGGTGTTTATATAATAAACAGACTATTACATGGTCGCTTGGAGATACGACATTTCTCTTCTCGTGTTGAAAAATATTTCACTCGTTCGCTGCGCTCACTCGTGAAATATTTTTCAACACTCGAAGAGTATGTACTTATTGACTGAGTGGGAGGGCCGGACGGGCCAAATATTGTCCCGTCCGGCCCGACCTAACTCAGTCAATAAGCATTTTATCATATGACCACCGCGCTTCAGTTCGCATCTCGCGAAGAGCCGCACGTGATCCTTTCAGGGCTGGACGGCTTTTTCCGTCCCTGCTCGCGCCATCGCGTACGGCCCTCATACGGGGATTTTCTCAATAGTTTTGCAACGAAAGCGCGCGCGGGGCCGTACGGGTCATATGATAAATACATGTTATTTACTGGGCGGGCGGGAGGGCACAGTTTTTTCCCATACGGACGGACCTAGCCCGGTAAATAACATGTTTATTTTTTCCTGCAGTTAATTGGTTTTACAGATTACAAATGGGTTTGTTTACGCAACTTTGTCTTTGAATCGGCTTGCGCGCCGTCTACTAACGATTTGTAAAAAATCTTCGCAACGAACGAGTGACTCAGATACTAGAAAAGGAAAGATGTATTAAAGAACAGATATTTTTCGATCTACTTTGTGTTAGTTGCATTTATTTTACCGGTTAGGTTCTCCAAAACTGTTTTTCCGGTGTGAAATTTCGTGCGAAGTTTGAAGTTTTACTACAAAAACAATACAGCCGTTGCTATTAAAATCACTTGAAATCAGACCTTTCTACCGTAAACTGAATAGCAGAAAGCGAAGAAATTCTTCAAGTGTATTCCACAGAAATTATCCTAAATACAGCAACGATCAGAGCTAAACTCGAATTAAAATTGACTCAAATTTTACGGTGAGAGAAACACAGGATTACACACCATCACAGCGCCAAGCTACAAACAACCAAGCAAACTCTCACAACTTCAAAACACTCAAATAATTTACTTACAGTGACTTTCCTTGCCATTTAAAAGTGAACTGAGATAAACTTGCGTCGTCTTATCGTCGTTGGAAGTGTAAAAAAGCAAAAGATTGACGATTACCGCTAACTTTCAGGAGCGAAATTTAGGTACAGCGTTGAGCGGGAAAAAAATCCGGCCCGTGGGCCGTATCGTAAAAAGCTGGACCGGTCACGAGCGCGTGATTAGCCAATCACATTCGAGGATTTAGGATTCCGGCCCGCTCAGATGCTTGAGAAAAAAAAAATGTCGTATCTCCGCGTGGCCATGTAATATCCTCTATGTATATATGTTTGTATGTATATACGTAAAGAAGGAAAAATCCTCGGCTCTCTACAAGAGTAAGCCCTTTCAATTTCACCATCTGAAAGAAGAAGTATTCATCAAATGATGTATTTCCCGGTATAGAAGTCGAATCTCTTGACTAGAAAAAAGGGATCAACACTGACCCGCTGATACTGCAGGCAACCCAATCGTAGTTATATGTGCCATTCGAACTGTATAAAGAATCGGTGAAACAATTACCACCAATTGAAAGCAATAGTTTCAAACGAGCGGAACATCCGTGAACTAAAGCATTCATACCTTCACCATTTATTGTCACCTTTGGCCCGTTTACGTGCATTTCCATAGACATTTTTTACCCGAGAAACTGTCCACTCTAACAAAATGGTGACAGTTTCAGGCCATGCATGATAGATCGGTCAGGGAGTAGTGTGATCCTGATTGCAGAAAATGTGTGAAACATTGTCTCCTTTGAGCTAACCACGATAAGGTGACAAAATAGCAAAGCCTGCACCGAAACATTTCTGTATCCGCCATTTTGGCTGCTCAGACTACTTTTGGAGGTGGAACACTGAGGGGAAATTTGCACCCGGACCGAAGCGTTGCATTTATTTTACGACCGAAAAATAATGCAAAGCACCTTCAGGGTGCTGAACACCCTTAGGGGCATGATGCACCCTCAGGGTGCTTTGCATGATGCAAAATTTTCGAAAATTTTGATTTTGTTTTGGTCTGTATCTTTCCTGCTGTCATCAGCAATGGAAGTGTTAAGGTGGATGCAGAGTTGGTGGTCAGTAGGTTCTCCAACGTCACCGCAACACAAATCCGGCGGACTCTAATTAACGGCAACGGTACCAACAAGGAAGGATTCATTTTTGATAAAATTGCCGTCAAAGGTAAGTGTGCGTTGTTCTTTGGTCTTGGTCTTGATTAACGTTTTTAGACTTTCATTCACACTCGTAGGTATCTTTATGAATCGCTTACCTTTTAATTATAAGTCATGCACGAGTTAGTAGCTTGCTACGTTGCATAACGTACAGAATCTAAAAAGTCAGTTACCGACAAAATCCTCAGTTTAAATGAAAATAAAAAATGGCAAATTCCTATTTATAGTTGTATGCGTTAGTTTGTTTGTTTCTATTTTAGCGAAATGTCCAGACGGATTCTGCATGAATTCAGGAAGTTGTCAAGAGAGTGAAAATGGATTGACTTGTAGGTTAGTAGCAGGAAGATGAGTAGCAGAGAGTTGCCGCTGCTTCTTTTGTTCATTATATTGCGGTGTCTTTGATCACCTGCATAGATTGTATTCTTATCTAGATGAATTTTGAATTTAGTCGAAGGAAATTACAAGTCTTAGTAAAAAGGTGCAAGAATTCTCCAGGTTATCAGAATAAGTCGTTATACTAGCCCTATCTGTTAGCCTATGAATAGCGGTTCTGAGACTATATTTACGGGTGCATCCTTTTGGGACTATTCTGTGTATTCCTATTCCGGTTTGGGATTAAAGGTCGGGAATAACAGGAATAAGGTTTTCCAAAAGAACGCTTATTCCGAAAACGCAATGCTTCTTGCACAGGTGACCTGAGAACTAACGCTCAGATAGTCTGGACACGACCGAGACTGACGTTTCGGCGGCCGCGCACGATTTTCCGCCATAATAATCTCAAAAGAACGCGTATCCTGTATATTCCGAGGAAACCGTATTCTGTTTATTTCGTTCATTCTGCTATCTAGAGCAGAATGAACCGAACACTATTTCGTACATTCCGAAAACGGAATAAGTCCCAGAAGAATGCACCCCAATTAACTGCTTAATGGAAAGCAGTTTTCACTATCATAAGCGCATAGATCGTTTTCACATGACGTCACCGCGGCTATTTTGGTGTACCTAAACAATCTTCGAGGAGTTAAATTTCATTTTTATGCCAATATTTCCTTTTGTTTCAGTAAATCAATATGGCCGCTGGTCACGTGAGTGAAAACGATCTATAAAATGCAAAATATCAAGTGGAAAGCGTATAAAAGTATGTTATTTTTTTGATGGTATATAGAGCAAATTAGACCCGCTATAAAAGTACCGAAATTAATACAAGATGACGATTTTCTAAGAATAAGGAGACTAGTGAGATTGAAATGTATTTTGCCAATTGGTGGTTTTCACCTGACGTCACGGCGGCCATATTTGGTGTCTCTGATTGGTGTACCAAAAGAAAGAAACGGTGGCCATGTTGGTGTCCCACACTAATCCTCCGGGAATTGACCTCTGCTTTTGTGCAAACATGTTGTTTTGTTTTGGTTTTATTTCAATGAAAGACATGGCTGCTGATCACCTGAATGAAAACCAAGGATATCTACTTCATTTTAGGCCCCGTTTACATGGAGAAAAGTTGTCACGGCTAGAAGGATCACCCGCCTACTCACAGCTACTATACCTACCTGAGTTACCTTGGGCGAGCCAACTTTTCCTACATTTCCTATAAAAATGCGCCGAACCGTCTACATGAGAAAAGAAAAATTGGCTCGGCCAGAAGGGTGACCCGCCTGGCAAGGTTCTCCTCTTACCCTCCTCGCCGAGTCAACTTTTTGCCGTATAAACACTTTGCCTCGCCTAACTGGGTCAACTCGGTCAAGGATAGCAACGCGGAGCACGCGCTAACGCTGTTGTCAGCTCTTGACTCGGCTAAACGGGGCAACATTTTTGTCATATAAACGCTCGCTAAAGTTGACTCGGCTGCGAGGGTGACCCTTTTACCCGGAACAACGTTTCCCAATATAAACAGGGCTTGAGTCGTTTTGCCCATCATTTGTGACCTGGGGTCCATTTCTCGAAAGTCCCGGAAAGTTAAAGCGACCGAAAAGCAATTTCTAAAACTATGATCCGCTCCGCTTACAATAAAAATGTGTTTTGTTAACATGCTTTCAAGATAGAAAAGAACAAACCAATAGAAAAGTTTCACGGCTTAAAACGTCTTGCTTCTCATGATACGTAAGGAATTGTGACATCGACCGAAAAGTTTCGGGGCCTTCGAGAAACGGGCCACTGCTGTCCTGTGACTTGCTCCGTTTGTGGGCCTGCGTTCGCTGTGCCTGCGGTTTGATTTTCAATCCCAGTCTTCTCTCTCTTTGCTTGCACAGCTTTGTACAAATGGCGCCATTACTACCATAATGTCCGTGCACAGAAATTCCGATGTTATCGAGCGCTATTTCTCACAAATTTCATTTAGGGAAGAGTTGAACAATTGAAACATTTTCAAATGCCACCTAAAAGGAAAGCAAATCAGGGCAGAGGTTCTAAGGCTAGATTTGTAACCAACCGTATCCTCCAGGCCGATGCGGTGTGGTGTTTAAGAACAGTGCAAGCTGGTAAAAGAGGGAGAGCCTTTTGGAGTCTATTTTGTTTTGGGGTAACATTAAGAATCGGTGTGAGACTAGAATAAAGAATGCCCATGTTAAAATAATATTTTTGCTTTCTGTCATTTAAGGTGCAGCTCTGGATTCATGGGATCAACATGTTCTCAAAAAGGCACACGTCAGTTTTAACTTAATCCTCATAGGACCATCAAAGGGAATTTGAATGACTTCTACTCGTCACTAGTACCAGTCTCGCCATTCTTGATCCGACATCTCTCTTTACATGGCTAGTCCCGCTAATGGCCACTGAGATAGCTGATCGAATCAAAATCAATAAAAGGGCTCCCAGTGCTCCTTAGCCATTAAAGTGCATATTCTTACGCACGCTTATTCACGTTCACACTTATATCCGTCATAAACCGTCAGCTAAACTCCATGACTTTGCCTGAACTGAAGTCCTTTGCACGTCAATATACCACTACAGTGAGCAAAACTCCATAGCAGATCAGTTCTTTTTCTGGAGTAGTCCTGCAGTTTAGGCCTGAACCCACTTGTTTCAATGTAAAGATCCTCAGCGCTAAAATTCTGGCTCCTTGAGCCGCTGTGCACATTAATGGCGAGCAATGGAGTCTTTCTTCAAGTGCAAGACATGACAGCTTTCTGAATTAGACAATCAGATCCAAAACAAGATTCTTTATACAACTTAGTGATACAGTCTAATGTTGCAGATATTGCTGTAAACGGAAACTATACCGAGTGGTCAGATTTCACTGAATGCAGCATGACATGTGAAGGAGGACAGAGAAGCCGTAGCCGCACTTGTACCCATCCCCCACCACAAAACGGCGGAAAAGATTGCAAGGAACTTGGTCGAGACGTAGAGTATGTCGATTGCAATGGCGATGTCCGCTGTCCAAGTAAGAATTTATGGCACATAACTAATTTTTAACTAACTGTCAAAGTTCCCTCAGCCTCCTCGGGTAATAATTACTTGTTGCCAGTACAGTTCGTAGATTTGTCATTTTCGTTAGCAAAAACACAAAATTGGAACTAACCTGTATTTAGCTGACAATTCCAAACCTAGAACGCTTTTCCGCAGGACGGTCCCGCTCACTACTGATTTCTAAGAAAACTTTGACATCTTTAGCCTCACTTCTCCACTACAAGGCCGCGTTTAGCTTTCTTGGTCAGATTCTAAGAATTCACGGGCAATTCCTTACTCAATAATGCTAGAAAGAAAAGCTAGAAATTGAGAAATTTAAAACTTTCGCCGATGGCGCTGTTGCTTTCGCCATGTCGCGCGAGTGCTTGCTTGAATGAGAACCAAAATCGAATTTACGCCCATCCCCTTGTGTTGTTCAAGAAAGTCGACGACAGCTTTCCTTATAGACCATATAAAATTAAATTAAATCATAGTACGCCATGAAATGTTGAAAAGTTGTTCCTGAAACTCTTGCGGCTAACCGCGGCTCAAGGTTCTACTTGAGTCTTAAGAACATTTTATCACGTAATTTCTGTAGTCTATAAAGGTGCATCGTCATTGTTCAACTTTCAACGGGGTCTATGAAATTCACACAAAAATGCCAAGCTAATACGCCAGCATGCTTGCGTTAGCCGTCTGTGCTATGCATTTTTTCTCTTGAAACGCCATGGATAAAGAGCGGCGTTCAGTTGAGTGTCGGAAAACCCAAACTAAAGTAATTCAGAGCCAATCACGTTTTGAAGTAAATACACCCTTCAGAGAGCATAAATCCATAAACTGCTCTATCCTACATTTAGACTAATTGAATGAAAAAAATCGAATTACTGGGAAGAAATCTTAATATTGCAGTGATCTAGTTGAAGATCAAGACAAGTTGAAGATCATCATTTGCTCATAGCAAATTCAAAGCGATCAACGGTCTGAATCTTCGGAACCGTGGGTAATATTTGATGATGGCTGTTATACTAGCACGATAAAACAGATTGAACTCAATTACAATTTATTTGGACCACTCGTGGCCATTGCCTGAACCAACCAAACATCCCGTCGTGTACCGACCAACCAAACATCCTTGTAGGGGCTGGGTATTAGAACATTACATCATTACACCCCAAAGTTATCGCCTTCATAAATCGCCATTAGAACTAGACAGCAAGGAATAGGGTCTCAATGGAGTTCACCGTTAGCCATAAAACAGCTAAAAATCACCCGAACGTCATCTGAAAAGTGCCCAGATGGTCCGAGATCTGAAAACTGGTGACGTGGCCCTGCCCCATGTGGCTGCCTTGGTATGATCTTATCTGATCTGGCCGCGTTTTGTATGACATGTTGAAAGCTTTTTGTTTGAACTATTTTTAGATCTTTTCCGATTCCTTAATCCTTTGTGTGAGTTTAGCGATGGTTGTATAGGAGGGCGTAGTTAGTTAGTCAAGCAGGGAAGGCGACCGATAATTCCTTGGGATTTGAACGTCCAGCTTATTTCTATTAAACAATTGGATTATGAGCTCGAGATTTCTATCGCGTGATAGTTGACGAGGGCGCAGCCCGAGTGAACTATCACGCATAGAAATCGAGAGCGAATAATCTAATTGTTTTAGTATAAATCTACTAGTCGTTCAAAACTAAACAAGTAAATTATCTATATCCTCATCACAGACACTTCGAAAACGCCACGAAGTGGCCGCCATTTTGTTGAAAACCGCTACGCGCTATCACAGAATAGATAGCGAGTAGCGTAGCCAATCAGAGAACGGCATTCGAGATAGAACGCTAGTAGATTTATACTAACAATTAAAAAATGTTTCTTAGTCTAGTTCATCCCGAAATGGTCCAATTTGCGACAAAGGTTTAATATTTAAGTCTTTAAGACAACGGAAATTAATCTTTAACTTTTCAGTTAACCCGTCACGGGAAAAACATAACCGATGGCGGTAAAAAAGGCCAGACTACAGCCGTCAACCGTAAAACTCACCGCCTCAACGAGACCTTCATGTAACTGAGGACACCAGAATACACCTTCACGCCCAGCCATACGCTTACATACCATTCATTAAGCATAGGCCCTTAAACTGACCCTTTTATTTTATCTGCTCTTTTATTTGCCAAATTAGGCATCATGGACATTTTCAGGTAAATTCATTTCAAATTTCTAAGTTCGTGTTTTATTATCACAATCAGTTATTACCTTTGATGTTTTTCAATTTATTTGAAACAAGCCGCCAACTGCACACAGTTACGGTACTAGAATAGCCAACAATTATCGGCCACATTTTTGTCACACTAACATCAAGCAATTTACAATTCTTTATCAAGGTCCAAAAATCTGGAACCCTCTTCTTAGATAAATTACTAATTCATCTAGTTATCTGAACTTTAAGGAAAATATGATAGGGTTTCTTTAAAAAAACAAACAACAAAACAAAACAAAACAAAAAAACAGTTAGTTATGACGCACAAGCATTGCGTGACATTATTTAGATTAATGATAGGCATATAGGGGGCCCCTCTAATAAGCCCGGTGGTTTCTTGGAGTCTCCTCGCCACAATTTATTTTTATCAATGACTTTATTACTATTATTGATTGTCCTTGTAGTACTATTGATCGCGTGGCAAATAAACATTCATTCATTCATTCATTCATTCAACTGGAAATACCCAAATTCCCGAGTATGCCATGCCCTTAGTTATCACACAAATGAAATGGTTTAAGGCAACCTGACCAGTGACGTGGGTCATAGTTAAGGTAAAGCAAGGAAAACTATTTCATCCAGTTATGCTGGATCGTTCTATTGATTGCAACAGTGAATCTACATTTATAACAGTTAATAAGACTTTCAATTCACATTCACGAGTAGCTCAGCCTGAGGGACCCTTGGATTCACGGTAAACTGAAGCCCTTCAATACAGATCAAATGAGCTGCAAAACCGGTCGTCTGAAGTAGTCGGTGAACTTCAGCTGCCTTTGCCGGTGAAATTTGGTTGACGATATGAAAATCAAATGAACGCTACTTGTTCGTTTTTCCCATCTCCACAATACTCATGACAGGCATTCGACTGGTCAACTCAAAGGCACCACTGAAGAACCTAGCAACTAGTGGCCTCCCATGCAGTTGTTTGTTTGTTTATTTCCTTTTAAGAAATTCGTACTCCCCTAAAACAATTGCGCTGGAGGCCAAGCGCCCGGGGAATTTCATTATCAATTTCCAGTTATCAATAAGCGTGCGAATCATTGGTCGTAGTGAGCACCGACGTCACATGGTGATCGCATGGCGGATTCTTCCTCTGTCCCTAGCTCCGAGGTAAAAACGTTGTTCAATGTCTCAATGATTATGCCTTTGCCCCTTTTTGGGGATAGTGGTATAATTCACTTGCTGTCCCAGTTCTCACCAAAATGGGGCCAGTATTGGTTATAATTTGAGGTGTTTCTGGTTACCAGTTTCAGCAGAGATCTGGATCGTTATTGGGGTATCCTGTGGCGTTTTCCTACTAATCCTCATCTTGGTCATTATCTGCTTCTTGAGAAGGCGAAGAAAGCAAAGTGATGAAACAAACGGGTAAATATATAATCATCGTGGCCAAATGCTAGAAACGTTAATGCACAACTGTTTCATTCAGAAACTCCGTCAGTTGCATGAATTTCGTGACTTTTCCCCATTAGTTGCAGACATTTCACTTCCACCGTCATTATCTAGAAGTTTCTCGCTACTCAAAAGCCAAAGCCAGTTATCAATCTAGAATGAGTTCTCTTCTTTGGACAGGAAATAGAGAGTCCCAAGTTTCATTTACATTTTAGTGCTGTTGTTTTCAGAACGTCCGGCTTCAAAGATTATTACAGTAATGGGCACACCACTAAGATTCCATTGGAAGTGATATATGAGGACAAAACAGTGCCTGAGGCTTCCCTTAAAGGTCATTCAAATCCGGAATTTATAGGAGATGACGATGGAGACAATGACATATACAAGGCTCAACTGCTGTTATTTTTGAAGCAGTCCCATTTGATACGGCCTGGTCAGGTTTATCCCAATGTGCAAGATAATAAGACTGAGAAATCGGACAGTCCTAGAAAAATGTCTGCAATATCTACAACCAGCGAGAAAGACCACAACGATAGAATTGATCCAACTGAGATGACACAACTGCCTGACCATAGGTCTCCCCCAGAGGTACCTTTTCTTTTACAATAAGACGGATTTAGAACCACGTTTACAGCAAACGGCAAACTTCAGGCTGAAATTTGATTTAATTTTATGTCTTTCCTGTTAACCACAGTTATCGTGTAGGTACGAAAAAGAAACAGCGAGCCGTTTTCCGTTTGACGTAAACGTGCCTCTAAATGTGACTCAAACTTGTTGCCAAGGCTGTAATGTCAGATAACAGCGATTATAAACAGCGACGGTCAAACGTAAGGGACTGACCGAGAGTCGAGAGTTCAGTGTGACACATACCAAATTTTTAGACCCCCAAGTTGTCAGTGCGGCGAACTAACATACTAGTTTCAGAGAGTGCAAGGTGCCTTTCCCACGCAGGGATATCGAGGAAGACTTCCAGCTTAACTGCGCAACTGCGGAGATCTCTTGATCTGGCCCCGGTTGTTCGAAAGGTGGATAGCGCTATCCACCGGATAACTCAGTTGGATTTGCTAGCATTTATCCGGTGGATAGCGTTATCCACCTTTCGAACAACTGGAGCCTGACTTGTTAGTTTCCCTATTGGACGGTCAAGCGCGATTTTTACGTAAGCCATATATTTTGTATCAGGGTTTTAACTTAAACTGAAATGACATTGATGACCATTGATGATTTCTGCTTGGGTTGCTTTCTCTTTTTTCTTTTTAAATTTTGCTAGGTGGCCATGTTTCAATTTTACTTTTTATATTTCAATTTTACTTTTTATGTGGAAAATGAGGACTGTTATTGGACTTTCGCCGATGAATTGGGAGTGAACATCGTGACACCTGAATAAACTTTTTGGCAAATCGCATGCTTCGGTACTTTAAATTTGTCAACCTATAGATTGTCGGTTGTCATATTCATTCTTTTCATATTTCAGTGCGGCGCACTGATGACTTCCGTCAGTCTTTGAGTCACGTGTGCTTTGAAACAAATTTCTTTCTAAAGAAAATATCTCTCTTCCCCTCCGGTCTTCTTTCGCAAATCATGAAATCTCTTCGCCTGTACCTGCATAGACTTTGCGATGATGAGTGAAGCAGATTGAAAAAGCAAGAAGAAACAGGGGAGTTAGGTTACCATGTCATACTTAAGATGTGTATTTTTGGCAGGAAGAAAAAATGCAAGGTGAAAACCTCCTGCCATCTACAGAGTTATGGTAAGTTCCAAATGCCAACAACTAACAAAAAACAACAACTTTACTGAATAAGCCCTATAATAAATTTTACCAAAGTTTTGGGAACCCAGGAGGCTGTCAAGCTATGCGAGGCGGGTTCAAAATAAATAACAAAACAAGAATAAACGGATGAAATGATATATGAAATGAATCATATATTGAACTGCGGATATGAAATAAAATCAAGCTATGATCCTCGCAGTTATGGACGCAATTTGAGCAATTGTGTAGAGAAGCTTAAGTCCGAGACGCATTGTGACGTTTAGTAAAGTAACAAAGGTGGCTCAACTATAACAATCAATTTCACCATTTTAGAACTTCTCTCTTCAAGTCACTTATCGGAACAACTTGGTGCTCTCCGAGTAATATAATTGCTATGGCATGATCACTATTGGATTTTGTCTTGCCCTTTGGATGTGACGTGTCTGTCCAGCCAAAATAATATATATAAATTGGCTTTAGTTTTTCTAGAGGGGATTCAGACTTCCTTCTTAGGTTTTCAAGTCAAATTTCATGATGCGTAGAACAGTATAGGGTACGGGCAGGCACCTTATATTATATGATAGAGTAGTTCTCCCCAATTTCGTTCTACGGAGATTCGTTTACAAGCAATGTAAAGTCATTGTGATAAATTACCACTTCTTTTCATGTTTTTCAGATTCTGTTGTCATGAGCTGCAGTGGTAAAGTGCTCCATTTTTGTAGTTGCTAACACTTACTGTTACAGAACATGTGCGACCTGGGAAGATGAATTATTTGAGATCTGCTCTAACCCTTTCTCTCCCAAGAGTGACTGTAATGACTTTCCTCTGGCTAGAGCGGGAAGATTTTACTCATCACTGGGGTAGCCCTCGGGAGTTGAACTGGGGAGTTAAACAGCCTGTCTGTCAGTTCAAAAGCTGTTCATGCAATTAATATGTGGCAGTATATGTACTTTTACTTACCCTGGTCCCAGAGGTTTTTCTTGATTTTTCCCCGCGTGAGAGAACCGCGAAGCGGCGATTCGCCGCTTCGCGGTTCTCTCACGCGGGGAAAAATCAAGAAAAACCTCTGGGACCAGGGTAACTTTTACTTTAAAACTGTTGTAACCAGCAACGCTACCTGCATTTTATATTTGTTTTTTCAATCATGCAAGTGACTTTGAAAGAATTTTGCTGCTAAAATTTAGTAGCGTGGGACACTCTTTTTAAGCACCACCAAATGATTAACAAATTTTGATTAATTGCCATTTCGCGATCAGTATTTTAAACGGTTCAACAGTTCTCGTCACCGTGACAACAGTTCGGAATAAAGAAAGAGCCCCTGGGTTTGAGTTTGATATTTGCGGTGAGGTCCTGGGAGGAGCTGCACAGTTCCTTTGCTTCATTGTAGTTGTTGTCGAAGGCGTCCTTATGCACTGTTCCTGGCTAGCTGGCTCTGAATGAAGCTGGGTGAAGGGGTAGGGGGTGGGGTTGAGGGGGTAGAGGTTGGGGTAGAGGGAAGGGGTAGAGGGGTTAGGGTTAGGGTTTATTCTCTTTTTGTGTGGAATTGTTGGACTCATGATGCTCGACACCTTTGAAACTTCAAAACGTTTGTTTATGGGGCGCGCTACGTGAATTTCTATCCACGCGACTTTTGACGCGACAGAAACTATCATCGTGCTCAATGCAATGAGAACCTGAACTTTATTGACTTACACTAACGTTTTGGTAACAAATAGAGGTAATTTCAACTCTAGATATTATTTCTTGTTTCACCCTTTTGTGTTGCGACGCATCTTGCCGACAATGCAGAGGAGTAGCGGTAGTTGCTTGAATCAGATTAGTTAATGTCGCTGTTATATGATAATCCTCCCTCTTGACACACCGAGTGTATTACGTAACGTGATGCACGTATCATAAGTTTCCTGAGTACAAACTAGGAGCGTTTTCCTTTTAAATGAGAATTTTTTACACTAAACTAGTGAGCAACACTGTGCGAAATGTAGTTGTAAAACTTGTTTATTCTCCGAAGCGTTTCGTCTAACTAGCGTAGACTTCTTCAGGGAGTTTTACAAACATAAACTAAACGCCTGCATTTAAGCCGTATTAACGGCTATTTCGAGGGACACAAACCGCAAAGGTTTGCCCGGATTTGCGAAGGCGGACAGGCGAAGCTATGAAAAATTCCCGCAAGGCGTGGGAAAGTTTTGGGGGCCACGGTTTTAGCTAAAATTCTCGCTTAGTGGTGTCAGGTATTAGATATTGACACGTCTCAACACAAAAAAGCAATGCAAACCCAACTTACTTTACTTTTGATAAGTCAATAAAGTTGAATTTATCACTGCATCCAGCAATATGAGTTTGTTTGGCGTGGATCACAAATTGTAACCCTCAACCCTAACCCTCACCCCTCTACCCCCACCCTCTACCCCTCACCCCCATCCCCGGAATGGTCATGCCGGTTGTCAACAGTCCATTGAGTAATGGAGTCTAGGTGGGTACGCTTGACCTGGTTCGACTGTAAAACTCTTCAACAGTTCACAGGAATCGAAATTATGGGTTCTTACCATTTGTTGGGAAATTCCGGTTGGGGGTAATTGTTGCAAAATGGTAAGCGAATTTCCAAATATACCGATCACCAGGAAGAAATCGCACTTACCATTAAATTCTTCCCATTTCAAACCGTGAAACCGCGGTAAGGTCCATCAAAAGGGCCTGGAAACGGAAGATTCGTAAAAGGAGGATTTTCTGACTACCCGTTCCGAACGGGAAGAAAGGGGTACCTCTGGAAGTACCCCGAAATTTCCGAACGGATTTTCCGGGAAGTTACTGTACCATTTGAGCTTTTCCCGAGAATTCTGGGATTTTCGCCTAAAGGTAAGCAACCTATCAGTGGAGGCCGAAGAATGTTCAAGTTACTTGTGTCGTTCTTGTGTGAACAAAGTTCAAAATTATAAATCTCTAGGGACGAGATTGTCTTTCACGAGACTCCACGCAAGCGCAAACAAACCTGAACCAGGATTTGGTAGTTCCGGTTTTGAATTTTTCCAGAGCATCCGTTGCCTGTTCCGCCGTATGAGGGTAACTTAGGCTCTGGGGACGAGACTGAAATGCAATAGATTTAATCTCGTTCCCAGAGTCCGCGTATCTTCTGGTCAGCGCCAAGACATGGAGCTCTGGAATAATTAATTTCCAGACTCCAAGATTTTAGGAGTTCCGGTTACACGGCGCATCCATGCTGTGCTTTATGCGTCCAGAGAAAAAAATCGATGTGGATGCGTTCCACAAAGGCCTAAAATACGCACTCG
>BLFK01000159.1:390058-395058 GCA_014634185.1 Astreopora myriophthalma | reverse complement strand
ATTTTAGTTAGATTAGTTATTGTGTATGGACTTACAATTGTCATTTTTATGAAGCTTTAATTATACATTGTAAATTAGATCTTAAAAATTCACTGGGAGTGTCTAATAAATTTTATTACCACTGTTACTACTGAATTCTCAAGAAGTGAACCAAAACTTGACAATGTAAAGCCTCATTTTGACTTCATGTAGTCCAAACAAAAGGTTCTCATAAAACAAAAGTTTAATGCTATGGTGTACAACATCTGCATACATTGATTGTGCTTATACTTATGTCACAGGCCATGTGCACTGCCTCTATAATTATATTATTAAACTAATAATACAAATGCAGAATAATAACCAGATCTGTGCCTGCCTTTCTTCTCTAATTAATGCAAATTATGCATTGTTGTACTAATTTTGCCAAACTTTATTGATACTGCTCATTCACATGCCTTGCAAAGATTCCAGGGGACTGAAACTTTGACCAGGAGGAACTACTTCAAAGGTCATCAGAAAACTTCATTTCAGCTTCATTTGGTTAAACATACAAATCAAAATAACCTGCATGATGGAATACACTTGATCTGTGCCAACATGGTGGCAGAAATGTACACAATTACACTGCACTGTATACAACATGCGAGAAAGGCGCTTACTTAACCAGACAGCATAAACGCAGTCCACAGACTGAGTGTGGACCATTCCTTTCTCATTCTTGGGACTACTGTTGTCCCTCAATCCTTTGAATCCAAGTTTTGGATCAAGTTTTCAGTCATAAAGACTAGTAATCAATTCTCTTGAATTCCAAGTGATTATTTTAACCCATTTCACTAACCAAGCTGAGCTGAAATGAGTTTGGGAGCTTAAGCACTGGCTACAAACTAATACTGGATACAAAGGCTGAAGTTCACTGATGAGACCTTAAAAGAAGATCCTTAATACTTTTATTATTTTGGTCAAAGTTGCAGTCTCAGGAAACTTTGTGATACTTTTAATTTCTGTTGATCTTTTACAGGTGTTTTGTTGACTCTTAGCTTTGTGTGCTCCATTCACAAAAATCAAATTGTTATTCTGGCAATTCTTCATCACTTGATGCCTCCTCAGGTTTTGACCCCTGGGCCAAGACCCTGTTGGGGCAATAAGCAGCTTAATCATCAAAACAGTTTATAGTACTTTTAACAATTTTCTTTTACAGGAAAAATGGGACAATCCACTTTACATGTTGTGACGTATTGTGCTTGCTACATGTAGTACGTATCATTTGGAGCTTTAAATACCTGTATGGAAGCACATGTTCAGGAAAAACTTAAATGTTTTAACAGCTTTCAGTTGAGTTGCATGTGTCTAGATGTACCTCCATTACATATTTCTGCATGTGTAATCAAGATATATTTACGAGCACAAAAACCTGTTTACTGCTGGGCCGAGTTGTTCGAAGCAAGGTTAGTTCTAAACCGGGATTAAATACCTTGACAACCAATAGGTTTTAACTGGACTTAACCCAGGGTTAGCACTTACCCTGTTTTGAACAACTCACCCCTGGTTGTTAAGCCTTTTCACTTGTTGAAATTGAAGTCAGTTTTGTATTAATATTGCTTGACAGAACAGATTTCCCATGTTTCTGAGTGAAGAAGCACGACAGTTTTTCAACACAACGTTGCATGTTTTCCGCCTGAACACCTATAAATACTCTGTTTTAAAGACAAGTGTCTGGGGAAACACGTCAATTAAAATGAAAATCCTGATGCTAACATTAGTTTAGCAGTTCAAAGCATGGAATAATTTATCTGTGAAATCTTTTTAAAAACAGTTTATAATTTCAAGGTTCTCAAGGAAGAAAGTGAAATTTCCAGGAGATTTTGGTCACATGCGAGGCAACGGGTTCTTTCCTGATCCTTGTTAATATTGTTAGTGTAGCAGTACACACATGCAAAATGCAGAAAGTGCAAACCTGCATGATGGAATACACTTGATCTGAACCATACTGCTGTACTGTACAAACCTGATCAAAAGGATTGTCCAAGTCCTGAAACAAACCTTCTTCCTCACAGTTCCTGAAGAATCGTGTTGGTGTGGGTGTCTGATCTAAAAAGAGAGAATTAATTACAACTGTATGTACACCATGCTGTGCCAGCTGAGACCTTGTCACTGTACAGTTCTTATCAAATTCAGTAACTTCAAAATGTAAAACAGTTCTGATTAAGCTTAACTTAAAAATACTGTAATTTAAGTCATTTTCCTACACATTATCACTATGATGTAATCAATTTACAAATGCAGTCACGGAATTTATGAAGGGAGTTTTAGATATTGAATGCTTCTAAACTACTGTACCATGAAATTAGATTTAAAAATAATATTGTTCTTCGAGTAACCATTTCTAGACCATAAGAGCTGTCACTTAATTAAAGCACTGTAAGAGAAAAAAAAAAAAACAACAAGCAAAGATACACATCGTCAATCGGGTCTTTGAAGTGACTATATTCAATGGACAGGGATTATTTCTAGCATTACAGTAAGTCATTGTGGGGAAATGCAATACTGTTTATGCCAGTTTGGTTCCGGGACAGATGGTACACAACATTTTTACATGAGGAAGAAATAAATAAAGCAGCCCATTGGGCTTGCAACCATGCCAGCTAGGGTGCCCAGCCCTAAAAGTTGGTTGCCTGGACAATTAATTAATCAATCAATAATTATTAATTAATTAATCACCCACTTTGACTTAACAATTAACTACTGTATGTAATTTAATAATGAAACTTTTCAAACATTAGCTACATGTACCTTTTTGAGGAGTGTAGTTTTTACAAGATTTCTCAAGAATTACTCACTGAATATCTTCACACTAATCATTGTCCATTGACTTTCAATGGTACACTAACAAAGAGGTCTAATTAATACAGAACTTCAGTGTTCTCACAATCAGTCTTCCTAGGTTTATAAAGTTTTCTTGAAAGAATTTAAGGTTCAAAATTTAAATGGCAAGGAGTAACGCCAACAAGTTTTAGCAAGTCATGAGTGAGGTGTCAAAGCCATGTCGAGTACATGCATTGTTCAACTTTTGCATAGACCATCATTTTTTTTACTAGCCTGTTTTTCTGTTCTCACAACAATATAAAGTACCATTGAGAAAATCATTATAGAATCTTTACAAAACCATGGGATTTCAAATTTTTCTTCCTGCGTGGATTTGCAATGTTTGCCATATGGCTAAATTTAGCTATGGTAAACAAACTAGTCAAATGGATGGAAGGCATATGGACATATTTATTATAACTTAAGAGAACTGCACTATTCCCAGAAATTATGTAAATTCTTCCCTGCAGTTATTTACAGTAGCAGTAGCCATTTTTATCTTTTCGGGTTGTATTCCAAGGGTATAAAACTAACTGTCATCGGCAACATTATAACTCTGTGCAGAAAAATTGACCAACCAGAAAACTCCATAAATTTGCATAAACAAAGACTTTCATAAAATACAATGTAACAGTTCACACACTCCGCTGTAGAAAACATTTCAAACACCAAAATCAATGAGAATATATAAATAGAATGCCTTTTGTGGACGACTCGTGTTAAATCATGCAGAACGAAACTTGAGATTTGAGCAAGCAAGGGTAAAGCAAGTGGCTGTTTTTTGTGTAAAGCACATTTTTCGCCATGCTTTGATAACAAAGATTACACATTTTGCTTTCTTTACTAAAGTACTGATCTGAACTACAGCTCAAGACTTGCCCAGGTGGGCAACTGCGATTTTTTTCAATCGCCTGAAGCCAAATGTTAGTTGCCAGAGGCGACCGGGTGCCACTAGAGCACAGCCTTGTGATTGCTGTGGAATACTTGTAGTATGGAAATACTGCTTTATATAATTCATAATAAATATAATTCCACAATAAATATAATTCCACTTTAATGCCACTAGTACTGAATGAGAAAATTTTGAAATACACATGTAGCTCAGTATTATTTTATCTCAACTATACCCATGGATTTTGACTACAATTTCTGCATGTACAATAATAATGATGATAATAATAACTAATAACCTGCCTCGCTAATCCCTGTTGTAAAGTACAACAACATCGCAGCTCAACAAGGTCAAACCAAAAGCACACGTATGGTATCCCTGGCAGCTGCTACATGGTCCATGCGTGACCATGGAGCACAGCTCCCAGCCAGCTGCAATCAGCTGCATGCTGGTTTTTGCTGAGGGAGGAAAAGTGAAGTACCCGGAGAAAAACCCTTGGAGCAAGGTCAAGAATCAACACCAACTCAGCCCACAAGATGTACATTCCAACAATTGGAACTGGGTGACGGTGGTGGGAGGCGAGAGCTCTCACCAATACACCATCCCCGCTCACTCCCCATACATGTACAGGTCTCAATATCATAGACATTCTAATTTATGTTCAAACATTTTTTCTTTTGGTGAAACCTTTGCCTGCATTTCAGTTTTAATTATCATTTCAATTATTCTCATAAGTTGGAGCACATTTTTGGGCATATATTAAAAAAAAAAAAATGAGACTATTACTGTATCATGGAACATATGAAAATGTTACATTAAAAAAATATATACCTTTTCAGTTGTACATTGGTTACTTGGCTTATTTGTCATGACCAGGAAACAGACAAAACATGGATTATTTTAGGGTTCTTACATTTTGGTCAATTGAGCATCATTGTACCTGTACTTATTCCCTGCTAGCAGAGCTCTGCTAGCAGGGAAATGTACTTATAAAAATATTGTTCTTTTTCCTCGCGTGGCGAGGTTAATAAATTTGTCGGGCCGAAGGCCCGCACTTGGGAGCTAAGCCGTGCGAATTCGAGTGGAAAAAATATATATATATATATATATATATATATATTTCGCTGAAGGTGTCCGTGCTGTTGCCTGGCAACAGTTCACAAACAAAGTATGAATGACGTCAGACAAAGGGGAGGTTGCTAGGCAGCAACCACTGCCTCACAATGGCGCACTCTCATGTTTATTTGTTGAGGCCGAACGTGTA
>BLFK01000159.1:335058-385058 GCA_014634185.1 Astreopora myriophthalma | reverse complement strand
CGCTACGCCAACTCTTTCTTCGACCCTTACAGGTGAACGCATTCTTGTGTTTTGCTTCTGTAGATCTCCGCCTACCAGATCACACAAAGCGTTGAACGTTGGACGAGTTACAGGGAAGTGCATTTTCAATAGCGGATCCATGTCTTGGTTAGCTAAAAGCACTCTAAACCAATTTTGCGGACGATGCCAAGCCCAGGCCCTACGGGGATTTCTTTTCCGAAAACCGCGTTGTTCGACCATTCTAGAGAAATTCATGTACAGAAAAAGATGTAGCTTGTTCCTCTGTGTTGCTGCCAGGAACTCGTTAATTTAACAACGAAGTACCTATGCATTTCTTGTAAGGTTAAAACTCTTTGAGTTAAAAGTAACGACAAAATAAATAGGAAACTACAAAAAACTTTTTTTCCGTTGCAAAGGCCTCATGATTTCGCATTTGTAATATGCGTGACTGATTTTACCGCGAAAGATGATTGACAGCCTCTACTTCAAGTAACATACTTTGTCTTCAGGTATGAAAACCAAGTTTTCCAAAGCGCGACTTGAGATTTTCAAGCGCACTTGAGCCAAGTGCTTATACTTGAAACTAATATTATTGAAAGTGATGCGTATAAAGTGATTAATAATATCCATGAAAAAATTTCTCGATTCTGATTGGCTAAGAGAACTGATGCAGTTTTCAGGAAACACGGTGCAGAAAAAAGGTAATTCAGTGCAGAAAAAAGGAAATTCAGTGCAAAAAAGAGAAAAAAAACTTTTTGCAGCTTAAAGGACTTTAAAAACATGGAAAAACCTGTTTTATTTTTGCATGTAATTTCCCTGCATTGCTTCTGCGTAATTATGATAAGCTATCTCGCAATTTTTTCATGAATATTATAAAAAGTAATCACATAATTTTTCTCGTGCAATTTGGAATAAATAATCACTCGTAAATTTTTCCGAAGACCACAAATTGCACTCGCCCTACGGTCTCGTGCAATTTTGTTAGTCTTTGAAAAAATTTACTCGTGCTTACTTATTCCAAATTGCACTCGAAATCATGTGATCACCTGTACAAATATAAGTTCATTTATTTATGTGTAGTGTCACAGAAGGAGATTTTTGATAAACATTTCTCATTCCCAAAGTATACGTTCGCTAGCTTATTTTCTCTTCGAAGTTCGTAACAGCTAACCAGATCTCATACTCAGTACCTCAGTGAAAAGTACGCTACTTTCGTTTCAAAATGAAGGTGAAGCTTGTAACGTGAGAACAACAGAAAATGCCGAAAACGAAAAGTGTGAGAACGTGCTCCAGGATTTTTCCTCTTGAGCGCTTAATTTCCACGGGCCAAACTAAAGATTTTACTCTGATAAAGTAGAACAATTTCCCTTTCATGGGATGCCTTTTTTTTCTTTTATATACATATACTCCTAGTCATTCCGCCTTCAATTTATATACTCCTAGTGTTGCGATGTTCCGAAAGAAGGTAAAATTTCGTGAATCAACTGGATAGCAAAGATGATATTCTCTAAGACAAGGATTAGCGAACAAATATTATTGACATGAAGATGAAATATAGTTCAAAAGAGATGGCCAACAAATGGTCAAAAAACGAATTCAAGGCAAGCTTCTCTTGGCATGTTCTGGAGCACTGAAAATGCGCTAGTTTACATACTTTCATTCCGAACTCCTTGCCAACGGTTGAGCTGAATTTTAAACTTTTCCCGATGATGTCAAATAAAAACTTGCTGGAACTTTTGAGTATTAATTTTGAAAATAGTTCACCAAAAGGGTCTTTTAGCGTAAGAAAAGAAAATTCGAATTTTTGCTTCTGACCGCGGACTCTCGAAAGTTACCGACTACGGCTCTTAGCACTTTTCTTACCGAAGGAAGTCAAACAGAAGACATAACAGGGCTGATTTAAGATATGGGGAGTGGTGAGAGTGGTAAGAGCACTTCTGCATCTCGTGTGGAGTCCCAGCTGCCAAAGCCCAAACTACGTGGAAATGAATTTTCTCAGAAACGCCGAACTGGTAAGCAGCACAAATGTAATTTTTGTGTATTGACTGGAGCCCACCTAAAATTGAAAGACTGTGCTGAATACGGAAAGAAATGCCACGAACCATTTTTCCTCTGTGTGCAGATCTGGGAGTGTCTGTTACAAGAAGAGCAAGAGACCACAACCAGGCAGAAGAGGAAGTGAGGGAGGGATTAAGAAGACAATTGAAGATGATAAATCCACATGTTCGAACGATGAATGAGTTTTCAGTAATGCAGCAGAGCATTTAGCAAAAGCCAAGAAAAGTAGAGAGATTGGCAAGGATGAAGGTAATTTTAGAACTGTTATGGTACGATTAAATGATGTGGATGTACAGCTGAATGGAATGTAATGGGATGCAATGAATGAATGCAATGGAAGCTGATAGTGGTGCGGATATTAACTTAATGGATGAACATCAGTTCAAGGCAGTTATTCATCAGACAAAAAGGAAGCCCACTCTGAAACCTAGTCGAATCAAGCTTCGCAGCCTCCAACACAAGCTTGAGGTGAAGCGAGAATTTCAGACGGTGATCAGGAATGACACCTGGGAAAGACCATCAAATTTGTTGTTGTATCTGGAAGAATACAGTCACCTCTGTTGATTAGCCTAAGAACTTTGATAGAGCTCGGCATGTTCAAAACAAGATGGTAGGTGTTACGATATACTTCCAGTATGTCAGTTAGTAAACCGCATGTAACCGGATTCCCAGGAGTTGATTAAAACATGGCGTCTGAATAACACAGAGTGTGTTTGACTTGCTTTTCTGCCATTGAAACAGTAGGCCTGCTGAACCCGATCACCTGGGGATATCGAAAAAAAGAACCAGTGATGTTACCATGATTTATAAATGTATTAATGGACTAGGTCTAACCTATTTAGCTGCTACTCTCTTTAAACGCTCTGAAACGCATTCATATAATACCAGAAACAAAGATCATCTTAGTTTACCAACGTGCAGGACATCAGCTGCGCAGCGTGGTTTCCATGATAGGGCACTTAAAGCTTGGAATAATCTCCCTGTTGCAACTAGGAACTCACACTTGGTTTCGCATTTTAAGAAGTGTGCGCGAAATGAAATATGGCGAGTAGGAAGATTGTAAATTCAAGTAGTATGTGATGATAACGTAAGAGGCTGATTTAATTTTAAGGTTTATGATTAATTTCTGTGTTTTAATATGAATGTAATTAGGCATTTTGAACTTACCCTTTTGTTTTTATTCGATGTAAATTAATTCTGAAAAAACCGTTTGAGAGAGTTAATAAATGTATTGTATTGTAAAGTGTACCCAAGCACACTTGCCTGCAGCTATTTACGTTAAAGGACGTCACGTACGCTAAACAGCCCATCCATAGGGTCTTCCTTTTAGTCCTTAGGGTCTTCCTTTTAGTCACGGTCCTTAGGGATTTCGTTTTATTTCAAGGGGCTTCGTTTTAGTCCATAGGGTCTTAGATCTTAGGTCTTCGTTTTGGGTCATACTCGCACCGGGTATGTCTGTTTGTTTTGTTAACGACATGGCATCTGATACAATTAAGTCTTATGCATTCTCTAATAAATCTTACTTAAATGTTACCCGTTTGGCATGGATGAATGATTGAGGGTAACGCTTTTTCTTTTTCAAGTATGAGTGGGCAACAAGCTGCTCTACATCAAGGCCGGACGTATGATCTTTAAGGACAGTCTGTGCTCTCTGCCCATGCGACTGACAGATCTCACCAAGACCTTCGGACTGGACGCCGACGAGTTCGTCAAGGGGTACTTTCCCCATTTCTGCAACCGTCTGCAATTGCAGGACTACCGTGGCGAACTGCCGGTCTTCGATTAGTACGGCGTGTCCCCCCAAGAGAGAAAGGCATTCATGACCTGGCATGCGCCTCATCGCGCCAAAGGGTACGTGTTCGAATTCCAACAAGACGCCTCGTAGGCGTTAACTGGGTTGCGTGCAAATAGCCATTAGGTGCACTACTGTCTTGTGCATACATAGGTGTCAATACGCTTTTCTACTTGAGTTATGCAAGCAAGGCAAAAGCTGTAAAAAAACCGCAACTGGTTTAGAAAGCACACGTAGATTAAACTAAAACCTTGATAATTATCATGATCTACCTACAACAATCAGACCAAACGGTCATCATTTATGTCGACTTTCTTTGGTCGGTGTCCGTATAAACCCTCAATCAGACGTCGGTAAAAATACAGAAAAAAAACCCCTGGTCCTGTTTATATTGCTGTAAAACGATCCTGGCATACTATATAATGTATATTAAAAATGTAATGTATATTAAAAGAGTAGGGCATGATGCTCCCGGTGTTGTGGCTGTCCGTTGTTAGTGTATAGGCGGGTACGCACAGGGAAGGTGATATACCTCGCATGGGACTTAGGGTCCCGTTCGTATATCACCTTGCACCTCTGTGCAAAAGCTGTAAAAAACCAACCCAATATCTCCAGATGCTAGAGGTGTCAGAACGTATTAAAAAATATGGCCAAATATGCTAGGATCAAAATTTACATCCTTTGCACTGTTAAGTTTGTTTCAGAAACTCCGATAAATCTAAATTCATAATCGAACTCATCAAGTAAAGGGACTTGAAAGTTTCTAAGGTTTCGCTTGAGACTACTGACTTAGTACGGTAAGTTGTGTGGAGAAAAATAACGACTCTGCATGCGGTGATTGTAGTAGTAGTAGTCTTTGTTTCACTGATAAAGTACATATCAAGTGTTACATGGATTATATACTTAATAAATATTTAAAAATGCGCTTAATATGTATTAATTACTAATAGCTAACTTGTAATTAAAACTAAGTCTGTTAATAAAAGAATTGTTAAAACGCTCAGTATTACAAATCGGAAGTGTAGGCTTGACTTGTCTAAGCTTAAGGGTAGCAGGGTTAATCCTAGGAAGGGAGTGGTGTAAAGTATGACGTTCCCACTCGCTTAATTTCTTGAAAATACCAATACTTTATCGGAAGTCTGTAAGCAATTAATAATGGAAACAGGAGAGGACGTGTATCTTCGTTTATGACAACGATCCAGGAAACATTGTATGGGAGTAAGTTCTGGTAAGGATGAACCATATACAGATATTCCGTACATAAGCTTAGGCAAAACTAGAGTGCTGAGTAATTTATCCAACTCCGCCTGACAATACCCTTCCTTCCTAAGAGTTCTAAGAATATATAGACATTTATTAGCTGCGGTCAGCTTACTCTTGACGTGAATAGAGAACCTACAATTTTCCTGAAATGTAACCCCTAAAATACATAGTTCTGGATGTTGCGGGATGTTCTGTACTGTGTCTAGTACATTATTGTCGCCTTTCTTTCGGAAAATCATTTCTTTACATTTGGAGAAATTACATTTCATGCAATTATTGATTGACCATTCTGTAAAGTTGTTAACCTGAGAACTTGTAAAGATTGAGGTCGGCATTAAAGGGTTCATCTGCGTTTAGACTAAAAAGATCTAGGTCATAAATGCTACAAAGCGTTTCCAAGTACTTTTTGGAGGGCAAACAGGAGGATGAAGAATTGTTAAACTGACCATGAGCTAAGACCAAAATATGGCAGCTCATGAAAAAAGGAATACTTACTTTAAGAATTTTGCCGACATTTTACGTATACTGTATCTAGTGGTCTACATATGATTCAATAATGCTTATCTAGATTGGCAAGATCAAGCATCCCTAGCTAATTTTCTCAGGCAGTTAAAGTCAGTTACTTTTATCGCTCGGGAACCCTCATCCCTCCTTAGGTAAATAGTGGAATTCTTGGCCCGACAAAAGCGACAATTATTTCGATCTTTAAACTTCTTCGCTTCAAGGAGCAAAGTCTCCATTTTAGACGTGGGATGATCGACGATTCTTACGCTGCCAAGGAAATTTATGGCACTGTCAGACAAACCGATATTTGCGATGTTAACTACAGAGGCAGGCTGACGAGCTTCCATAAGTGAGCCCCTCCCAGGGGTTTTGGGGAACAAGGGAACATGACTAATTTAAACTGGGGAACAAGGGAACACAAACCATTTTCGGGATCAAAAAGCTGGGGAAAACGAGTTCGGAATTAATTTCGGGGACAAGGGAATACAAGCAAACTTTTAATGGGAACAAGCCCCCCTGTCCGCCCCTGGCAGGGGATCATAACTTTCCCTTTCGCCAGCCGCATAACAAATTTACAAATGACCGGTTCAGTGGGACCTTCTCTTTCATGCCTCGTCGGTACTCGATGCGCCAAGTCGATGTCTTGTAAAGATACTTCAGCTCCCATTTCTCGAAACAGCTTGGCACAAAGAGAATTTATTTGGAACCCGGATTCACTGGTGCTTTTTTCTGGTAGACCAATTATGTTGATATTGAACTGATAACTGTATTCCTCGGCTTCATCAACGGCGTTGCCAGTACGTTCCACCTGGGTGCTGCATGAGCTCATTCAAACGACAGCTAATTCGTTTAAGTTGTTCCTGAACACTAGAATTTCCGATCGTCAAGTCATCACACTTGTCGCTTATATATTGCAAACGGCTCATAGTTTCAGTGCCGTCTACGTTCAGGCCAAAGTTGTTCGAAGCCGGTTTAGCGCTAACCCTGGGTTAAGTCCGATTAAATCCTATTGGTCGTCATGGTATTTATCCCGGATGGACACTAACCCTGCTTCGAAGAACTCGGCCCTGACTGTTATTTGCAACTCTTGCAGCTCCTTCGTCTAGAAATGTCTCTTTCAGGCACTTTATCTCCTTGGGCAAAGCGTGAATTGGATCCTTTAACGACTGATTCTCCTGTTGAAGTGAAGCAACCGATTCTCGAGGCATGACTACTGAAGGTATTGCTCGTGGGCCAACAGCCACGTGATAGTTATTACAATAAACGGCTTACTATTCGGTTTGGAGATTTCAACGCACAAGGCCTCTGATTCTGGCGGGATAAGCTCTGTTCTATTTACACGTATAAAATCTATTGTGTTTTTCCAGTGGAAATGCAATTGCCCTCACTTTCTTTTACGATCACGACGAACCAGCTCAGTCATGACCAGCAGTGGCAATTCTCTACTTAAGACCGTGGAGTCCACCCACTCTTCTTTCAGTTAAAACAAAACAAAACGCCTGGTGGCGTTTACGTGGGATGCGGTTGATAAATGTGAAGGTTGGTTGCAAATGTCACTGATCCCTGATTGAAGCTGCCTGAGAGTCATAAGCGAAGTGGTAAAAGCGCCGAGGAAGGTTAGGTGTGATGAGAATTGAACATTTCGTTTGTGAAACTGCGGAGATGGACTCGGAAGACGAAGGTTGAAAATAAGCCTTGAAAAAAAAAAAACAAACAAATAAACAAAAAACAATGGTAAAACCTGGATTGGATTTGTGTAGTTGTGGGCTTCTTTTTGCGACCTGGACATCATGAATTTCATGTGATGGCGAAAGACCCCCTCAGAAAATATATTGAGTACATGCGCGCATAAAAGGCGTAACACATGTAGCGAAAATTTCGATCACAAAAGCCAGATAATAATAATAATGATAATGATAATGATAATAACTTTATTAACGTGTCTTTCGCTCTAGTTTATAAGAAACTAATTGGAGGCATCTATCTAAGAAAACTAAAGTACAAACTAAGAATTTAAAATCCTTCCTAGTTTAAGCCCAAATATCCATGAGATCTAACTAAGAATATTAATAAAAACTAATTAATAAGAATATAAGAATTGCAAAGAATACAAGTTACAATGGTAGCTAATTGTTACACAAATAACAGCCTTTACAATGATTGGATATTACGTATATTTGTCAGGTCAAGCTTCCTTATTTGTCTTTTGAAAGCGCTCACTGATTCAGCCAATTTGATGGGCTCATGCAACTTAGACCAAAGAAAAGGTCCTGTGTACCTTAAACTATGCTTGCCATCCTTGATAGTGTTGAATCTTGGTAAAGAAAAAACGTCTGCGTTTCGAAGATTATACTTACTCGTATTACAATGAAAAAGGTCCGATATATATATGATCGAACTAAGTTCTTGTTAACCTTGTACATTAATATAGCAATGTCCTGAAGTCTGCGATTACATAAAGTTGGTATTTTTGCTTTCTTTAAAAGTGCGTCATAAGTACTACTCCTATCGCAGTAAATAGCCCGTAATGCCGGCTCTTGAAGCCGCTCAACTTTTCTTGCATCTAACGAGCGACAATGATGCCAAACAATGTGACAATATGTAATCTGAGGTAAAATGAACGATTCATAAATTCTTAATTTAGCTAAAGTAGGTATCAAATTTCATTAGCACTCCTACTTTCCTTGCACCCTTAATACAGATATTATTTATATGTTGAGTAAAATTTAATTCATCGTCAAGTGCAAGCCCTAAGAAGTCAATTCCAGAACTAGAATTAAAGATATTATATAACTTCAGTAACAAAGCAGTTCTTTCTTTGGATTAACATTCCTGTGACGTTTTAGTTCCGGAAATGAGGCAAGAGGTGCATTATTCTTGCGTTCATCGCTGCTCTATCACGCTTAATCGAATGACTGTCATTCGAACCATGGATTGTTTTTGAAGAATTCTCCCAAATAAGAACAGTATACGCGGTCTCTCCTTCAAGCAATCGCGTACTTAGAGTCTTCGGGCTTTTTCGTTAGCAGATGGGCGCGCCCGGTGGGACTCTGAAATAATTTTACCAGAAAACCTGGGATTCCGGTCTTAGTGCGCATGCTTGAAGTCAATGCGAAATGTCTCGGAAATGACTCAAAGAGGCGTGTTGAAGGTTTTCGAGAAAGGCAAAGTTGATTCTTGCACACGACCAAAGAAACTGACCTTTTTTTTAAGGAGAAATAATGTTCATTGATTTGCTATAAGAACCACTAGCCTCTGGCGCTTTAGGTAAGTGTCTTTCTTTTAGTATTTTCGTCCCCATTCCATCGTGCATCCGTGTTTAAAAGTCTCATACATACATACATACATACATACATACATACATACATACATACACACACACATATACATACATACACACACACATACATACATACACACACACATACATACATACATACATACATGCATGCATGCATGCTGTAGACACGAGAAATCAAGTTTTGTGCTACATTAGCAGTTTTTAGTTCTATGTAATTTGTTGTCATTTGTTGTCGTTTAACACTTGTTCCGTGCAGTTCATCGTGCATGTGAGATATTTGTAAATTTGCTTAAATTCCGCATGTAGTAATTAGTCCGCATTTGCTTCGTTATCGCGTCCGTTCAATGTACTTCAGTTCTGTTGCCTAATGGTATGTAATTTCCTTTGTTCATTTCGTCGCTTCGTTAGGCACTCGTTTTTTGTATTATTTTTGTATTTTTGTATTGTTAAAGTTGTTGTACCCGGAGTTGCCGTACAGATCTTGTAAGTAGTTTATTTCAGTCGTGGTTTTTGGCGTTTCTGAAGTTTAGTTTTAAGTATCTTGTTCGTAACCTTGTATTTCTATATTTTCTTTCTGTAGTGAATCGTTAAGTTAAGTACGAATATCAAGCTGTACAGGAGTTTAATTACACATGCATGCATGCATACATACATACATACATACATAGCTTTATTTGTTAACGCAGGTTGGTAAAAGTCAGCCAATAGCTGATGTGGACCTGCCTATCTAATTACAACATTAAATATACAAAGTATAGAAAACAAATAAAGCTTGTCCACAAATAATTACATAAAAGAGTGAGTATGTCTATTGCGTATGGATACAATTAAAATAGGCGGAAAATAAAGTGAAATCAGAAATAGTAAAAATCCTCGTTCTTGTTTGTGCTCAAACATGATTCTTTATCGAAGCTTAATTTACCTAGTAGGGTCGGGTCTTTTTTAATCTTTTGTTTAAAGCTTGCAAAACTACCTGTAAGTTTATACGGCTCTGGTAGCATATTGCAAACAATAGGCCCTCTATAGATAAAAATGTTCTTCCTATGGAGTAATTGTACTTTGGTACATTAAATCCTTCCGCTCTTCTTAGATGGTAGTGTCGCGGCTCAGTTTTATAGAATAAATCGCAGATAGATTTTGGTGCTAAACCATAATAAACTGAGTACGCAAGTGAAATTAACTTAAGTTTGTAAACGTTCATTAATTAGGGGCTGCCAGCGAATGTATTGTAAAGTCTCCAGATTAACATCAGCAAGGCCGTTATATAATTTTTGCGGCTCCTAAGTGGATCCGTTCGACATTATGTAGCAATGCGGGGGAACAGGTTCCCCAGACCAGTATGCCATATGTGGCACTAGGGACAATGCTCCGAAAAATGGCTTCCAGGACCTACTTAGGTAGTACGCTCAACCGTTTTAGATATTTAACTTTTTGACTACAGGTCTTACAGGTGGCTGTGATCTGAGGCTGCCATCATAGTTTAGAATCGATGACTACCCCTAGGCAGGTACTTGTGTTAACATAGCTTAGGGTCATGTTACCAAGTAAAACAGGTTTCAGAGGGCCAATAAGATTATTTCTATTGATTACCATAACTTCTGATTTCCCACTATAAATAGTTAACTTATTGTTTCTACACCAGTTGTGTACATCCCCCAGTATGCGGTTTAGGCCATCGCATACTACATCAACTGAGGAGCCTATGTAAAAGAGTGTTGTATCATCTGCATACATATCTATTTCCCTTTCCTTAATCTGATCTGGTAGGTCGTTTACATAGAAAGAGAATAGCCTTGGGCCCAGGAGAGATCCTTGTGGGATCTCACAGCTCACAGCATTAAGTTCCGATTTGCATCCGTTAACAATGGCAAATTGTTTACGGTCTTTAAGGTAGTCTCTTATCCACTCAAGGGCAGAGCCACTCATGCCCAGGGCTTGAAGCTTTAGATCGAGTATTGAGTGCGAGACACAATCAAATGCTTTTTTAAAGTCGATAAACACGACACCCACTACATTTCCACTGTGGAGCGAAACTCTCCACCTCTCCGTCAAGTTTGTCAGCAGCCCTTCAGTAGATTTTCCTTTGACAAATCCCCACTGATTTTCATTGCAGAGGCCACACTCATTGGTAAAGCTATCGATATTTCGGCATACAGTTGCCTCCAATATTTTACTTGGAGTGCTTAGCATTTGAAGAGGTCTATAGTTGCATTTATCTGTAGAGTCGCCTTTCTTAAAAACAGATATCTTCCACGAGGAAGGTATCCTTGACTGTTCGAGGCTAAGTTTAAACAATGGTAGGAGACCTCTGATAATGGATGATTCTCCACATAATTTGAAGTCTCTAGGAGAGACTCGATCAGGGCCTGTTGCCTTTCTTGGATTGATAGTTGATATGTCCTTGAGGATCATGGGGTAATGCAGGGTAAAGTCAGAGCATGTGGGGGAAATCCTATAAACATGATGCATCTCCGAGTGATTCCGTGCTGTTTGAATGTTAGACATGATATTTATTTATTTATTTATTTAGCCTTCGCCAAGGCATATGCCTTTGGCAGGGTCACCGCAACAGCGTGAAGCCAATTACTACGGTCCCATACAAGGTCACACCACAACACCGGGTACAGCTTGCCCTACTCTTTGCGAATAGTGTGTGGGTTCTTTAACGTCCCACAGAGTTAATGAACAAGGGCTGTGAGATGGGACCTCCAGCTTATCGTCCTTATCCGAGAAGACTAGAAAGTCTAACCATGTGCAGATGTAATTACAAAGGCAGCACTTTCTCCTCAGTTATTTAAAGGCCCTGAGTGTTGGTCCGGTCGGGGTTCGAACCACGACCTCCCACATGAAAGTCCAGTGCACTCTCGATTGAGCCAACTGGTCGCGGTTAAAGCCAACTGGTCGCGGTTTTCTCCAATGGTTGAGAAGTAATCATTCATGAGAGTGGCTTTCACATTGTCTATTAGGACAGTGTTACCTAGATCATCTCTGATAGGGCCAATGGTATTATGTTTACATTCTTGCCTCTTAACTTTCTTAACAAGATTCCAGAGGTCCCTGCTATTTTGGGTTTTACCAAATTCATTCTTCCAATACAGAGCTTCTGCTGCTCTTAGCTGGCGGGTTACCTCGTTTCTTGTCTTCCTGTACTCCCTCCATAGGTCCTCGCTCTGCATTCTTTTAGCTTGCTGCAATAGTTTATATCGCTTGTTCATGCATTTTCTGATAGCTGAGGTGATCCAAGCCAAGGAATTTTATCTAATTTTAACTTTCCTCTCAGGTATGTGCCCTTTTATGATGTTGTTATAGAGTGTATTAAAGGCGTACTCAACGTCGTCAATGTCGTCAAAGATATTCATGACAGACCATGGGGCGTTTTCTATATCTTGCTGAAGTGCTTTTATATCCACATGTTTATAGTTCCTGGTAGTGATAATCTTAGGTGGAACTTTATCTCTCTAAAACTTAACCACTGCAAAGACTAGGCAGTGATCCGACAAACCCGGGTCAAAGACACCAGAGTTTACGATCTTTGAGGTATTGCTGGTTATAACTAGGTCAATCAGAGTGCTTGAGGAGCTGGTTATTCTAGTGGGTTGTGCAATGACATTAAGGAGGTCAAAACTTGAAAGTACTCTGAGAAGACGTCTCCCCTCAGAGTTCAGTTCCGGGTCTCCTTTGGGCAGTAAGTCTGCATTAAAGTCCCCCACGAGCAAGATATTTTTCCTTTTCATCCAGATACTCTCTAGTGTGCTGTAAAAGAGTTCATAGAACTGTGAATAGTCAGGGGGTCTCAAGATGCATCCAATAATGAGTTGTTGAGAATCACAAGTTATATTAATCCAGACAGCTTCGATGTTGGTTAGAAGGTCAGCTCTTTCATAGCAGCTAAGATTATTTGAATAATATATCATGCATCCGCCACAACTCTTATGCATTCTGTTGAACATAGCAATTTTATAACCATCAACAGATATTTCGCTTGAACTGATATCACCTTTTAAGTGATGGTTATCACCTTTTAAGTGATGGTTAAGACGGCGATGGTTAAGACATCCAGCTTGCTGTCCAGGAGTAGCAATCTTATCTCGCCGATCTTGTTAAGAATTCCTCTTACATTCAGGTGTGCTATCTTTAGGCCTTTGTAGTCAATTTCAGCCGTAAGTTCTTTGTAGAGGCTGGCACCACCGATGTCAGTGCTTTCCTCTACAAATTCTACATTTGTAAGTCTGTCACAGTATGCTTAGCGTGACATGCAATTGCGTTATGTATTAGGCTAGTTCCAAGCTTGCATTGTCATTGCCTTATATGGGCATGCATGCTTTGTCTTTCCATCCCTAGCACATGGCGAGCAAGTAAGTTTAAAAGAGATGTCTTCGGGCGAAATAACTCGTGTATTATGCCTCCATTTCCCGACATGGTGTCAGAAGTAAAGTTTTACATTAATTCCTAACTGCCCAGCATCAAGTTCAATTTAAATTTTCACAGTGACGACTTGCTTTCGATCGAAATGGCGGACAGATTCAAACCTCCTTCGATGGACTGGACCAGTCCGGGAGATGTACACAAGAGATTCAAAATTTTCAAGCAAAAATGCGAACTTATCTTCGCCGGCCCACTCGATAAAGTGGAGGAAGCCAAGAAAGTGAGACTTCTTCTGCTCTGGGTAGATGACAAAGGCCTTGAAATCTACAACACAACAACTTGGCAAAACGACGGCGATGATCTGAAATTAGAGCCGGTACTGGCAGCGCTAGAAGCCTACACCAAACCGCAAAGCAACCAGATTCTTTCAAGATATCAACTCCGATGCCCGTCTACCAATAGAGGACGGAGGATACGATCCAGCTGCAAAGGAAACCACACTAAGAGATACGCTCGTATTTGGCGTCACGTCCGATAAAGTACGCAAAGACGCGATAGCACTTGGAAACTCCCTAACCTTCAAGCAAGTATACGACCTTGCAAAAGTCGATGAAAGCACTAAAGCACAAATGCAAATAATTTCTAAAGGAGAGGATAAAAATGACCTTCATACAGTTCAATGCGAATCCACACATTGGAGTCAAAAACCCTCGCAGAAACAGAGCTTCAAGCACAAAACGTTCTTCGGCGACCACCGAAGTTCAACTGGGGGACAACCTCGCCGATCCCAGTTCAAGTCAAAACGCTGCTTCAGATGCGGGAACTCCCACGACAAATCAGCAAACTGTCCTGCGAAGAATGCGAAATGTAAACACTGCGGCAAGATCGGCCACTACGCAAGGGTGTGCATGCAACAACACCTTCAAAAAGTACATGAAATAGTGAGCAGTCCAGAGTACCAGGGCCAAGACATCCACCTGGAGGACGATAATTTTCTCGACAGCAACTACGATACATACACCTACGAAGAAGAAGGAGCAAGCGACACTGAACCCATCAATGTATTCCTAGGAACTCTCACATCAACCAAGAACTGTCAAAATCAAGAGATTGCACTCCTTACCAGCGTTCCAGACAAGATCCATGCCACTGTCAGAATTAATAATATTCATGACATGAATCTGAAACTAGATACTGGAGCAGACACCAGTGTATTCACCACGACAGACCTTCAGCATTTCCCGTTTCCTATCACCATCTTACCGTGTAGCAAAATTCTAAAAGGGTACGGGGGTTCCATGATCGATAACATTGGTGCAGCCATTCTGAAAGTCTCCTTCAAAGGCAAATCGATAAATGCCAAGTTCAGCATATTAGAAGCCCCAGGAAGCCCATCCATGCTTGGGTGTCAACAGTGCCAAGAACTGGGGATAATAACAGCAAACGTAGACGAAATCAACACAAACCTTTCAACGGGAAACCGACTTAAGAACACCCCTGAAACAGAAACGGGTGTGCAGCATGGTCCGCTTTCAAAGTCAACCGTCCTGGAAGAATATGCAGATTGCTTAGACAAGCTAGGCCGCTTCCCAGGAGAGAAGTATCACATCCAGCTGGTTGACAACCCCGTCCCAGTCGTTCACCCCCCACGCACCGTTCCAGTACACATACTCCCCCTATACAAGGAGGAACTTGACAAAATGATTGCAGATGATGTGATTACTACAGTGACCCAACCAACGGACTGGGTGAAGTCCATTGTATGCAACGTCAAAGAAACCGCTGACGGAAGAAAGAAAGTCAGACTTTGCCTCGACCCTAAAGACCTGAACAAGAATATACGTCGAGAGCATTACTACACCCGAACCATAGATGAACTCCTGCCGCTACTACACGGAAAGAAGTTCTTTTCAGTCGTGGATACCAAGAAAGGTTACTGGCATGTGGAACTAGATCATGAGTCAAGCCGGTTGTGCACATTCAACACTCCCTTTGGCCGGTACCGGTTCAAAAGACTACCGTTCGGGATCGTACTGTCCCAAGACATCTTCCAACGCAAACTTGACGAAGTCTACAAGGACATCCCCAACGTAATGGGGATAGCCGACGACATCATAGTCTGTGGTTCAAGTGAACAAGAGCATGACAAAGCCTTCACTGAAATGCTTAAGGCCACACGCAAACACAACGTCAGTCTGAACTCCGAAAAACTACAATTCAAACAATCGCAAGTTGATTTCTATGGTCACACCCTAACGGAGGAAGGAGTCCAGCCAGCAAAAGAGAAACTTGAAGCCATCCGTAACATCAAGGCTCCATCAAACATCAAAGAACTGCAGACAATCCTTGGAATGGTAACCTACCTAAACCGCTACTCATCAAAGTTGGCCGACCTGACATCCCCATTAAGGGAGTTGACCAAGAAATACACCCATTTCAGGTGGGAGCCCCACCACCAGCAAGCACTGGATAGAATTAAGCAAGAACTCTGTTCCGCCAAGGTCATTTCTTATTATCACCCAGATCCAGGCACACCGACGATTTTGCAGTGCGACGCAAGCCAGACAGGTGTTGGAGCTTGGCTGAGGCAGACAGACTCCCATGGCAATGAGAACATGGTTGCCATGGCATCACGGTCACTCACTGATGCTGAATCAAGGTATTCAAACATCGAGCGCGAATGCCTAGCAGTCACTTATGGGCTAGAAAAGTTCTCATACTACTTACTAGGTAGGAATGTGACAGTAGAAACCGACCACTCCCCCTTGGAGAAGATATTCAAGAAGAGCATCAATGAAGCCCCGAGTCGATTACATAGACTGCTTCTAAAATGTCTGCGATTTGATATTCATGTTCAATACAAACAAGGAAGATCAATTCCAGTTGCTGATGCCCTGTCACGGGTGTGCCATGAAAAAAGGGTGCACAACATGGAAGATTCGAGTGACGACCCAGCACCACAGTGTAGCATTCACTTCTTATCCACCCCCATTGACCTATCAGCAGTCAAGTCTTCCACGGCACAAGACCCTGTTATGACTTCACTGAAAGATACCATTTTCAACGGCTGGCCTACCTACAGGAAACAATGTCCCCAAGAACTGTGGGATTTTTGGAACTTTAGATGTGATCTTGCTCTAGAGGATGGCTTAGTACTAAAAGGCAGCAGGGTTGTCATACCAGAAGCCATGAGAGGCCAGGTCCTCCAAGCAATCCACCTGGGACACCAAGGGGAAACTAAGTGTATCCTCCTAGCCAGGGAATCAGTGTTCTGGCCCGGAATTTCTAACGACATCAGACAGATGGTGAAGGACTGTGACTTGTGCAACCATCACCAACCCGCTCAGCCCAAACTACCCATCATGCAACCAGACCTTCCAACCAGACCATGGGAGAAGCTTGGGACTGATATCTTCGAATTCAATGGAACGAAGTATTTAATGATTGTCGATTACTATTCCAAGTTCCCCGTGATAAGGCTCCTGAGCGACATGTCTAGCCACACCGTCTGCAACCACTTCACAAGTGTCTTGGCAGAATACGGCCTGCCAAACACTATCATATCTGACTTTGGATCCCAATATGTGAGCGAGAGGTTTAAAACCAAGTGCAAGCAAAGTGGTATCACATTGTGTTTCAGCTCCCCATACCACCATCAGGCGAACAGCCTAGCTGAAAGAACAGTTGGAACTTGCAAGTCCCTTCTGAGAAAGGCTCTAGAGAAAGATGAGTGTCCATACACAGCCCTGTGGATGTACCGTACTACTCCACTTGACAGCCAAATACCATCACCCTATGAATTATTATTTGGACGCAAACCTCAGACCACCCTCCCAAGTACCCGAAGTGCCCTGAAATCTAAACACCTGTATGATGACCTCCACCAAGAAGCAAACCAGAAACGACAAGAGAAGCAGGCCGAATTCTATGACCGTAAAGCTGGTAACGACAAACGAATCTTGAACAACACGGAGCCAGTATTCGTAAGGAACACCTTGAAGAATACATGGCAACCAGCGATTGTATTGAACAGACCCAAGCCGGTAGCAAGTCCTCGAACCTACACAGTGGATGTCCAGGGCAAAGTATACCAGAGAACCAGAGAACACCTGAGACCCAGGAGCAAGAACAAGGTCATGCCTCTACCCAGCAGAGACCCAACCCCCGTACCTACAGAGGCACCAACACACAAACCCATAGACGCATCTGAGGCTAAAGTCAGTTCCGTCACACCTCCCGTTGAAGACAGGACTGACCCGAAGGGCGACTCGCTGACACTAGACCAGCCACCCTCAGCACAGCGGCCCTGTAGTCCACTGCGGCCCAGCTCTGAACCTGTCAACACTGCCGCGACAATAGGAAAACCTTGCTTTCAGCCAAAGAGCCAAGTTACGAGGTCAGGGCGTGTTACTCAAGTCCCAGCCAAGTTCAAAGACTAGGACGAGCCCAGGAAAAGTGACTCTTGCTTTCAAGCGATCATTTTTATCAACATTTTATTAGTGACATTGGGTTATTGTTTACACCCAAGAACTGTTCTCTAGTTCCTGTTATGTTGCCTATTTTGACATTTGGTTGTTTTTGTTAACACTGGGCCTCTGGTTATGCCCAAGAACTATTTTTCTAGTCTCTGATTGACATTTATGCGACCAGCTTTCCTCTTATAAACAAAAAGAGGGGGATGTCACAGTATGCTTAGCGTGACATGCAATTGCGTTATGTATTAGGCTAGTTCCAAGCTTGCATTGTCATTGCCTTATATGGGCATGCATGCTTTGTCTTTCCATCCCTAGCACATGGCGAGCAAGTAAGATTAAAAGAGATGTCTTCGGGCGAAATAACTCGTGTATTATGCCTCCATCTCCCGACAAAGTCTTAGATTACTTATATCAGTGCAAATAGGACAAGACCAGTCGAAATGTTCGGTGTTCTGCATTTCTCTACAGGCCATTGGCGTTACACGGCCGCAGTTGATGTGACACCATTTATGGCAAGCGTCACAGCTTATGGCTCGGTGGTTTCCAAGTACTTTTTTCTTACAAACAGGGCAGCAGTTGGTGTCTTTGCCAGAACCTGGGCCAGGATTTGGTTGAACAACCCCGCTGGTGGCAAGTCTAGCTATGGTGAAGCTTGCGTCGGAATTTGCGTAATATGGCGTACGAGCAGCAGAGTATCGCCTTGCAAGTGGTTGAGAACGATTCAGCTTGTTTTGATGCAATTTTAGCTGTAAACCCTGCGAAAACATTACAGACCCGGTCTTGTAGGCTGAGAGTAAATTCCACTGGCTTTTTGTGTAGTAGAAAGTGTTTTGGAGGCATAATGCAACAAGAAAACCAAATAAAATGGCAGAGCACAAAATCCTGCGTCCGGCCATCACGCTGACCGCTGACCGCGTCAGTGTTCGGTGTTTCCGTTCGGTGTTTCTCGTTCGGTGTTTCCGGTTTGCTCAGCTCGCAAATTACTCACGGACTTCCTAGACTTCTATTGTTACTTTTTCCATCATTCCAGAGTCTCTCCTGGAGCCCACCCGCTTACCAAAAAGCCCGAGGACTCTGGGTACGAGATTGTCCTTCAAGTATCTGTAGTAACCCCCAGCCAACAGGTTATTGACAAGCATGTGGCTGATTACCATATATGACTACAGTGACGACGACACTCTATACTCCATACACTCTATACGTGGGCTGGCTGCGGCATCCACGTAATTAATCACATGTGGCGGCTGATTATTTAGCAAAAGTCTAATTTTATCAATATGTTGGGGCACACTAACAATATTTAAACTTGTCATCCTGAAACCTCGAGTTTTTGGCAAAGTTATTATTGATTCGCCGGAATTGAAATTGATCCCATTACTACCATTATTAACGGATCCACTGTTAAAACTCCCACTTGACTCGCAAGAGTTATCGTTACGTTGGTCAACAGAAATAGGTCAAGGTGACTTGATATGAGTGTTAAGATTAAAAGCTAGAATACCACCTTGACCTGACCAGTTACAGGACAACCACTAATGGAGCGCAACTTCACTTTGATTCCTGAATTTAAAATTTTCCAGCCTTCAAGCCTTGAAATCGCGGAATCGTCATCAATGACTACTTCAGTTCCTGTACTGGATTTATTGCTAGTTCGTTCTTGCTCTTTCGGTGATTTGGGGGCAAGCGTACTAAACAATATAAAATACCATAAAGGTTTACGGGATGTGTGTCCTCGCCAAAGTAGCCCATGCTTTCTAGTTGGCCACCACCTAAATGCGTAGGACCAACTTGAGTAGAGCGTTTGTTCTTTTTGCCGTTTTTAATCAGCATTACCAGGCGCGATTGCAGCAATGCTGGCCTCCAAAACTTCGCCAGAATCCTTTGACTTCGAGTTTTGTGCGGAGTTGTTGTTTTCTCGGCCGAGTTCTTTCGTGACAATTTGAAGAGACACACATGACAAGTTTATTTCTTTTTCTATAACACATACAAGTTGCTGTAAAGACTCTATAGTTGCTATAAGTTCAGAAACTTTGGATCGTAGATCAGCGTTTTCTCTTACTAGATTCCTCTCTCCTGCCTTTATTACAATAACTTCTTTGGCTGTCGGTTAGAAAGTGATTTAATTTGGTTGGTGAAGAAACTGCAGAATTCAAAACAACAACAACATGGCCGATAAAAAGCACACGGTCTTTTTAATGCGGGGGGTATGAGTCCCTAAAATATACACTAGGTCTAGTGCTCGGAACGGTAACGACAACAATGCTTGGATGACGGGTCTTCAGGTAACCTACAATACAACGTTCAAAATGACTCGAAATCTAGCTTCAAGCATTGAAGTCGAAACACGAAATCTGACACTGTAAGGAGTTGTTGCTTGCACTTACCATGGGGATGCTTTCCTTCTACACTGCCGCTATGAAGGAGCAGGCTAGTCATCGTCCCATGTCTGTCTTTACCGCCGGTCGTTTTTGACTAGGTCGATGAAGGTAAAAAGTATATGCATTATCTTGCACTTTGGATAGGCTACGTGCAACACTCACACAAGACCGGAAGACAAAGGCGCTATTTCCAGCGTGTATAGAATTTGTAGATTCCACCTGAGTCAACTGAACAGCCGGCAAGTGCTCTTGTAGATAAGACATAGTCCTCAGGTGATTAAGAGATTTTCGCTCTCCACTCTACCTGCGAATAATCATGCTACTTTACATCAAAGGTAGGTCAACGTACATGATTAAAACTTTCTTGGTTACAACAAAAAGATTGTACTGCGATATTTAAGAGCTCTGACATCAGCTTATATCATGGAACCTTCCTTACGACTGATCACAACAACTGCTTTGAAAAAGAGATTGCAACAGAGCTTAGAAAAGGTCTCTCCGAAGATGTCATTAAGTCCAAATTTGATTTCACACCAATTTGGGACTGTGTTGTGTGTATAAAAGACATTTTTAATTTTTAGACTATTACACGGTTGAATATGCGTTCTTTTGTTATGGTGCGCCACAACTTTTGAAAGTAAAGCTGCTGTCTGAAGATAGCTTCGTTAAGTAATGTCTCCGTCCACCTGCAGATTCAGACTGAGTCGACCAGTTTTATATACAATAACGAATTGAAGAGTGTTTTCTTCACAATAAATGGTTTAGAATTAGGCTCGCAGCACTGATGACGAGGGTGCTCCATCCGAGTTTAGTTTTGTGACCTGCGCTCCACAAAGAAAAAGTGGTAGTATCACCATGATGAGGTATGGAATTACATGCACTCCACTGACAGCATGTAAAACATCGTTTCTCGTGTGCTGCAAAAAAAGCGAGAACGACAAGGTCAGTTAACGCAGCTATAGCTATGTTCAGTTCAAGTAACACAATTCTGCTGTCGGCTATAAATTTGATGTGGTCAGTTGTTAAGGACGCTATTTCGTCACAGGGCAATCTGGTTTTCTGTCCGAGCAAGATCATTACCAGGAGGCATTTTTGCGATAACTTGCTAAATGAACACCGGGGTACCGGGACAACTAGTGCCAGCATCCGAACGCGCGTTTCAATGAACCAAAAAGTCAATTATTTCTCTTTTGTCTTCACATTTCCAGGAAAGTACTAGGTTCTTTAGACTGACCAAAAAGATATTTGAACCCTCTTAGATTAAAAACACTTGAAAAGAGACAAGCTCTGTACATGTACATGTATTACGTTAACTGAATATTGTCATTTATAACATTTAAAATACAGCTTGCGTGAATACCTTTGCATGGTGTAGCTCTCGCCCTCTGACATTGCTTATGATTAGCGCATCCCATGTTATAATGAATCATGTTGGCTCTCTTTGTACTCTTTGTGAAGCAGATATTAGAAAGACCACTGTTGCATCTCTTTAGTGTGCGTTTATGAGCACATTCTTCGTAACTGGAATTCTTAGGGCAGTGGTGACACATGGGATACATTTCGTGCGAAGGATGCATTACGCTGCCACGTTGATAGGAGATTTCTGTTTCGTCCTCTGGCGGATTGTGCTTGAGTGACGATTGCTCACCCGTCGCTGAATGGTAAGAAAATGTACTAGTAATAACTAACACTAAAACTACTCCAGTTGTTAAGCAAAAACAGACATTTTTTTGTTGCTGATTACCTATTCTCTTATGAGCTTTGGGATTTGAAATATTTCTCAACTTGGCATATTGTAATCAAGGCCAATTTTTAACGCAGGGAACTATAGTACGCCAGGAAACTTTAATACACCAAAAAGAATCTTATGAGCTGCGTTGCCCTGAGAAACATCTGCATTTGTAAAACGGGAAAATTACGCAAAGGGTGGAAAGTTAAGTTATACAATGCGTCAACGAAACATTCAAAGTTTTAAACCGAGCCAGCAGCGAAAACTGTTATGAAGTGCTGAGATTCTGATCTGTTTACTTCTGAGTCTGTCGACCCCGTTGCTGATTTGTGTCTGACAAATTAAGCTCTGTACCGAAAATTCTTATCCAGCACTGCTGAATATCTTTGGAGGTCAAAGAAATCAATGTGATGCGAGACAAGTTTTGTGACCTCGGAGCTGCTAGAAAAGTCGAGTACAACTTTTCGACGATGTCACGCAAAATTCTTATTTCACGTATTTTCATTTGAACAACAACAAAAAAAAGCCTCCATGGATCGATTTATTATACCGAATTCCGTGTACGTGCAAAGTTTTTAACAATCTGTTGCAAGTTTGCAGAAACAAGAAACCTCAAAGTTACCAAATTTTGCAATCGATACCCCTTGCGAGTTTGCTAAAAACATTACCCGACACTAATTTGCGTGCCTGGTTTGCTAAAATCGAGACTGCTTCGCCCAGTACTAATATTTCTTACTTACATCTTTATATGCGGGGATTCCTATGTTGCCTCCTCGGGTGGGGCAATAACGATATCAAAAGATCGAAAAAAGGGACGGAGTTAGTAGCGGACTCGTCCGTAGAGCGGTTACTTTTTTAAACATTATGTCTCAAATATAACGAAAGGACTTGCCCTAATAGCTATAAAATACATCATCGTACCCAACAAACAATGTTGAGGGGAACCGGTATTCTATCAGTTCTTTAACATGACCTTTTTTTAAATGGTTTTCGCTGCGTTCAAACAAATCTAAGAATGGGAAGGTACACTGTTCTTAACAGCTAAGCAAAAGCTTAGAATATGATTGGATCCATTTTAATCAGTTACCTTTAGTGGTATTTCGCTTTCTATTATCATGCTGAGGGCCTTTGTTTGTCTTGTTCCCTTTATCACCTAACAACTCAACACTGTCTTTATGCGGGAACAAGAAGAACGAAATGGTATAGGGATGAGGCTCCTCCTCTGTGACGTCACCTCCAGTCGTCTGTTGTGCTTGTTGTGCGTCAACGACTTTGTGAAACGAAAGAATGAAATGTTATGTATTTTGTTTTACTGTATCATCCAAGAAAGTTCATTTGCCAACAATTCAGGCGTTTCTTGTCGTCCAGGCCTCAGTTATTCAAAAGGCGGATAACGCTATCCACCGGATAAATTACTATGTAGCGGATAAGCGCCAGCAAAAGCAATGGAGTTATCCGATGGATAGCGATTTATCCAGTGGATAGCGCTATCCACCCTCCGAACAACAGGGGCCAGTCGTTTAAGCCAGTCATGCTTTCTAATACGTCACGGAGGGACAAGTAGAATTGGAGCCCCACCCTCTCCCCAGGTGAACCTCATTCCTCATGTCAAGAAACCCCTGCATTGTTTCCTCATAGATACTTCTCTATTCCGTAGCAAACGTGAGTTAGCTTCCCCTGAAGCGAAGTACAGTTGGGGACAATTGCTTTGATTTTATGTCCATGTGAAAAGTTTATGTATCTGCCTCTCCACCTTTTTTGAGGGTACTGTGTACTGAGGTTGTTGTTATTATTAAAAAGAGTACAAAGAGGTATTGTTCGTAATTAGTTGAAGCAAAAATGTGTTTTTTTTAACGTTGAACGCCGTGGTAGGTTAGAAGAGTTTGTGTTCAGAAATGTTTCGTGTGGTCTTCATCGGTATGCAGTTATAACACCGTTTTATAACTGGATACCGATGCAAACTGACTATAAACCGCGACGCTTTATAATTTCGATTGATTATTTAAGATACCACATAGTTCTTTATAACCTCTCATTTCAGTGGATCACTTTTGAGTGCAGTATGTTGTGTTAGGGTTAGGCTCCATAGTTTCTGCGGTGAGTCTACTAGTTTAGGTCCATTGGTTTCTGAACCAGAGAACCGCGGTAATAGCTGCGCACTGCCCCGGTATTTGAGATTTTTAAGCCAGGAGTTTTCATTCGATTTATGATTATCCACTGCAACCAAACTTTTTAACGTAATGTTGTCTTTGTCTGATCTGCAACAACATTTACATAGGTTTAGTCGTCCACAGGATCATACCAACGTATTACATGGAAAAGGATATCCCAAGAATAATCAGGCATTCATCACTCAGCTGATGAAGCGTTCAACCTAGATGCAAAAATTATACAGGGTTACTTATGTTACAGGAGTCAGCGCAGCCCAGTGGTTAGGCTGCTGCATTTGCATGCCATTGTTCCGGGTTCAAATCCCGCCCAGACCACTAACTGGACTTTTCTTAAGTGGTCACGAATTCAACTCCATCACCTTCTCTAAATAGCCAACTGGTTTCCTCCTTCCAGTTAGGTTTCTTGACGTTGTTCTGTTCATTTGAATTGCTTCTTTCTTTACGAGACCCCACAACAGGCCATTTCCGAATTCACTTTAGCCTCTTTTTCATAGCGAGTCTAAGTGCGAAAGTTTTGTGATGCTAATTAGTTTTTATGATAAAAACTAACTATAAAAAGTCACGACGTTTCGACCTTCCCGCGGTCATTTTCAAGTGCGAGTTAAAATGTACAAGTAATTAGCATAAATATGTTACTAACAGTTAAAAATAGTTTAAAAAGGCCGTGATCGCTAAAATGCAGTAAAATATGTAACATAAGTGATAAAATATTTTTAAAGTTAACAAAGGGGGACCATAAAGCGATTAGAAGAATGAAACAACAATAAGCTTTTTAACCGATCTAAACAAATAATTTTGCACGGATGGAATCACACTGTTTGTTTAGCGTTGGTTTTAGGTCTCTGATAACGAAAAAATTCGAAAATAAGGCTCACATTTTTGTCATTTCCTTAAAATTTTAAAACTTTGCGCGATGTCATCGGGCTCCAAATCATCCAATTCGGAAATGGCCTATTAAGTCATTAACTAATCTCTTATCTAGCAAATAGGCAAGTAAAATGATTCCGATAGTTTTTAGTCCTAAACCTACCGAATACTGTAATTGCCACTACATGTATTCTAAAAAGGAATTAAGGTGACTCAAACCTGTTTCAGCACTTTCAAAAAATTTAAGGTGGCTCCGAATCCGCGCCACGGAATTTTTCAAACTTTGCAGAAAGTCTTATCTTGGTCCGCTGATTACTTTGCAGCAATAAAATAATACGGGTCACCGAGTTCGTTTTGAGATATGAGCTACGAAGGCCATACTATAGGGTGATTTTGATACAAAGCCTCCATACAATTTTTTCCTTAAGGCAGTCGCGCTTCTAGTTTTAATTTGCCTTTCGCTTTAAAAACTAGACTTAATAATCCCCGTTACAAAAGGAACTGTTGCGAAAAAATTTCGATTTTAACTAAACGCGAACTTTTTTGTTTTAGCCGGTTCTTATGATCGATTGCAAGCTCAAAGGTCAATCAAGCTAATTTAACAATTTACTATAATATCGTTCTGATGAGTTAATTTGCTAAGACTAACATAACTTCTTAGCCCGGTTTACACGACAAGCGTTTTGGGAACGGCACTCCTAAGTTTGGGCACCCATGCCTGGCTCTTAGGCCCCTCACTTGTCCGTTTGCAGGACAATATTTGGGGTGCCGCTAATTTTTGTATGGGCACTTTCAAGAATAAAACGTCACCTCGGAATTAATGAACATATCGATGCCCTCCTATAAAAGGCGAGGCGCTCAGACTCCTCAGAACTAACCCCTCAAGAGACGCTTTCGACAGAAGTCCATAACCCGGAAGTGTCGATCTGGAATGGAATGCGACCCATCAGTTTACGGTATGATCTATTTTTAGAACGGCTGCTACTAGATTTCTACCATGATTTCCATTAAGCACGAGCAATCCCCCGTGCGGCTCTTGGTTGTGGACCAATGAGACGCGTTGTGGTTATTAGGGCGAATCTGATGGGCCATTACTTGGCGGGACCTCTATTCTAAATTTAGATTATACCGTAAACTCATGGGCCAAGGCTAAATGAGACAGATCGAGACTTCTGGGTTATGGACTTCTGCTTTCGAGGGAAACCTAGAGAATTCCAGATCGCAATTGCGCGAACGAGGTTATCCAAATAACCTGGTGAATAACGTCCTCGCGGAAATAAAATTCACGCAGAGAGAATCATCAGCCCTCAAAAATCAAAACAAAGTGCCGAAGAATATATTGCCATTCGTCACGCAATATAATGTAACAATACCTAACCTAAGGAACACATTATTGAACAAACCGCATCACATCGAAAATTAATCCTCACTAGGAGAGATTTGTAAAGAGAAACCTGTAATCTGTTAAAAAAGAGGGAAGTCCCGGAAGGACATACTCGTAAGAGCAAAGTGTACACCATGACACCACAGGAGTCAAGCCTGTCAACACAAAAAGAGATTTCTCTTAAACTCCGTTTACACACGCAGAAAATTGGCACGATACTCCTCAGTTGGGGCACGGTACCAATGATTTCTTGGCGCGGCATTCCCTGTTTACACAATTAATTTTGTGCACTTCGCAAGGTGCCTGGAAAATGGCATGCGGAGTGGCCGTTCCGCGAGACACTACTAGCCGCTTTGCACGTAGCGCAGCACAGCAATCGGTTTACACGCGCGGGATTTTGGGTACGGTACCGAGTTCGTCCCTCAGTCGGTTCTGTTCAGACGTTAAAAATATACCGGGCCGTGCCCGAAAAACATACCGAGATTTAGGAGTGCCATGCCAGATTATGTGCCGGTGTAAAGGGGGCTTAAAGCTCGGAAAAAAAAAAAAAAAAAAAGCTCCAAAAGTCAAATATACAACAACACAAAACAGCTGTGATGGGCTTGTCAACATTTTAAAATTCGGTTTCTAATGATAGTTGCAAGCTTTCTTCACTGCACAATTCATTAAGAGCCTCCGTGGCTTCATCCTGTCACGTTAGCTCGCTCACGACTCTACGAAATCGACGCCATCTTGGATTTAATCCACAATCCTCAGCGAGTAAAGAAAAATGTGGGCACAGCACCCCTAAAAACAGGCACTTTACCACCTATTCACATGGTCTCGACACCCCTACAAAATTTGTACAAATTACCCTTTACACGATAAAAAACGAAGGTGCCAAGCCGAAAATGTTTGTCTCCGGTGCCTAAATTTAGGAGTGCCGTGCCCAAAACGCTTGTCGTGTAAACCAAAAAAGAAAAAAAATCAAAACATTGAAACATTGCTGACATGTGTTTAGTCTGTTAAGTCTAGTTTTGACATTCAACTTGCCATACCAGCTATGTCTGACCTGTTATATAAGTTCTTTCGATCGAAACGTTATCCTTCTTATTTTTTCCCGCAAAAGAGTCAAAGACTAGAAAACCAGCAAAATAACCGTGCAAGGCCAGTTCCAAAAACGAAATACGCTTGAAATCCGTCTGTGTCATAGCCTGAGGAGACCGACCGCATACTGAGTATTTCAGTGTCAACTCTTCAAGTCCAGTTTTTACTTAAGGAACATTTTACACCTTTAAGAATACTTGGAAGCCCGTCAGATTTTTCTTTATTCAATTCTTCACGTTTAACAGTCAGCTACTGTTTTTTGAGCGGAGTTCTCCTAGTCAGTTCACAATTACGTCATGTTGGGATTATTTTTACAACTGTCTACTTACTGCTTGTGAGAAGGTAAAACGGATAAGCGGTCTTCAGAGAGTCTTAGAGAGTGTTTTCATTCAAACCTGAATTTCATAACATTAACTTTGGCGGGTTTCTCATCACATACCAAGTGGAAGAAGCAATGAAATGTCGGTTGTAAGCAGCAACAACAACTGAGAACCACAGTTGTGAATCTCTCGCTGTGACATCAAATCCAACCGACTAATCACATCCGGAATTAAACACCAGGGGTTTATAACTCCTCTCCAAGATAGCATTAAATCACATACTTACCAAGTGCGAGGCAAATAAGTAACCAGACAAGGGTCAGGCGGGTCATATCAGCCCCTGTGCAACCTAAGACGACACGAAAAGTAAAATCAGACGGTTTATTTGCTGGCTGTGACCTTCAGAGCGTGCAAGCAGAACCTAGCAGGTACCAGAACACCCATCCATCCGACAGCTCAAACAACGACAAGCAAATTCTTTTCACCTTAAATAAGCGCTTTTTTTTATAGAGCTTAACAAACTAATAGCAGTAGTAAATGAAAGCCGCAAAATTAAGAGATTTAGTGTTATTTTTGACTCAGCGATTGAGTAGCTTCTCTCGTTCAGTTAAACCAGGAAAAAAACCGGGTTTATGCAAGTTAATTCGTTCAAATTCACGCCACAAGTCTTGAAATTCTGAATCGCGTCAGTCAAGCTATTTTGTGTTTGAGTTTCTAAATTATTTTGATTTTTCTCAAACAGTCATATTATATAAAGCATGGTAAATTTGCAGCACCAGCCGGGTACTCAAAACCTGAAAGGTAAATGAATGTGGCGGTTCCATGGCGGTCGCGGGATCAAGAATTGCATTGGAGCTTAAAACACTCACAAAGCTTATATTTGTAATGATAACCACAGTCCCCTTTAGTCAGTCTCCTTACTAATCTTCTGAAACAAAAACATTTGCTTAGAAGAAAATGTTTAAAGGTAAGAATGGGTGTTCAATAACGGTCTATTCAATCATTTCCACTCAGAGTTTGTTTAATTAGCCTTATTTGGATCCAGGATATCATCAAGCGAGGTCAATAACTTTGCCTGAAAGTTCTTCTTCGGGCTCTTATGGATAACCACTTCACATCCCTACCTCGCCCTTGTCGTATTTGCGGCTAAAGAAATTATATAAATCTTTATGATTTAATTTATAGTTACATCCAGTTAGCACGGAATTAGGTCTGCGCCATCGTTTCTGAGGATCTGGTGAATAGATTAAACAATAATGAGGCTGCAGTTGACAAAGAAATGCTTAGACATAATGTAGAATCAACAACAAGACGCGTTGAAAAATAAATTAAGATACCTTTGGATAGTTTATAGAAAAGGTCACCAAGGAAAGCCTTAGTTTTCTGGCTGTGTTCCACTCAAAAATAGTGTATTACTTCAGTTACACCGTGGTCAGTTGCAGTGTCCTAAGAACATCGTCATCCATTTAAAAAATAGGGTGCCCTCATTCGACAATTCCGATAACCTTTCAAAACCGAATTCTTAATTTCTTTTAGTGCATTCATTTCTGTATATCAGTATTTGCGCCAAAATATTCAGTGTTCAAATATCTCCCTACCTCTTGCGCCTACTCGTTCCTGTCGTTTCCCCGAAAAGAATTCGTTCAACCGGCGCTGTAATTGTACTTTAAGATTGACAGCTTCAGTTTGTTTAGGATCATTTGCATGGTTAACTCTTTTCCGCTCAAGCGATTGAACAACGTATCGCCGATCAAGCAGTGCGATGTGCTTGAAACTTTCGACCGTTCAAAGGACCAGCGAATGCAATTTACACAAGCATACAATAGTTTTCAAACTTATGTGTAAATTAATTTCTTGCACCAGTACATGTTGCTGAGAAAACTTCAGTGTTTGACGGGTCTTACTGCTCAGTAGTGGACTAAACATTTCCAAGCATAACTGAGTCCCTATTTCCCATACGCGAGGGATTTTTAAAATCTCTTGCTGCCTTTCGAAGTGTACTTCAGTCGACGGTTAAAACAAGCTTAACTAATCAGAAGGAATCGCAAGTGCCAAACATGGACACGCTTCACAAAACTCCATGACTACTCAGTGTCAACCGTTACCACCGCTAGAGCAATTACTACTGCTAATCCTTTGCTGTTATAATTGCTCTTTCTTCGACTACCGTTAAGCCCTGGCAAACCTCACATTGTTGGATGTGAATGTTGAGATAATGGCAAAATACTATCCAACATTGTAAGACAAAACAAGCTGCCTTTTGAGAGTTGGCGCTAAAGCTTGGTTTCCGAATAATCACCCTGGTCACCAGGATGGTCCCAACCGCTCCAAATGGTGTATTGGGTGATCCGGACGATTATTTGGAAGCAGTAGCGGAAAGTTGAGGGGTGACCCCGATCGCACAGATAGAGCAGAGGTCTATCTCGGTGTCCCGCTAAGTCTAAGCGCCTAGTGCCCATTTTTAACAATAAGGTTAGCGTTAGGGTCATTTTTAGGTTAGGGTAAATGCAACTGTTTATGTTTACTTGAAAAGCACAGTTTGGGGGATACTTTGTGACGTTTATTGCCTGTATTTCTGGACACAAGTGACGTTCAACCTGAGGAGAAGAGGAAGGCGACACTTCGTTACGCTTATCAAAATTTGCGTGCATCTAATTAGGTGCAATCCTGGACATATCTGAGCATGCAACATGGACGGCCAAACGGTTGGACAGTGTTTGATCGCGAAAAGTTGGAACGTTAGACCCAACATTAGTCGATGGTTTGGCAGGGGCTTTCCCCCACGACGGCCACAGGTATTATATTGCCACCACCACTGTTACTGCCAGCGCCACTTCCCTTTCCACTGCTACTAATTTCCAAATTTGTCACGTCTTTTTTTAATGTTCTTAAGATTTATTTAACGGAAGGATGACGAACATGACTGAACGAGACTCAAAACTTCAAATTATAATTTTTAAACCACGTTAAATCGTCAACATTTCTTATTTCTCAAGATTGTACTTCTCTTTTGAGAAAAACTACCTCCTCCCAAACCATCGATTGGTGTTTTGAGCATAGGGTTTTGCCATTTCTTGAAACGCGAACGACATGTTTGCATTAAACCCATTTTAAGCGGCGGAAAACGGCTTACCCCCGCCTTAAATGAGTGTCTGCACGAGTAAATTCACGGACTACAAACATTACCCTACAAACATTACAAGCTCGAGAACCGGTTCCCCTTCAAGAGGCTACCTGATACTTCCCCGTCAAACACAGAGCGTGGGAAAATATCACCAGGATATTTTTATCAATACAAAGTGTTTCTTCCACAGACTAGCCAGGCATCCACGACAATTTTTTTCTTACTGTATTTTCCAAACCCTAATTTACATGAAAATATCAGAAAAGGAGGTAGAGCTATCCATACAGCCCTTGCACTCGGTTTGTTTAAATAAAATGTCTCCTAGGGTTGATGAAGGCCGAAGCAGATAACGTGGTTTTTGGGCGTACATAAAGAAAAAGCATGATGTCCATCATGAGTTTTATTTAACACACCTGCTTTAGTTTCCGTGAGCACTGGGATTACTAAACGGAAACCCTTCTACTCACTCAATACCACTAAAGAGGAAAGGAAGACGGTCAGTGCTACGTAATCTACCTACTTATTCAATGACTGTTTGTGCAGACATTCCTGCTTGAATACAGACTATAATTTGCCTTATACGCCATCATATTAATATTCTCCAATATTTTGCGAAAACAGCTACCGAAAAGTACTACAATGTGATCATTGCCAATTTTCATTGGCAGTACTCTAATTGACCAATGGATGTGGGACATTTTCAGACGGAACAAAACGGAGTAAAAGTAGTATTTCAGAACAATCGGTTTGTCGTGCTTTCCTCGTTCACATTGAATGAAAAACAGATAAAAAGCATTTGTGAGCAAGAGGGTATTTCGTCAAATTGCACGCATGTTAAAAGGGTAGCTCCGATTTTGGAGCCATTTGTTCAGCTTTGTATCGTTTATAACAAGTTAACTACCCGCCATCTTACCTGTAAGCTCCAGCAGCGAATAAAAGCAATTACCGTGCATTGAGAACAAACACCAGTCAACAATTGTCCCATAGTGTTGCAGTCGGGTTACCTACACGGATCAGAATTGACAATGTTGTTGTCTGTAACGCTGTCTTACTGTGAAAAGGTTGATTCTTAAAATGTCGGTGAAACATGTAGGTTTCTTATAAACCGTAAATATGAAATGGCCTTTGGATGATCTCAGTCACCTTTTGAAATGAACGATTTAATGAGATCATTTTTCAAGCCTACCAGTCTACAAATTTTCCATTTTGGGGACCAGTGCGTGTAGAAAAAACACAAAAGTGTTGTAATGGATGGTACATTTCATCGATAGTAATATTGGCAAAAACTAAATCCTGGTGAAGAGTAAACGGGACGGTGAAATGAATGAAAGGGTGTATTTTTGCAGAGAATGACGCGCTCTCAGTCGGAAGATCATAGTTTGGATGACTGGAAGGAGAACCCCATTGTTAGAACCCCATTTTTTTCCGCGCATGCCTGTGTCACTTTCTTGAAAAACACATCATTAAAACCACTTACTTTTACAAAATACATTAGGCACCAAGCTCTTGCCTAATTTACCTTGTGGTTGGTCACCATTTACTTCGTAAGTGGGTAGGGTAAGAACAGCTGAAAACATGTCCGTCAAGCAACTACTATCACCATTGCTTTGATCCAGTGCTGCATAGATATGTATATAAACTAAAAGGATCTTATTGTTCCGAAAGACCACAAGGAAGAACGCTGATTTCTAATTAAGCTGATTTGGGTTCCTAAGAACAAATTTCAATTAAAACAAAAGTTCCATATTGCGCAAAAATCACGTGTTCGTAAATTCATTACAGAAACAAAAAACAAAAACGCACAGAATGCTTTCCTGTTAAAAATGCATCATATCTCGTCTTGGAAGCATTATACTCGAGTGAAAATTGATTGAATTTACATTCTAGCTCCAAAATAACTACACCAAACCAACAGGCAGATAGTTTATTAACATAAGGCCCATTTTTTTGGTTTCATTAGTTTTGGGAAATGCATACAATAATTGAATGTATATGACAATGATAATAGTAATAATGGATGGACATGGGTAAGAAGAGGTAAAAATCAATAAGTATCTTGATCCGGCGCTTAGAATTAAGGAGTTATCAGAGCATTGGGAACTGTTCCAAAGAGAATTTAAAACTACCTGAGAAACTTCAAACATACTGAATGCTTGTTTAGAGTTGGCAACACTGCAGAAAACTGTTGTTGGAATCAGCGAGGATCCTCAGAAGGGTTCTTGAAATCCGAGACTGCTTGTTGCCACCTGATGGGACTAAAATTGCCGGCGTTAGCATCACTGCCGTGAACATGCAAATGTCGTATGACATGTAATAATAATCACTGTAACCGAAGTTACGCGTATTCGTGCTCGAACTCCTTTATTAAAACATCCACACTCTTACGGTACTACATATAAACCAGACAAATAGAAGAATTAGTAAACGAAACTTGAAAACGATAGTTAACAAATGAGAAAGAAACGGATAACACGAAGAAAGGTTTACCTTAACAGTGTGCTGACTCAACGAAATAAAACGTGCTGCTTGTAAAACTTCAGGATATTGGCATAAAAAACTTTGACCTAGGTCCTGTTTATTCTAAAAAACTTGACAAATAATGACGCAACAATACGAATGAGTAACAGGAATAACGGTGAGCTGCAAACAGTGAAACCTGACAATAACAAATACTAACGACTAATGAAGTAGTGTTAAGCACCAAGAAAAGAAAAACACTTAATTAACGAAAAACAAAAGCAAAAGAAATTCAAAAAACCTCATTAATATGTTTCGCTGTAACAATCACAATCATATTCATAATAATAATTATCAGTGTTATTATCATTATAATTATTGAACTGAAGAAATGATCCTCACACTTTCTGGACAATTTAAGCAATTGTCTCTTAAGTGCACTTGAAAAATTCAAGTGACTCCAACGGAATTCGAACCCACGACCTCTGCGATGCCGGTGCAGTGCTCTTACCAACTGAGCTATGAAGCCACACAGTTGAGAGCAGGTGAATTTGTTGGGCTCATGCGTGTTTTCCCGTTCGAATCCCGTTGGAGTCACTTGAATTTTTCAAGTGCACATAAGAGACAATTGCTTAAATTGTCCAGAAAGTATGAGGATCATTTCTTCAGTTCATGTCTAACCCGCACTTCATAATCATTTCTTTCATTCACCATTCCTTTCACGGGAAAACACGCATGAGCCCAACAAATTGACCTGCTCTCAACTGTGTGGCTTCATAGCTCAGTTGGTAAGAGCACTGCACCGGCATCGCAGAGGTCGTTGGTTCGAATCCCGTTGGAATCACTTGAATTTTTCAAGTGCACATAAGAGACAATTGCTTAAATTGTCCAGAAAGTGTGAGGATCATTTCTTCAGTTCATGTCCAACCCGCACTTCATAATCATTTCTTTCATTATAATTATTATTAGAAATAGCTACAACAACAACAACAATAATAATAATAATAATAATAATAATAATAATAATAATAATAATAATAATAAGAAAACACTGGTTCCTAAGACTCTTCCCTGACTTTTCCCTGATCTTGAAAAATGTTGTTTTTCCCTGACGTTTCCGTGACCGTGGCAACCCTGCAAATAAATTGCCTAGGTTAATACGGGGCTCATTTCTCCATCATCATCATTTTTATTTCAATGTTCAATTTAACAAATTGAAGAAATACAAAGCCCGCATTAGCAAAGCTAATCGAGGCGGGCTGTGTAACTTACAATCCATTTAGCAAATTAGATTAATAGTAAGACAGGTGAAGAAATAGCTAAAATAAAAATAAAATAAATAGGTATACACTTACATTCACAGATAGCTAGCATTTACATAGAGCAAGAACCTATAAGAAGACATGAAACATAAGGAAGTAATAAGAATAGCTAGGGTGTGATTAATGATAACTAGTAATTTTTAAGATTAACGTTGAGACCTCAACCTACTCATGCCCATCACCAAGCACCGCAAGTAAAAATTGGTGAATTTTGTTTTTAAAAGTTTTTTTTCCCTAAGTTTGCGCAAGTTAGGCTTCAGACAATTCCATAGCTTAGCTCCAAAAATGGAAAGCGAATTAAGTCGAATATTCAGTCTTGATAGTTACCAACATCAGAAAATCTAGTGTTATGTGAATGAACATCGGATGAACAGATGAAAAGATCACAGATATTCTGAGGTGCAGAATTAGTAGATATGTTGTGCATAAGAGAACATACTGTTTCAAAATAAAGCATATTAAGGGGTAAAACATTAGCGGAGACAAACAAAGGAATAGCATGAGATCTATTACCAGCAAAGAACATTAACCAAAGAGCTCGTTTTTGTAAGATAAAGATCTTCCTCAAATAAACATGTGCAGCTTGGCCCCAGGCAGCAATTCCACAGTAAATATATGGGAAAATCAGAGAACCGTAAATTTGGATTAAACTAAAGGGACGGAGTGCCTTAATCGTGCAATAATTCCAACAACTCTGCTAATTTTAGAGGCAATATAATCGATATGATATTTCCAGGTCAAGTTTTTATCGATGAGCACTCCCAGGAACTTTACACAATCTTTGCATTCAAGAGAAGTATCACTATTTGAGGCATTATTATATATCCTTATATTAATCTGATAGTTAAGCTTCTTTTGTGATGGTCTAAAAATGACAAAATTTGATTTTTTTGCATTTATGGTCAGCTTATTTGCATTTAACCAGTCACAGACTTTCTGCAATTCGATGTTGACTACACTCTCTAGTGACTTCAAATCCTTGTCAGCATACAGCAGGTTTGTATCATCAGGAAATGAATAGAAAGAAAGCTACTCAGAAGAATTATAAATATCATTAATATAAATCAAGAAAAGTAAAGGGCCTAGAACCGAACCTTGTGGGACCCCTGTTAGCATGTTTCTTTTAGATGAGATTTGATTATCAATTTCAGTAGTTTGAACACGGCCATTTAAGTAGCATGAAAACCAATCATTTACCGGGCCCCTTATACCGTAATTGTAATGTCTTTAATGTGAACGAGAAGTTTTTGTCTTCCAAGTCGCACACGTGTTTTTCTTCCACTACTCATCGCTCCAAAGCATGCTGGGGCCGTTACACGAGTCACACAACGCATGCAATATTACAGTAATGATATAGCTTACTCAGGAGAATTGAATGATCCACAGTATCAAAAGCCTTTTTAAAGTCAAGGAAACTACCACAAGTGAATAATTTATTATCCATATTTCTTTGAATCGAATTAACAATATCCACAATTGCATGCTGAATTGACATATTCTCACGAAAACCATACTGGCCAGTGTACAGGAGTCCATTTGACTCGGCATAAGATTTTAATCTATTGTACCTAACTTTCTCAAAGAGTCGATTGAAAAGTGAAAGAACAGAAATGGGGCGATAATTACTAGGGTCTGTTTCATCGCCGCCCTTGAAAATGGGAATTACTTTTGCATGCTTTAATTTGGATGGATATTGTCCTGTTGTGACAGAAGTATTCATTATTTGTGCCAGTGGTAAAGAAAGTAAACTACTGGAAGATTTCAATACGTGAACAGGACAGGAATATAAGCCATGTGATTTATTAGAAGGGGGAAGCAGAATTTCAGTTTTGAGTTCCATGGAAGTGGTTAGCTCAAAGAGGAATGAACTGGATGAATTATTGGTGGAGAGATAATCACTAAAATGAAAATTGGCAGGAGGTACTGATGCCGCAAGTGTTTGACCCACAGAAGAAAAGAAATCATTGAGCACATGAGAAAGCGCTACAATAGGCTTGCACGCTCTTTTATTTCGGCCGATGAGTTGATTAATTTTCTGACATTGGTCATATGATCATTTAAATATGAGTGATAGTACGACTTCTTACTACATCGAGTGAGTGTATTTTATTGCGATATAGTTTATATTTATCATAATTTCCGGATGCAAATAGAGCATTTTTTATTGTTATTGAGTTAAGTAGCCCCCTAGTAATTCAAGGTTTAGAAAATTGCTTGGCTTTGCGTTTTGATAGCGGTCGAAAGGGCGCATGCTTGTTGATTGCTTTGTTAAGGCTATTAAAAAAATTAGAAAAAGCAGCATCTACATTATCTCTACAGTTTATCAAGGCCAGATTCCGGTTGATCTTGGATAACTCAGAATGAATAGTCTCTTCCGTGTCTCGGGAAAAATTCCGATACACAGTTTTTTTAGGTAACTCCTTTACCTTGAAAGATTTAATAATGCAAAACTGAGAATAGTGATCGCTTATATCTGTGATTATATTAGCACTCGTAATTTCCCTTCCAAATTGGTTTACAAAGATATTATCAATTAACGTGGCTGAATTAGTGCTAATTCGGCTATCTTTAAAATATGGAACGGGGAATTGGAAAAGGAGGAACGGGGAACGGGGAACGGGGAATCTTAAAAATGGGGAATCTTTAAAACGGGGAATCTTTAAAACGGGGAATCTTTAAAATGGGGAATCTTTAAAGTGGGGAATCATTAAAGTGGGGAATCTTTAAAACGGGGAATCTTTAAAATGAGGAATCTTTAAAATGGGGAATCTTTAAAATGGGGAATCTTTAAAATGGGGAATCTTTAAAACGGGGAATCTTTAAAATGGGGAATCTTTAAAAGGGGGAATAAGTCAACTAAATAAACTAATAAAACAACTTTGTGTCCGGAAATTTAAGCGTAAGCGAAATTAAAATTAGCGAAAAACAAAATTCGCTTTAACTTGTAGCTTTCAATAGGTGATTTGGACGCTCGCACTCAGAGGTAATTATAAGTATAGGTGATAGCATGAGCTGTAGTGGTATTTGGCAATAATACCGCGAGTGATATTTCAAAATTATCCAAAATACCACGAGCCGCGAAGCGGCAAGTGGTATTTGGAGAATTTTGAAATATCACGAGGCGGTATTATTGCCAAATACCACGTACAAGTCATGCTATTATTTGTTTATAATGGAAGGCGAGAAATTTTTGCTGTTATACCACTGCTGTTATACCATTTTTGCTGTTATATCACTATTACGCGGAAATGGCGTTACTATCAACCAATCAAATCTCCGGAATTTCTCGACTTATATTATAACAAAAGGCAATATTTCCTTTTGTGCTGTTGTATTTGGTTATGTAATGCACGCCTTTCACCGGGTAATAGGTTGTCTTTTGGCCTCTTTATAGGAATGTTCGCTAGTTCAAATTTCACCTCCTCTAGGAAGGTTTCCAAGGCCACTGATTGTTGTGTTGAATCGGTGGTTCCCATGTTGATTTAACGTAGAAGGGGTGTTGTTTGTTTTCTTTCCCGTGAAAAATGTACTGGAGGCGCATTCGTCTCGCGAAAAGGTTAAAGTCTTTTAAAAGGTTGCGCCTTATCAGGCCTTCATTTGTTGCGGGTGTTGGAATGAACTTTAGATCCCTTGATAATAGCCTTATCTGTTCATCTGTCAGTTGTTTGTCTGACTGGTTCTTGATATGCTGTTTGCGTGACTCAATTGTTATTTGAAAGCGTTTTCTATGTTTCTCCCTTTTTCTCTGTTTCCTTTTGCGATTTTTAAGCATCCTATTTGGGGTGGTTTCCCCTTTGTTTCTCGTTTCTGAGGAGGCAGAGTAAACCCGCATATCAGATTTAACTTCTTTATTGTCTGTTTGAGCTCTCAAGTTTACAAGAAGTTTACATGTCTTTATGTCGCTCTGTTTTGAGCTATTTGACTCCGTAGCCACTGGTTTTACATTCCTGGTAAAAATTCCATTTCATTTCTCTTTTGTTTTCTTGCTTGTTCTAGTTTTATGAGTTTTGTTGTCAGTTTCTCTACGCGTCTGTGGTGAAATTTCACCAGCGCTCCCACAAAGTCATGTTCCGCCCTCTTTTTAATCGAACGCACATCCGACTTAAAATCTTCATAGGGCATGATGTTCGCTCTTACGTTGTATCTGAGGCTTTTAGGGCATGTGCCCTTCTCGAGATGAGCTTGTAAGAGTCCGATAGAGTTCTTCGATTTATCAATTTTCTCCTTTATGGAGGCATGTTCCGCGCTTTGGCGGGCTTTTTTAGGTTTGATATTCCATTGTCTTTCTCTTTTGTCATCTCGAGGTCGTTTAGTTCCTCTTGCCTGGTTGTCACTTGGTTTGTGACTGTTGCTTCCTCTGCCTTTTTGTGGCATTGTCTTGGTAGTCTTTTCGGTGGCGGGAGCTTGCGCGTAAGTTATCTCTACATCAAATTAAAGCTATAAAACTATACCAATAACTCTGAAATACTGTAAACTGAATTATTGAATTTATAATTACCTCTGAGTGTGAGTGTCCAAATCACCTATTGAAAGCTACACGTTAAAGCGAATTTTGTTTTTCGCTAATTTAAATTTCGCTCACGCTTAAATTTCCGGACACAAAGTTGTTTTATTAATTTAATTTATTTAATGTTATTTAGTTGTATTATTCCCCCTTTTAAAGATTCCCCGTGTTAAAGATTCCCCGTTTTAAAGATTCCCCACTTTAAAGATTCCCCACTTTAAAGATTCCCCACTTTAAAGATTCCCCACTTTAAAGATTCCCCATTTTAAAGATTCCCCACTTTAAAGATTCCCCACTTTAAAGATTCCTCATTTTAAAGATTCCCCATTTTAAAGATTCCCCACTTTAAAGATTCCCCACTTTAAAGATTCCCCACTTTAAAGATTCCCCATTTTAAAGATTCGCCATTTTAAAGATTCCCCGTTCCCGTTCCCCGATTCCCCGTTCCATATTTTAAAGATAGCCTGCTAATTCTGGTCGGTTTGTCAATCGTGGGAATAACGAAATAACTTTGCAACGAAAGTAAGAAATCTTTAGTAAAATTCCAGGTTTCAGCACTGAGCAGGTTTATGTTGAAGTCTCCCAAGACATAGATGGGTTTGCCAGTTTTTCTAGGGTTCCATCTAGGGTTTCTAGGGTTCCATCAAAATATGCCTGAGAACTATCAGGGGAGTTATGCTGTCTATAAATTACACCACTGATAATGTTACTTTTCCTTTCAAATTGTAATTCAACCCACAGGGCTTGAAAAGCACTTGAGGAGGTTTTTTCAATAACTCTATACTTAACATTTTCATCAATAAACATTCCGACACCTCCAGCAGCAAGATGTGTCGGAAGAAATTCAAATGTATATACCCAGGGATATTTGTATGAAAATCAGGCTGATCACTTTCAGTGATTCTGGTTTCGGATATCCCTATAATATTAAAAGGATATCCAAGCTCATTGAGAAGATGAGTCTGGAGATTTTCAAAATTGCACTTTAGGCTTCGAACAGTCGTATGGAACAGGGAAAACAAGTCATCCATTTCGTCTATACTCCACATTTCATAACATCTTATTTCATTGAACCGTTACTCGTCATGGCTCGTAATCAGTGATCGTTTGTCTCACGATTGTGTCACAATAGGTATCTAGGATCGCGACGTTTCGACCGTTATACCAGTTATACTGCAAGTCTTCATCAGGCGATAAAGTTATCTGACCCTAGTGTGCATCAGTATAAGTTGCAACGTGGTTGGTAGTGATTGCTGCCTTTCGATCCTCGATTGGGTTGTTGTTCATTGGAAGATTTCGATTCTTATCGTTCGGACCAGAGTTTCCTTGTTGGTGCTCTTTGGTATCGAGCGGGTATTCCAATTCCACTATTCCTGTTGATGTTGTCAGGGTAGGAATTGCTAACCTAACCCTTATTTTCTAAAATTAAAAGCAAAACTTGCTTTTACTGGCACGAGACGCTTCAAAATTGCCACCTGCCATGCGGAGTTTCTTTTTCTTCGATTTTGCAATCATTTTAGCTGGCAATGTGTGGTGTATCCTTGAGCTAACTTTTACACAAGATTGTAATTTTTGGCGAAGGGTAGCCGTCCGAAGTCACTTAATTTAAACAACAACAACAACAACAACATCTTTATTTATACTCACAATTTAACTTATAAATGAAGACTACCTGCAAAATAGCAAAGCTAATCGAGGCAGGTAGTATGAGAAACGTGTCAATTACATATTTATACAATATTATTCTAATGACAAAAGATAAATAATAATTACAAAAATACAGATATTAATTACAAAAATGAATACAAAATGTAATATACTAATTACGAAGCCACAAACACATAATTAGAAAACAGGAAGAGCTCAAAATACTCTTTATTCTAACGAAATCTAGATTCTTGTTATTTCGGTTATTAATGTATCAATATAAGGATAAGAATACTGGTTTACAAAGATTTGAAATAAGGATTCGTTATTTTTTTCTTGAATCTATATTTTGGGAGCTGTCTCAAAACATCAGGAATACAGTTCCAAGTGTTTGCGCCCATAGAGGAAAAAGAGTTCTTGTAGTGATTCAGTCGATAGTAGTTTATATAGAAATTACCAGCGGTAGAAGAACGTGTGTTATAATGATGGGCATCTTTAATGGGTGTAAAGAGAGCAGAAATGTTAGATGGCACGACTTTGTTATTGACATCCTGCATTAAGGTAGAGCAATTTTTAAAGTAGATTAAGGGTAAAGGCAGAATATTGGTAGAGATAAAAAGTGGAACAGCGTGAACATTAAACTTAGAAAATTCATCAAGCGGACTACCCGTTTTTGAAGAAGGACTATCTTATTTAGGTGCGTTTTGGCTGCCTGTCCCCAGGCAGTAAGGCCATAGGAGATATATGGAGAAATAAGAGATCTATATATATATATATATATATATATATATATATATATATTAAGCAAAGTCACGAAGGGAGTGAAATGCCTTAATCTGGATATTATACCTATATGGCTACTGATCTTTGACGCGATGTGGCTGATACGATATTTCCAACAAAGATTACTACACATTAGTACCCCTAAGTACTTAAAGTGCTACTATGATGAAAAAATCACTTCTCGTTTTTCTTCACATTTCGAAAATACTTGCGTCGAATGCTCAGCAGGTGATTTTTTTTGCAGTAATTTTGAGAGGAAGACTGTTTATTTTAACTGCCTTTTTTGGATTTAACGGTCCGCCATTACTTAGTGCGGTTCCGACCGATAAGCCCTCAGAGAGCTGGATCGAAGAGAAAGTGACGTCATTTACTCACCAGCTTAAAAGTGGAGTGTGTGATTGCGGCTTATTTAGTATGCAGCACGGGAGTTTTTTGCTTTCAGATGGTCAAATCCGTGTTCTGCACACTAATTAAGCCGCATTCACACACTGCATTTTTAAGCTAGTGAGTAAATGACGTCACTTTCTCCTCGATCCAGCTCTCTGAGGTCTTATCGGTCGGAGTCGCACCAAGTAATGGCGGACCGTTAAATCAAAAAATTCCTGTCAAAAGAAATAGTCTTCCTCTTGAAATAATTGCATAAAATCTCGGATACCGAGTTTTCGGCACAAGTACTTCCGAAATGTGAAGAAAAACTAAAAGTGATTTTTGATCGTAGTAGCACTTTAACATATGACTTCTATACTTATCAGTCTATTTTTTGATCGGCATATATGTTAAGTTAACTTCATAATCTAAGCGTTTTTGGTATGGATGAAAGATAACAAAATTAGTTTTCTTTATATTTAAGGATAGTTTATTAGCGCTTAGCCAGTCACAGACATTAAGTAACTCCACATTTACAACAGATTCAAGTGATTTTAAATTCTTATCAGCATATAGCAGATTTGTATCATCAGCAAGTAGGTAGAATCCTAGTTTGTTTGAAGCCTTGTTGTAGTGTATTGGGGTCTCGCGTAGCGGTGTAGGCAAACGACAACTACTGTTCTAACACAACCGTTTTATTTACATGGCGGATTCCGAGAAGCACATGGCGGCAAAAGCAAAGCCTGGAGTGAGCATGCGTGGACAACATGAATATTCATGAGATGTAACAAATGCCCCCCTTCAAAGACAGTAAGGGTGAATTGAAACTGAGCGAAGAATTTAACAAATATTTCCACTAAAATCTCAAAATCGAAGTTTGAACAAAATGTTTACACCGTTCAATAAAATCTCTGAGGTGGTTTCCGTTCCCGGAGGGGGTATCTACGTTCCGGTTTCTCTGGTACGGGTTTGAAAAAACTTTACAACAGATTCAAGTGTTTGGTGGTTGTGAAGGTATAGAATCTTTGGTGGACAAGTCCTGAGACAGGGAAGTGACATTCCAGACTGGAATGTCTTTCGGTATGGTGGGTGTCTCTGCTTCCTTCTCTGGAGTTGTTGACAGGGGTGTCGGTGTAATGAGTGTATTATCGAGTTCGGGTGGTGACCTCTCCACTGACTCTAGTATCCGGGACTCATGAAGAAGTTCGGAGCATTGTTTGTTTGTTCGGAGCAAGTTTGAGCATGGCTAGTCTCAAGAGACAACGTAACCGTAGGAGGCACGTGAAACAACACGTGCAGATTTTAGCGGGAAAAAAAAACCCGATTATATTTGATCTATTAATTTTACCGGGGAAATATATTTTTCGTGGGATTTTGAGCGCGCGAGCATGTAACGATTGTGTGGCGCATAAAGCAGTGTGCGTATATAATTTTGGCCGTGAATATGCTGCCTTGGAGAGAGCTCTGTCCTGCTGTGGAGTTGAAAAGTGAATCAGAGATTACAGTGGAGCAAAGACGGGACTAAAGATAACAAACAAATCACAAACAAACAAGATGACCTCATCGCCATCCAATGAAAAGACGACAGAAATAAAATGGTGCGCGTAGTTTTAGTGGTCAAGGTAAAAGGTTAAGTGATGTGAAGTATATATGAAATAATTCATATGTGAACTGCGGTTGTAGATGAAAGTGAAGAATGATCATCGCAGTTAATTTTCCAATTTAAGCAATTGGAAAGGAGAAGCCTGAAAAAACCAGGGCTTCAACGGGATTCGAACCCGTGACCTCCGCGATACCGGTGGGATGCTCTACCAATTGAGCTATGGAGCCACACATTGGGAGCGAGGTCAATTTAGTGAGTTCATATCTCCCGTGAGGAGTGAAATGATGTGAAGTATATATGAAATAATTCATATGTGAACTGCGGTTGTAGATGAAAGTGAAGAATGATCATCGCATTTCATATATACTTCACATCATTTCACTCCTCACGGGAGATATGAACTCACTAATTGCTTAAATTGGAAAATTAACTGCGATGATCATTCTTCACTTTCGTAAAAGGTTAAGAAGATATTCTGGCTTGAACTGAGCACCGGTTTTGTAGGCTTTATTTGTACAGTCACCGTAGTGGTCCTGGTATCGTAATGGTACACGCGTGGGGTTTAGGTGAGGGTACACGTAATGGTACACGAGTGGGTTAAGGTTCCACGTTCGAGTTATGGTCGGACCTCTCTCTGTTTGGTTACTCACCGTGATGGTACACGTTCGGGTTATTAAATATTCACCTCACGTGTTATGTCAGCCTATTCATATACAATGGCACCTCTGGCGCGAATTTTGAATGCTAACTTTTTTTTTCTCAATGATCTGTGTGTTTAATCGATACAGAGCGTGAAGCCAAGCAATAACTTTGTGATAACGGTTTTCTGTTCATTCAATCAAACGTTTGAAAATTTTCTGCCTTTATTCATTGATCTTCATTGACAAGACCAGCCGAACATTATCCAAATAAAATCCTTAGCTTCGCTTGAAAACAATTGCGCAACTATTGAAAAATGCAGTCAACTGTAACTACTTCACGCGAAAATATAGACTACAAAACCGGTGCTTAGCTACCCTGCAAGTAGTGCCTGCGAGTAGTGGATTCTCTTATTCGCTTTGTTGACGAAACGAGAGAAAAACCACTGCGAGAAAGCGACACTCAGGCACCGTTTACACGAACGCGGTTTCAATTGTAGCCGTATTGTTTTCGATGCTGCGGTTACGCCTTCCGTTTACACGACACCGATGGAAACCGTTGCCGAAATCGGGTCGATTTGATACCGCTGCCAAAAGTGGAGCGTTTTCAAAACGATACGGTTTCATCTGTCGTGTAAACGGCGAAACCGCATCGATTTGAGTACGGTTATCATTTTGGCGCGAAATTTGCATTGTTCGATTCAAAATGGTGGATTCTTTCTTTAATCGTACCCAGATCGCTTTGGTCTGTGATGACTTCAGCATGACGTAAAGAGTACGAAATCGGTTCCGTGTAAACACTTCCAAACCGCATCGATTTTCGAAGTCGTGAAACCGTATCGATGTGAAACCTCGTTCGTGTAAACGCAGCCTCACCAGGTCATTAAATCACGGTCACATTATCGCACACGTTATGCTCAAAATAATTGCTTGCAAACTAGTTTTTCCAGTTCTATTTTAATTTATTCGTCCCTGAATCTGGACGGGGCGAATCGCTTGCTCGCAGTGGTTTTTCTCTTGTTTCGCTACCAAAGCGGATGATGTATAGAGGATATTACATGGCCGCGCGGAGATACACATTTCTCTTCGAGTGTTGAAAAATATTTCACTCGTTTGCTGTCTGCGCTCACTCGTGAAATATTTTTCAACACTCGAAGAGAAATGTCGTATCTCCAAGCGACCATGTAATATTCTGTTTATTATATAAACACCAATGAAATACCAAACCATTTCACTTTAATATTTTAAATAGTCTTAAATTAGAACGTGTCATAACTAAACATGAGAGAAGTACACGGCCTTAAACAAATGCCTTTTTATTACAATATAATAAAGTCTAAAATGATGGCCCTTAGAATTTTAGATTTTAGCCAGTTGTAAACAATATTATTTTTTCCGCTCTCAAAGCCGCGATTTATTGTGTAACCATAGCAACAGGGATCTTTTCACGTGTGAAGGTAACATGTTATTTTCACGTGTGAAGATATGAGGAGCTCACTTGGTATTTCATTGGTGTTCATATAATACATTTTATTATTTATTCACGGTAAAATCATCAGCTAAGATTAGATACTAAAATCTAATTACAAATAGTACAATTTTAAAATTACAATACAATACAATTAAACTATATTTATTCTAAAGCTGCTTTCCATGAATGCCGTGCTCACTAAAATAGGTCTTCAATCAGATTTTTGAACAGCCCAAGAGATTCTGCTTGTCTTGCTTTGAGGGGTAAGCTGTTCCAGACGGTAGCACCACTATAGCTTAAGCTGTTTCTATAATTATTTGTCCGCGGAACACTATAAACAGATTCGCGGTTTGTTAATTTACAACACAGATATTCCGGAGCTAGCCCCTGAAGACACAGACCATTGTGGTCAGCGCAATTTGTTGCTGGGTAGCTGTAGTAGCGAATAGCTCGCTGGCATTTGCATCAAAATTAGAGAAGGTCAGAACTCGGGCTGCTCTATTTTGCAGTTTATCATGTAACGTGATACCACAGTTTCCCCAGACGACATTGCAGTAGTCAAAGTGCGGTTGAAGTAAAGCGTGACAAACAGAACGCAATGTCGTCTGAGGAACAAGATGCCTTACACGTTTGAGGGCTCCAATTCCAGGTGCAAGTTTCTTTGTCAGTTTATCGACATGGCTACTCCAGTTAAGATTGTTATCAATGAGCACTCCCAGTGATTTAGCAGTAGAAACCTGAGTGATAGAAGCACCATTAATCTTGGGAACTGGGGATTTGTAAGAGGGTACAACCTCTGCCTTGATCCAATCAGCATAAATTCGGTTTTTGTCATGTTCAGGGTGAGTTTGTTTGCTATCAACCAATGTTTAAAATTTTCTAGATCATGGTTAAGACCTGATTCTATGTCGCCTGTATTGTCACTCGCATATGTTAGGTGGGTCTCATCTGCGTACATACATCCATGGCACACAATTCATTAAACAATTTGGCAGATCATTGATATAGTCCCTTGAGGGACGCGGCAACTTAGCGCACAAGTTTTAGAAAGTGACCATTAATGGAACACTTTTGAGTGCGGTTGTCCAAATATGACTTAAACCAGTTGTAAGAAATGCTTTTGTATGCTGTAATTATTTCATTTGGATAAAAATACCTCGTGATTGACCGTATCAAAAGCTTTTTTTAAGTCCAGGAAAACAGCTTTATTTTTCCTCGGTCAATGTCGTAAGCCCAAGTATCCGTAGCTCCAAGTAGAGCCGTAACAGTGGAATGAATAGAGTGAAAAAATGATTTGCATTTGTTACACTCCGCAAGGGAAGTCCGTTTTTATCTGCTTTAATTCGTGCAAACTAATCCAAACATCAAAACATTCTCTCCCCCCCGCCACACTGGATTCTCGTATCCCATAATAGTCTGTATCGGGCTTGTCCCAATCTCTTGCGTCCTACTCGTTACACATTTACATATTACGTTATGCTTGGTTAGGTACGCATGTAATTGGTTGTAAAATATTCCTTCGAACACTTTGGCTATAACCGGGATAACGGAAATTGGGCGGTAATTGTTTAGCTCATCACGTTCCCCCTGTTTGAATAATAAGGTGAGCCGTGCACATTTCCAGTCGTCTGGGAACACACCTAGATTTAATGACTGATTGAAAATATAACACAGCGGTTTGCAAATAAGATCGGCGCATTCTCGAATAAGTCGGGAGAAAATTTTGTCAAGGCCGACTGCCTTTGATTTTTTCAGTTTATTCAGCAACGAAAGTACTTTGTGGAGGTTGGGCTGAACTGAAACTTCTTGTAATTCAGGAGGCTCTTGCCATCTGAAGAAGGAATATCACTAGCAAGTTTCGGTGCAATGGTAGCAAAATGACGGTTAAATTCGTGTGCTATTTCTGTTGGAGCTGTTACTGATTGCTCATCCACATTCAGTTGTTTCGCAGACGTTTCCACGGAATTTCGGGAACAGAGCTCATTGACGATCTGCCAGGTTTTGCGGGAATCACCCTTATGTTCGTTTAGAATATTTTGATAATAAACTTCCTTAGTTAGCCTAATAGCATTTTTTGGCTTTGTTCCGCTGTCTTTTAAAGTGAACCCAATCATTGGGATTTTTTTATCTAATTGCTCTGAGTTTCAAAAATCAAATCTCGATCGTGCATCTGTTTTTTAAGCTCAGAAGTAATCCAGGGGAAACCCCGCGCGCGAACACGAGTGGTTCTCAATGGAGCGTGTTTGTTAACAATAGCCAAAAATAATTCCTTCCATTCATTCCACATTTCATTAGGATTGGAAGAATTGTTTATGTGATCCCAATCTAGAGAAGCAATATCGCTACTAAATTTATCACGGTTAAAATTTCGAAAATTCCTATAGGTTATATTAGTGTGACCCTTACTCTGTCCATTAATGGCTAATTTTCGATAGACAAAAACAATGCTGTGATCGCTAATGCCAATATGACGCACGCCCGAGCATACCATCTTGTCAGAACAGTTAGTAAAAATTAAATCATTCAAAGTTGCAGAAGTTTCGGTTATTCTTGTTGGTTCTGTTATGAGTTGTTGAAGGCCTAGCTATGGGTTTTTGAAGGATAAGAGACGAGAATCCACTGCTTGCAGGGTAGTGCTTAGCTCAGGCCAGAATATCTTCCTAACGTTTTACCTTGACCATTAAAAATACGCACACCATTTTATTTTTGTCGTCTTTGATTGGATGGCGATGAGGTAATCTTGTTTGTTTGTGATTGCTTTCTTGTCTTAAGTCCTGTCTTTGCTCTACTGTAATCTCTAATTCACTCTTCAAGTCCACAGCAGGACAGAGCTCTCTCCAAGGCAGCATATTCATGGCCAAAATTATATACACACACTGCTACACGCGCGCGCGCTCAAAACCCCACGAAAAATATATTTCCCCGGCAAAATTAATAGATCACAAATAATTTAATGCACGCCCCCTTTTTGACATGCTCATTGATGACCTCATTTGATGACTACCTGTCAAAATGGGTCTGAAGGGGCCCATACTACTACGCAAGGCGCACAACCTCCATCACAGCCAAACAATATTGCAAACATTCATAGGATTCAAAAGGTCGAGAAAGCAGAAAGCAAATCGTGATTTTTAAGAAGATTATGACATTTTTTTATACTAATGGACATGTTTCGATGTTACGAACATCATCGTCAGTTACAGAATACTTGGAAAAAACGGTTAGGACTATATGACAACTAAGTGAGACATGCATAATTAATATGATAAAGTGACAAAAAATTGATTACATATTTGAGTGAGTACAAAGTGTTGGAAAGAATATAAAAGTGTCAGGTTGACGTGATGAACTTGTTGGTTTAAATTGGGCTTTTCCCAAGTTTTCCCAAGCACAAGTAAATTTGTAAATCACACGTGAACGAAGTTCTCTAGGGACAGAATCCTTCACTGAGAAAAGATTTCTTAATTTGAACGTGGTAACAGGTGTGTTCAGGTATCGGTAGATGCATTTGTCGATATGGCTCCACTCAAACATCTCCTTCCTCTAAAACTACTTCACAGAGTAAACAACACCTCATGTATAAGTTACCTATTTAGGCCACTTTTCTACTGCAGCTCACAACAAAATACGGTACCTTGTTAATCGTTATTGCAATGATCTTGACATCAAATTAGTGTCTACCAAGTTCAAATTAAGAAATCTTTTCTCAGTGAAGGATTCTGTCCCTAGAGAACTTCGTTCATGTGTGATTTACAAATTTACTTGTGCTTGCTGTAATGCTTGCTCTATCGGCGAAACTGGTCGTCATTTTTCCACACGTGTCCGTGAACATCTCTCTTCAGACAAGTCCTCACACATTTTCAAACACCTACAAAGCTCAGAAGGTTGTCGTCAATCTTGTTCTGCGGATTGTTTAGAAATCCTTGATTCTGCCCCCACTAAATTTCAGCTTAAACTTAAAGTGCCCATGACATGAAAATTTTTATTTTCCTATTTGAAAGTCCATATTAAAAAATGAACTTCTGCGAAAGAATTTTTCGATTCGAACGAAACGCGAATTTTCTACGATTTTTTAAAAGCGTTCAAATTGCCCGCCACCTTGGCACACCACTCGCTCAAGTCTTCTGTTGACTTATGACGTAGATTAAGGAACACGTGATAACATCAACACTATAAGGAATTTTGAACTGAAGAAATGATCCTCACACTTTCTGGACAATTTAAGCAATTGTCTCTCATGTGCACTTGAAAAATTCAAGTGACTCCAACGGGATTCGAACCCACGACCTCTGCGATGCCGGTGCAGTGCTCTTACCAACTGAGCTATGAAGCCACACAGTTGAGAGCAGGTCAATTTGTTGGGCTCATGCGTGTTTTCCCGTGAAAGGAATG
>BLFK01000159.1:256874-319374 GCA_014634185.1 Astreopora myriophthalma | reverse complement strand
TTCAATGCTAGCTGGAACCGCGTGAGGGTAGAATTCTCTCTTGTGCTTTCTGTTTCCGTATTAGAGCTGCCTTTCTGTTTCCAAAATGAACTCTTGAGAGGATTTTTCCACCACGTGACTGCGAAACGGAATTTTTCAAAATCACCCCCTGTGTTCTACAAGGAGACACTCTTGCTCCTTATTTGTTCATAATTGTTCTGGACTATGTGCTGCGAGAGGCTATAGGGAGTCACGAGGAAAGTCTTGGGACTAACAATCACGCCAAGACAAAGTCGCAGAGTGGAAGCCGAAAAAGTCACTGATTTAAACTTTGCAGACGACATTGATCTTTTTAGTGATCAGTTTCAACAAGCACAAGAGCTACTCAGTAATGTGGAAGAAGCATCGGCCAAAGTTGGTCTTCTACCAAATGCTAAGAAGACAAAGTACATCTTCTTTAACCATCATGTTGATGCTGGGCTGAAAACACGAGACAACGAAGTAATCGATCCCGTTGAGAACTTTAAGCACCTCGGTTAATGGATTACTGACTCAGAACATGACTTCAAAGTCAGAAAGGCCTCTGCTTGGATAGCTTGCAACAAAATGAGAAAAGTGTGGACCTCTAAACTACCACGAACAACAAAGATCAGCCTGTTTCGAGCAACTGTGGAATCTGTTTTGCTTTATGGGAGTGAAACGTGGACCATGACCAAGAAGCTGGAGAAAAGTGTCCATGGATGCTACACTAGAATGCTGCGAACGGCCCTGAACGTGCACTGGCAACAACATATGACCAATCAGGAACTCTACGGGAGTCTACCAAGAGTCAGTGAAACAATCCGTGTGAGAAGACTAAGACTAGCTGGTCACTGCGCTCGTCACATTGAAGAAACGGCTTCAAAAGTGCTGTTTTGGGAGCCACAACATGGTCACCCAAATCGAGGTAGACCAAGAACTACATACATTGACACCATCAAGGCTGACACTGGATTGGAGAATATTAAAGAAATAAGAGATGCCATGTTCGATCAGTCTGTTTGGAAAGATTTTGTCAGGAAGGATGGCTCGGGTTGATTCCCGGCCTAAGTAAGTAAGTAAGTAAGTAAGTAAGTAAGTAAGTAAGTAAGTAAGTAATTAAGTAATTAAGTAAGTAAGTAAGTAAGTAAGTAAGTAAGTAAGTAAGTAAGTAAGTAAGTAAGTAAGTAAGTAAGTAAGTAAGTAAGTAAGTAAGTAAGTAAGTAAGTAAGTAAGGAAGGAAGGAAGGAAGTAAGTAAGTAAGTAAGTAAGTAAGTAAGTAAGTACGTGACTGGGATAACTGTTCTGAATTTGGTAATATTCTCTTCGATCATGACTCTAGAAGAGTGTGTCCTTTGAACTAGCCTAAGAGCTTCTCCTTTTACAAAATCGTTTTCAACGCTAGCTGGGTGACGCCTGTCAAGATTCGAGGACAAACTACTTCTGCCAATAGCTCAAATACACGACTTGTATCTCAAAGATATGACACATTCTGTGCGATTCATCGAAAGCACTAAAGTGCCCAAGAGCGCATTTCTGGTCTCAATGGATATTACCAGCCTTTACACAAATAACGCTCAAGACGAGGCAATTAGTGCAGCACACAATGCATACGACCCTTTCAAACATCAGTAGCTTCATACGGCGAATTAACTGTACTTCCAGCATTAATTCCAAGTTTATCCATTGAAGTGCGTATATGTATATATTAAGACTTGCATATAAAAATGGTGTTACTTCCAGCCTTATCGGATAGGACTGATGGGTACTTACCTTGTAGCTCCTTCAAGTACACCTTCACATGCCGATCTTCTAAGATTTTTTGAGGTGCGAAAAGTGTGATGCTGCAAAGTGTTGATTCTGTTGCCGATCTTGTTAAGCTCGCATTTTTCCCGAGACATTAATTTTCAGACCTTTTTCAAGAAGGGGTCTACATAAGTTTCTTTTGTTAACAATACGTAGCTCACCAGTAATAACATGGCCATGAGGTTCATAACAGAAAGCTTGCCGTACTATAATCATTGAAATATTTGCTATGCAGGATTTGATTATAATTGAACATGCTCCTAGAAATATTCTTGGTGTAACCATAACACACCAGAGATGGATCCGATTTGTTTAATATACACGAGTATTTTAGATCCAACCAATTTAGTGTGTAGAATGTTTGCCAGATGAATTTTATCTGTCTCTTTGTTGTTCTTGAGCCTACAGAGGAGACTGAGATCTTTAAGACGACAACACGATGGCAAAACCACCTTCTTTCTTTTTTCTTTCTCCCCGGCACATTGCTATCATAATTGATATATGTATTCTGAACAGACTTAAGCAAAACGTGCTCACCTTCTTCGACCTTAGCATAGAGCCATCTATGTTATGTATAATTATAAAAAGCTCCTTTGGATCTAAAACATGAAGGAAGAAGAAAATATGTTGAGTTATCGGCTCATTGACCACTAAACCTTTGACAAGTTACTCAGTATTCACCAGATCTCATAGGCCTCATGTAAGATCGGACAATGCGGTGTGCTAAAAGTCACCAACTGGGCAACTATTTCCCCCGTTGATTTGATCATATGAACTATTCCATAGTACTTTCTTCACCTTTCTCGTCATAATACAGAAGTATTAGCTCGGTTGTAATTAAAAGCACTGAAAAATATATTTCCACGAAGAGACGGGTAAGTACCATAAGAAATTGTTATTCCAAGAGGTTGAGCAAACTATCATGGTTTTTCAGTGTCAAACTGAACACATCCCATTAGAACCTCCTTTAAACCCCCTTTACACTCGCACAAAATCTGGCACGGCACTCCTAAATCTCGGTACGGTACCTATGTTTTTCCGGCATGGGCAAGGCCCGGTATATTTTTAACGCGTGAACAGGACTGACTGAGGCCTTATTAGGCACTCTTGCCAGAAATGTTTGGGGTGCCGAACACATCTCCGGAGATGTGCTCGGCATGGGTGAACTCGGTACCGTACGGAAAATTCGGCGTGTGTAAACCACGATTTCCGTGCCGTGCCGTGCTCCGTGCAAGGCGGCCGGTGGTATCTCGAAGAACCTCCACTACGCATGTGATTTTCCAGGGACCTTGCAAAGTCCATAAAAAGTAATTGTGTAAACCCGCAGTGCCGTGCCAACAAATCATAGATACCGTGCCACAACTTAGGAGCATCGTGCCAACTTTTCTGTGTAAACAGGGAGTGCCGCGCCAAGAAGTCATCGGTTCCTTGCCACGATTTAGAAGTGCCGTGTCAAATTTTCTGCGTGTGTGTAAAGGGGTTTTAAATGGTACCATGCACTTGTACTTACCTTTATCATTAGCAACAGCCTGTTTTATGTAATCACACTGATCGGTCATACTCTTGAATGATCCATTACACATTAGAACCTCCTCAGTTATTACATTCAGAACCTTGCGACAAATAGAAAATCACCAATGAAGGTCATTCATGTCCAATGTTGCAGTAACACGTTGCGTTATTTCCAACTCAACAGTCCGTATGTCATCTGTTTTGACATACAGAATGTGCATTTAATGACAAGCCAAAAAATTTGCCTTTCACTGAGAAAGCGGGACTGGATGAAATTATGCCCCTTGAGGTGATTCCATACCTAATCCCTGAATGAGAGCGAGGGCTTGGTAGCCCTTATCTTTCTCCAAAGTCATAGCTTTTCAGATGTAAATACCAAGCACTTAATACAAGTAATACGTGATTCACGTATGACCAGCTCCCGTCCGATGTTTGTATCAAAACAGGGTCAAATCCTGCAGCTCTTTAACTTGAAGGTCAGGTCACTACGCAAGCCGTTGATGTTGAAACAACACCACGAGCTGCCATTTTCAATTTTCACTACTACGGAAGGCATTTCTAAAAATGTTGTTTCTGGTGACAAAGTTTTAGTGTAAACGGTTGGCCAAGATGAGAACAAAAATAGTACGTTTTCAGATTAATCCGCATTAGTGGGACGGAGCCATAGCGGCCGATCCTTGCCTCGTGTAAGCGAACTCAACGAATGTGGTAAGTTTACTTTTATTTTCAATAGGTGTATATTAAACATGCTCCCCAACATTTTGATTTCAATACGCTTTCAATACGAACCTCAAATATCCCAATATAAACTTAATTTCGAAGACCGGCTGTCTGGACAAACACAACGCACTATTATTTTTGGATTTCACGGGCCTTTGCATGTCGTATGACCCTACCATTCCTTGAGTACGGTTTGTCTTTAAATGGAATCCTTAACGGGGAAACTCTAGTTAAAGCATTTAAAACACTTACGTTTTTTATAGCGAGGCTTGGAAAGTAACCATTGACTACAACCTGAAGATGAGAGGACAGTTTGGTGGAGCGAAACTGGTCAAGCAGAACTCTTTTAGACCCAAGACCATACAAAAGAATGTTAAAGCCATTCCTGTAACAGGATGATACGCAGACAGAACGGAGTTGGTAATTATCTAGCGTAAGGCTGACAAAAAAAAAACAACAACAACAAGTTTTTGATCATTGGCTGAGAGCTATTATTCATCTCAATGGGACTCATCCAACAACCCACCCATTGGAAATTAGAACTTTGAATTCTGAATGGGTTAGCCACAACGCCTCTGGACAGATGAGCATCATCGGCCTTTTGTAATCGCGTAAAAACTAGAAGTTTGTCAGTGTGTAAGCGAGTGCTGGTGGGGGGAAGCGGTTAATTGGATAGGACAAACTGAAGCCAGGTCAGTTGAAGGGGAGTGCAAGAAGTGTGAAGTTGGGCAGTCTATAAATGTAGATGCCCTACGTTAAACAATTATAAAAAATCACGGGTGCTCTGCATGGGGACTTGAATGAAGTGGGAGTTGTTGCTACTGACATTTTTGGTCACTGGGAAAGACAACCAGCCTCTGTAATCGTTTAAGTCGCCTCTGACAAAGGGCTTGACAGCTGCTGATTTTTTTTTTTTTTTTTTTACGGTTTTCACTAATATTGCTTTCTATATCAGCCGATTCGAAATTTAACTTCCGCAAATGAAACACCACAGTTTCCCTTTTTGCTCCCTTTTAAAGAACTGATTTGTAGAAGAGAAGACAACATTAGTTGCTTCAATAGACAAAGTATAGCTTTTATAGACTAGAAGATTTACTTGATGTACATGTATTACAAAATGTCTGTTACTTGTTATGCGGTTATACAAGTGATTATGTGAGCCTGTTTTGACTGTGTTTTCAGTAAGATTGACAGCTGACAAACATACCCTAAGTGAAACATCCACTTCTCAAACAAATTTTGCAGTTTGTGGTACAAGTCAAATCTTTCTCTAGGATGGGAACTGGAAACTTGGTTTAACTGGAGCAGTAGTTTCTATAATCGCACGGCAAAAGTTGACAACATTAATTGTAACCCAAATAGCTTGCCAAATATATATGTGCTTAAGACTGACAACGGTTAGTAAGGCTGCAGCAGAGAACGGTGCTTGGATGGGTGGAACGTACTCAACAGTTAACACAGATGAGGAGGAGAGGGGTAGTCCTATAACCGATTAATCAATCTGGTGAATGAGAGAAACTATGCCATCATTTTTTTTTTTTTACGTTTTAATAAATTACGTAAGCTTGCATTGGGCACGAGGTTCAAAGTTTCTTTGCAATGGAAGCAACTACTGGCTGGTACACGAAAAAATTTAATGCACGGAATGAAATGAAAACGTTAAAACACCCGGTAAAGTAGCACTACACGAAAACTGAAAATATAGTGTTTCACTTGAATGAAAAAACATTCATTGCGTCATTTTGACACTGAAGATCATTGAACACAGATCACAGTCTATAATTTAACGGTTACATTAATAATACCTGTTGATCCATGCGAGGCATTTTTAGCTTTGAAAGAGTGTGGTCGGATGTGACACACTTGGAGCTTTGCTGTTCAAAATACTCTTCACGCGCATCTTCTATCTGCCAATGAAACAAAGCAAAAATCTCTAATAGACACTGTCTTCCATGGCAAGGATTTTATATTTTCACAGATACCAATAGAAAATACTATAGTTTGAAAGCTTTTTTTCATTGCTTGTGGGGAATTCCTGTGCATTCGTCATGGAGAGCCATATAGAAGAACGACAGCAAGCTCTACATCCACAAAAGTAAGAATGTTTTGGAGGGATCTTCAAATTAATTTCGTACACGATGACACATGTAACAGTTCTACCTGATTTCCATTTCCATTTGTAATGCTTTTGAATATTCTGCAATCAAACAAATCTTATTACTCCACAAGTCAATCCCACATCCAGACACTAGCATGGTGGGATAAGAAAAGCCCTCAGTGAGAAACCTACGGATACTGTACAACAATCAAGCAAACAAGTCTGCAGTTTCCCAAATAAGCTGCACATCTATGAAGTACAGGTAATCACATGATTTCAAGCGCAATTTCCAGTAAATTTAATCACGAATCATAAATAAATTTGACAAAATTGAAACCAAAAAAAAAAAAAAACCAAAAAAAAACCTGAAACTGCTGGACTTTGGAAAAAAAATCATCAGTGCTTATTTAACCCAAACTGCATGAGAAAAATCCTGAATGCACACATATTGAATGATGGATAAGGTCTGCGAGAGAGTGAACAGAAAGACGATGAAGCACTGGATGTCAAAATTGCTATAGCCGAAGATTTCGTCAGTGGCATCATCACTCAGGCCGCTGAATTACTTGATCGCTTCTAATGTTTGTCGATCTAGAGAACGTACAATTAATCGTCAACTGTCTTTGGTGAAGACACTCGTTAAAGAATTTAATTTCTTTTTGTGGTTGCTCCGCGTCAAATTAGCGGTGAAGTGCCACTTACATTTATTTCCAAGGGAAAAAAAACAGAGATAGTAACCTACCCTTTTGTTTACCCTCAGCAAAACAAAATGTTCCTCATTAATCCCAATATGTTCAGAAAAGTTGAAATATTTCTCTTGAATTAATTGAGCTAAACATGTCGGTCAATATTCCATGTTTGGAATGCTTATGGTGGAACACGCGATGAGAAAGTTTATTCTTACTCGCACTGACCACGGGATGCCCAAACTCACAATTTTTAGGGTTGATATGGGCAGCATAAAATTCAGCAAAAATAGGCTAATCTTACTTTAAAGCGAAGAAAATAAATAAAATAAAGTTACCTTTACTGCATCTTGAGTCCATTTGTATGTGTTTTCAGGGCTGGTTTTGCAATTTGCTCCTAAACTCATTTACGGCAAAACAAGCCCAGCACGCCTCTAAATACCGACAGTCTACGACAAAACTTCTTGAGGCAGCACAAAAACACAGATTTTATATTTTGCGCTGCTCTCCCTCCATCCTCAGTCATGTTTCTCACAATTTTCTTAGCAAATCTTGTTAGCTAAAAATGTGGGAAGGCAGGGGAGTGAGATGTATCTCAACTATTTTGTCTCTCAGCTTCGATGCAGACTCAGCTTATTTAGTTCCTCAATGGTTTGGCTACATTAAACAAGTTGCAATAATCCCAACGTAAGACAACACATGAAGCTACATTTTCAGATGACATGTTCATTTGCATTACACGCCTTTGTTTATGCTACCTGCCTACCGACCGACCGACCGACCGACCTACCTACAATACTTTATTTCAACTCGGACTAAGCTCTACCCTCTTCATTAATTTGAGCAACTTGACGCTAGTTACGGTTTAGCCATACCTTGATGTAGTTTCACCAGCATCCAATGACTCACTATCAGAATCGTCTGAATCTGAATCTCGCTCATTACCTGCATTTGCAAAAGCAATGCACTTGTGATGTAATGGCTTATGCTTTTGAATAAAGGTTTTGGACCTGACCGTGAAAGCTGATGCTGTGTGTCATAAATTGAGTTTTTTTTTTACTATGCTTTCAAAACAAGGTAGTGGTGGTCACACAAACAGAGCTTTAGTCTCCAATTGAAATGTGCCTTTTCTTGTAGGACAAAGCTAGACCACTAATACCAAGCTCTAGGCAAATAATGTCATAGATTCTGTCATGTTCCCTACAACACGAAGACAGAAAAAGTAACGGAGGAAAGGCAAACGGCTTATTGTCCCAGCCCAGGGATGTCATCGTCTGAGCCGAACAAAGGTCTTCATGCACAGTGGGCATAACAAATAGTTTTAAACTGCTGGTTGGTGATATGGCACCTTCATACCTGACAGCTATCAACCAATTCTTTCCCTTTCTTCTTCCCCAAGACTTCCCCTTTCCTTTCATGGCCAGCAGCCCATTAACAAAATGATGTAACATTAAAGACTCCAACCACAACAACAGAACTGAAACTTTCCTCTTGGCAAAGTGGATGCAACATCCACCATCCAAAATCACATGTAATCTCACTCCCACCTTTTAAAAGGACAACCTTTCTTTGGTGTCGTAGAGAATATCCACTATTTTGTACTTGTGATTTTTCCTTTAGCATTGCCTGCAACATAATAGAAAAATGACTGTTCAGAGGAACAGGACATTGATCATAACTTTTTTACGCACTTTTTTATCTGTAAGTATGCTTGTAACGCACTGTGATTCTTTTCTCTGCACAAGTATATTACCTCATCACAGTCACAAGTTGAGGGAATCCTGTTACCTGAAAAGCAGTTTTGCAAGATTAATTAAAGAAACATCCATGGGTCCCACGAAACACAGAGTTTTCCATTTAAACTGCTCTACCTCATAGTATTCAAGCTTGACATCACAGACTGAACTCATAAATGGCAACCAGCCTCATTTTAAAGCAAAAATTCTCAGTTTGTCACATGCTAACGAGGCTGACAAAGTTAATTAGCATAAAGAGAAAAGACCATTTAATTAGTCGCCATTTATGAATTCCCTCTATTCTTTCTTTTCAAAATGAATGCCCCCTCCCTTTAAGAAAAAAGTATATATTTCATTACTAATACATGTACAAGATAACTTACTAATTATTGAGCTTTGATCAGATGAATGTTTACCCAGAAATTGAAGACTTCCTTCACATTTAAACTTCAGAAATCAACCAAGTGGTCAGTCTCACTTAGGATTTCTATAAAAAGATTTAGTATGATACTAAATCTTTTCAGAGAAATCCTAAGTGAGACTGACCACTCGGGTGATTTCTGAAGTTTCATGCTGTGACACCTCCCCTCAAAGCTCAGCAAGGATGGGACGGCAGTGAGAGCACTTGCCTCCAGTCTTGCCTGGATTCTAAAGTGGGTTGAGCTTTTTGGTTCTGTACCCTGCTCTGACAGGTTTTCCTCTGGGTACTCCACTTTCCCTATTTTCAAAAATCAACATTTGCTAGATGGAGGAAGGGCTACAGAAGTAAGCCAAGGCAGAGAATTAGTAGGGCCAGCTTCTGAGGCGAACGACTGATGCAGTGCATCACCATTTCCGACTTTTTTTCTTGGAGAGCACACTCCAACTTTAAAATTTGCATTCTGGCAGCACCAGCTGCAAGTTTACCAATTATCTATCATGTGACCAACTGTCACAAACAACCTATTGAAGTGCTGTATTCATAACTGTCTTAAGTCGCTATTTTCATTTTTGGTCATTTTGTCAAATCACTGCCAAATTTCAAACAGGAATACAACCCTTCAATAACCTTTATGAAGTATGTTACTATGCATTTTTGGGTATCGTTTCTTCTAGGTGAACTCTAAACTAACGCCAAAAATAATTATCTGCTGTGCTGATCACCCCTTCTTGCAGTCTGGAGGCTGAATTGTGAAGGCCACAGCTCAACAAGACTAGGCCAAAATCAAATAAATAGCACCTCTGGCAGCTGCTATACGGTCCATGTGGGATCTCAGAGCACAGCACCAAAGTCAGGAACTTTTGATCAGGGAGAAACTCAAGTCCAGGTGGAAATCTTAATCCCTTACGAGATGTTGTTTAAGATTTCACATCTTAAGAGAAATCTAGTTCTAAGCACTTAAAGATCTTGATAAGATCTTGTTTTCAAGACCTTAACAACTCCACTTCCGAGTCTCAAAGTTATCTTGATAGGATCTGTGATGCCATCTCATAAACAGGTCACTTAATGTACTTTGTGCAGCCCATTAAATGTGAAATCCCAAAGAGAAAATATGGAATCATATTATGTTTTATGGTGTTAAGTTTTGGGAAAGAATTGGGTGCACATCAAGAAAGATGTCAGTTTTCATAGCTCTTAGGGGGTGTTTAATCCAGCTCAAAGGTGCTTTAACTGAGGGAATGAGCATTGTTGATAGATAAATAATGATTATTAATAGCAAATTCTTTCACCTTTCTCGACACATGTGGGAGTTTTTCTCCTCTGCAATGCTGGTGAGAGCTTACTGTGATTTGACGGGGGTTTGTTAGGAATCACTGATGAGGCTGCAAAGTTGATGGAAAACAGTTAAATGTCACACCATAATTGGTCTTGCAGCAATTTTTTACATTATGGTACCATAACCACATGCAATAATCAGTATAATAATTATTAATAAGTATAATCGCCCTCACAACAATAGGACATGTCAATAAATTATTGTTTTAAATAGACCAAGTTTGATAAGTTAAAATTTAACTTCAAGCAATAAACATGACTTCAAGGCTCTGAGGAATAAAGTAGAGATTTGTATGGGTTTTTCAGCGGAGCCTCGAGAAACATCTAATAATATACATGAAAAAATTTCTCGATTCTGATTGGCTAAGAAAAATGCAGTTTTTAGGAAACATGATGCAGAAAAAAGGTAATTCAGTGCAAAAAAGAAAAAACTTTTTGTTGCTAAAAAGTATAAAAACATTGAAAAACCTGTTTTTTTTTTGTTTGTTTGTTTGTTTTTTTGGGACTGAACGCATGCTGATATATTTGCAGGGTTTGAATAAATTATTTTTGAACATAATTTCCCTGCATTGCTTCTGCATAATTATGATAAGCTATCTCGCAATTTTTTCATGAATATTATTGATAAGTAATCACATGATTTTTCTCATGCAATTTGGTATAAATAATCACTCGTAAATTTTTTCAAAGGCCACAAATTGCACTCGCCCTATGGGCTCGTGCAATTTTGTTAGTCTTTGAAAAAATTTACTCGTGCTCATTTATTCCAAATTGCACTTGAAATCATGTGATTACCTCTACAAAATAGAAAAATAATATTACATTGCACTACAAATAACTGCAACAGTATTGATGTAAAAGAATATATGAATCTCTTGAACATTTATTTGCAATCTGTGACAATTCCAGTAGATTCTACAAAGATTTCATCCTTTTTTCCCAATAATATAAAAACAAAATTTGATATGCTCTCACATGTCTACAATACATTTGGAATGTGGAAGAGAAAGACTGACGTTCTATTGTTTAAGCACCTTTTCAATGGTTAAGCAATAAAATGCAGTCTTTTTCACCCAAATTCCAAATATTTTGTTAAAGTTCAAGTTAAGTCATCATAATGATTTCTGCATTTAACATAATTATACCCTCCTGTTGAAATAAGGACTGCCTTCTTCTCATAGGATCTAACTCTCCAAAGTTGCCTTATTTTAAATAGACTGTCATCACTGACTCTGACAGCAACTGAACTCTAAGCAGGTGCGCCAAAACCTATGTCCGATTGTCTGGGACAAGTAAAAATTTAGTTCGGACATGTAAATCTTAAACATGACTCGTCCGTGGGACAAGCGCATTTCTGATGTCTAAACAATTACAGAAACAGAGGAAAATTGATTTCAAGTTGCAGTAGAATTGAAATATATCTAACAGTAGTAACAGCAAACCTTTAACTTGACAAAATAAGTGTAAAGATTCCTATAAATTTCGCTATTCTACAGCCATTCATTTGTTTTGGTGACCTCATCTGGCCTTAGTAACCAGGCTTAGTAACAAGGCTTAAAATGTCATTAAAAAGAAAAAAACACCTGAATGTTTTTTAGTCAATTACGTCATTGTATCTGCAGGGTATAATAAAGTCGAAAATGTTCGTATTTTTTTTTATCTTTAACAACACTTGTAGCCTTGTAAATAGTTCACAATTAATGTTGCTATAAATTAAAATACACCAAAAGCCACATGTTGAATTGATTTTATTTCTAAATACAGTTTGAACAAATCTTTTTGGACAAGCACTTTTGGGTCTCGGACAAGCAAATTCTCTATGATGGTTGTCTGATGGACAAGTGCATTTCAAATTGTATAAGTGGAAGACTTTTATTCATTGTTTCCTATGTTGAACGATTTAAGTAAAACTTGCATAAATATCAGTTAAATGGAGGGAAAAAACAGTATTGCTAGAGTTTATTGTTTAACAATAAACAAGTAAAAATACTCACCAACCTGATAAAAATGACATTAAAACTAAAGTAATATTTATTGGTCAATAAAGGATTTATTATATGGCTTTCGGGGAAATTTTTCTTGCGGGACACGGCGGGTGGTCCCGAGCGGGCAAGATAGCTCCATCTTGCCCGCTCGGGTAGCCAATCACAGCGCACGATTTGGTTCATCTTGCCCGCTCACGGAGCTAGCCATATAATAAATAGGCTTATTGAACTTTGTGAATCGAAATGGGACAAAACGAAATGGGATGAAATGAAATGGAACGAAGTGGAAAATCTGTACTTTGTGAAATGGAAAATCTGTACTTTGCGAAATGAAAAATATGTACTTTATGGAAACTGAGATGGAAATTGAGTTCATTATGAAACCGTGACAAGCTAAGGTGTCACTTGACCGTTTGCAATACAGCAGATGTGTTTCCTCCAGAAATGTCATACAATGATCTTGACCTGGTGATGGCTGTTCACTTTTCCACAACTTGAGAGAGCGGAATTGGAACACCATGAGGATAAGCACTGCTAAACCTTGGAAATTTCAACTTTCCCTTCCATGAGCCCCGGCTGCCAAATGTAAACAACATGACCATTTGACTTTCACCATACAAGGGAAATCAGGACAGACATATCGACGTCAGATCACGCAACAACTCGTATGCTTTACTTGGCCATTACAATCTCCTGTGTTGCAAGTAAGTCAAGTGTCAAGTGACACCTTAGCTTGTCACGGTTTCAAGATGAACTCAATTTCCACAAAATACAAAGTACACATTTTTAATTTCGCAAAGTACAGATTTTCCGTTTCACAAAGTACAGATTTTTCATTTCACAAAGTACAGATTTTTCATTTCACAAAGTACAGATTTTTCATTTCGCAAAGTACAGATTTTCCATTTTGCAAAGTACAGATTTTTCATTTCGTTTCGTTCCGTTTCATTTTATCCCATTTTGTTTCATAAAGTACAATAAGCCCTTCATATACAGTATCAAGGTATGGTATAGAGTACTTGCCTGCTGTGTGCAAAATGGCAATAAATTTGTTGCAGTAGGTAAAGCATTTTTTCCCTCAATTCTCCTTGACCTCAACTTCATATTTCTAAAACTGACTTCAAACTTTTGAGGAAAAGGAGTGAAAGTGACTCCAGTGGGAAGGAGAAATTTATAATCCCTTGCTTTATGTACATGCGGGGAAATTCACAAATGAATGCAAAAAAACACAGTCAACATTATAAAAGTGTTTTGTGACGATAACATATGGATCAGACAATACTGAGAGAAAACAAACTCACCAGCCTGTGTTAACCTGCCACGTCGCTTCAGAGTCTGAAATCCATAAACTATTGATCCACTCACTACAGTGTCACTGCTAGCAAGGCCTGTGGACACAGAAAAGACAAGATGAAGAAGTGAACTTGTTAGTTAAGACCCTGGCTTCCCAACTGAACAGACAAGTGTACCTTACAATTCAAAGAGCTTTGAAATTCACATACAGTCACCCCCTAGAGGTTCCCTAGTGATAACTAAAATCGTCTAGTGTTAGCCCAAGTAAAATCTATAAAGTCATTCTTGGGAGTGAAAGGGTTAATATCCTTTACTCTAGATATAAATGGAAAAGAACTCTATAATTGTCGTCTTTTTCCACTACCAGAATGCAGAAAAGAGTTAACACAGAAGCAGTGATATTATTGTTCAGTACAGGATAAAAACAGTGCGTTAATTATTTAGCCCATCATCTAACAAATACCACAAAATGTCTCTGATGTTGGGCTGAAAGCATAAAACTGGCAGTGGTTAATTGTGGTCAGAATGTATGTCTAGATGCATTGCAGCAGCAAGTTTACCTTTTTTTAAACTTTTTTTGTGAAATCTTTACCCTTGTCCCAGAGCTTTTTCTTTTATCTTCTCCTAGCACAAAATTTATCCTTGATGCAGTGACAATGGACCGTGAAGCAGTGAGAAGAAAAACCTGTAGTTTGGGTCGTGTGAATCTCACTTTGGGGGCACCATAGTGTCAAAACTCCCCGGCTGAAAGTCAAAAACTACATCGAAATGAACATGGACAAACAGCAGGAAATACTCCTTGTCCTTTTGGATACCACTGATTATCCGATTCTTCTGAGTCAATCTTGGTTTAAGTTCAGTATTTCTATAACAATACTTGACTGTCTTCCATATTTGCCTAACAGATCCCAGCACAACTGAATCGATGGAGTTCTGTCTTAAAAATAATTTGAAGTTAATTTTCGTGTGCCACAAGGCAGCTGTCTTGGGCCACCATTATTTTCATCATAATTATGCCAGTAAGCTTCTCATAATTATTGGAATGCAATTTCCTCAAACCCACTGTTATGCTGATGACATGCAGATGTATCTCACAATGAGACCAGAAAGTTATTTGGAAGGGTAGAGTAGATTGCAACAGCTTATTGTATGGTCTAATCAACTCACATATTAAGCAACTACATGTACAACAAATACAGAATGCTGCTGCTTTGTTGGTCAGGGGTCACAGTATTTTCCTTTTCCTTCATTGGTTACCTATTTGCTACTGTATCAAGTTCAAGATTCTGCTCTTGATGTTTAACTGCTTACATTCTCAAGCCTGTAGTTCCTTAATGAACTTAATTTCTGTGAGAAGGACATCTAGATGTAGGTATTCTCTAGGATTGAACGAATCTATATTACATGTGTCCTGTCCTTGCCTTGGTGACTGTGGGTTTAAAACTATTTTTTTTTAGTTTGGCTTCTCGGTACATGCAGGTTTTTAAAATTATTTTTATTTTTAAATTATAGCTGAAATACTGTAATTGGCTGTTTTAGTTTTTATACATGTAGGTAATTGTTTTTAACTTTTTATATTATTCTGGTAACACTGTGGAGTAAATATGAATAATTATAGTCAGGGCTTGAAACTAACTGTTTAGCTCACTAGCCTAGTGCCTAGTCAGAGGTCTGATTTCACTAGCCAAACTAAATTTGCACTGACCAGTCTTGTGTTCACTGATTTGTTTCAAGAGACTGGTCTCACTCAGACATTTCTTGTTACATCTAAAATGTATTGCGGAAAAAAATTTCCACACTCACAAACACAAACACCTGCTTTTGCTTTTATTATCCTTGCAACAGCACTGTGCATATGCTAGCATGTACTGCTTCCGGTACTTTTTTTCTCACAAGTGCAAAGCATTCGCGGCATTTTTCACGGACCCACCAACAAAACTTTGCAACTCACAGTTGCACTGAAGTATGGAAAACATGGAATACAGTAAAATTATATCGTACATTATATAAAGGAAAATCAAAAGGACAAACTTGGCTTACATCAGATTTTCTTTTTAATACTTTCATCAGCAATGCCTGTCTTATTTTTCAGTGGTCTGAGCCATTTAATATTCGGTGGTCGCAGTGCTTGCAAACAAGTTCTCTCTCTTTTAATCTGAGATTGACCACTCCTAGTGAACAAGATAATTCACCCCATATTATCTCTTTCTTTTTTGTTTTTAATATGAAATAGATTATGCTTGGAGTCGGTTTCTAAACAAGTCTATGGTAAACAAAACAGTAGCCAGCTACAGTAGCCAAGAAGTTCTGAATGATTTCACCCGTGGTTACTCATTTGCAGGAAGCGGGGCGCTGGGAAACTGTAATCACTGGTTTCCTATTTAGTTTTTTCAACTGGTCATTTTTGAGGCAGTTAATTCTGCCACCACTGCTGTTGAGCAAACTCAAGGCCTACAGCTTCCAGGATAATTTCATTGAGCTTCTGAATAGCTATTTGTCCAACACGAAAAATCGTGTTAAGATGGGAAGTAACATCAGCCTCACTAGATTTGTTAATCTAGGTTGTCCTCAAGGGTCCGCATTGGGCCTCTGTTGTGGAATATAAATTTTTTTCAAAATGATCCGTCTTATTATGTTAAGGGAATATCAATGTATGCAGGCAACCATCGGTTTTACCACACAGCTCCAGATTTGCCTACTATTATATCTGAACCGAGAGACAGTACTGAACAGCAACCAAGTGGTACGACTCAGAACTGCTAGCTGACAATCTCAAAGAGTACCAAACCCTAATCATAAGGTAATAATCCTAACCAGAACAACAACACCAGAGAGTGTGCAATCCTCGTAAACGAAGTTAAAATTCACATGACCGAAAGCCTCCAACTTCTTGGAGTCATGATAGACTCAAAATTGAACTTGAATAAATCATATAAAAACTATTTGTAAGAAAGCCAGTCAAAGGATTGGTGTGCTTATAAGACTCCGCAACTTGATTCCAACAGACGCAAAACTATAACTTTTCAAGGCAGCCGTTCTACCATATCTAACTTACTGTCCCCTAATATGGCATTTTTGTAAATCTAGTGATAGGCACAGATTAGAAAGACTACAAGAAAGAGGCCTAACGGCTGCATACAAAGATAAACACTTCACCTATGAATGGTTGCTGCAGAAAGCTAATTTACCTACATTACCAAATAGGCATTTACAAGATAATATTATCTGCATTTTGATGTACAAAGTCAAATACAACCTAAGCCCTTCAAATATTTGTAACATTTTCTAAGAACATATCTCTTCCTATAATTTAAAACAGCCCAACTTTTCAGTCCCCAGGTATAACACAGTACCTTACAGCAAACATTCATTGTGCTATTTAGGACCCACATTATGGAGCAAACTGACAACTACAGACAGATCAGCTACATCGTTAGCCAGTTTTAGAAACCATATATATGATGGGTGCGGGAGCTGAGCTCTTTGTAATTCTTAATTGCTTTCTTAATTCTTATTTTATAATTACTACATGCAGGCTGCAAGGGCTGTGCTCTTTGTAATTCTTATTAAACTGCTATGTTAATTCTTATTTTAGAGTTTATGCATGCATGTGTATATAATTTTAATTAAGAATCTAGTACATAGTATTTTTTTGTAAATAATGATAATTTATTTATTATTATTATTATTATTATTTGTGTCCCTACATTAGTATGGGATATCTCCCAAACTGGAAGCTCTTGACACGTTAATAAAGCTTCTGCCTATCTATAGTAGTAGTAGAAGTCTTAAAAAATCAGTCACAACATACGTGTGGCTTTACAATCAATGACAAAGCTAAAATAGTATAACAGAATAAGAAAGGATATAAATTTAAAAAAAAATTAAGAAATAGGCTCGCTGAAAAAAAAGTGTCTAAATATTTGCGTTGATAGGCGGAGGCCCAAACCTCTAATCCATACAGGAATAATGACATTATCAACGAATCGAAGAGTTTACTAAGCTGATCTTTAGAATAACCGTAATACTTGCATATCCTAAGAATATACAAACGACTAGTAGCTCTAGAAAGTAGGCTGTCAATATGAAGATCCCAATTACAAGGATCTTCATGAAAAGTAATTCCCAAAAGTTTCAGCCACTCTTTCCGCTCAATCCCAGGCACTGGAGGAGGAGCAGGGTTAGTACTCCCACTACGCAGTAGCATTTAAGATGTTTTTGACAAATTCAAAAGACATCCTGTTTTTGGCTGCCCAGTTCTCAAGATTCTTAACTTCTGCCAGCGCCGTGTCAGAGTTCCTACTAACGGGTACACTAATAGTGATATCATCAGCATATTTCGAGATCCCGTTACTTGAATCAACTAGCTTTATATCATTAACCATCAGAGAGAATAAAAGAGGTCCAAGGATTGTACCCTAAGGCACTCCTCTGTTAATATCAACACAGTCAGTAATATTTCCATCCACAACGACCCTCTGTTTGCGATTACCAAGGAAACTGACTATAATCCCATTGATAATATATGGATTGAGGTTAATAGACTTCAGCTTTTTGCAGACAATTTTATGAGAGACGGTGTCAAAAGCTTTACTAAAGTCAAATGACAAAACTCGTACAAAGTTTACATCACTATCTTGCCACCTGAGCCAATTGTGTTGACATTTTATAAGCGCCATCGTGGTGTTGCAATGTTCCCTATAAGCAAACTGGTCCATACCAATTGCAGACTTAAGCTCTGTGAAAGACTCTAGATTGCAGACGAGCCTCAAACAGTCTCACGATAATGTTCGTGAGGGATACCGGTCGTAGCTGAGCACATGATGACAGTGGAGATTCTTTGGGAAATGGTGATATGTTGGCAAGCTTCCATGAAAGAGGAACTGACTGCTGTCTGAGCAAAGAGTTAAAAAGCTCAGTGATAACTGGAGTAAGATGGTGTGCAAAATCTCTCCATAGCCAGTATGGAAATCCATAAGGACCAGGAGCTGTACGCTTCAAACGCGTCATAAACCTTCTAACAGTAAGCATGTCAAGACTGGGGACGCGAGTTCCTTCCGGAATAGGTAATAGCTCAGGGACTGTGTACTGCATATCAGTGTTAATTATTGGAAAGAACTGGTTTATGTCATCAGGGTTGATAACAGAGCTGATGTTTAAGGCTTTAGACTCTCTGCCAGTGATTTTGTTTACAGTATTCCACCAACCCTTGGTCCCAGTTCCATGTTTTCGATTTTCATTTCGAACAGACTGCACTTGGTTGTAGCTGATGAGATCATTTATCCTTGCTTGTAGGTCAGCATTCACCTCGCCATACATGATGTTCCTATTTCTGATGGTACACAGGTGTTTAACCAGTGTTGACATATACATGTAAGGGGGGTCTCGTGAAGACACTTTTACCTTTATCAGGGGGAAGCATTCATTGAATATCTCTTTGAGGGTGTTTTCCAATAGGTGAATCGCTTCGGTGATATGATCACAAGACAATACATTGCTCCACACCCATGCTTCCAGCTTATGCTTCATTTGAATCTTCCGGTGTTCCCTAACATCTCTAAAATACACAAACGACCTGTCAGGTCTAGCAGCAACACGAGGAGTGACCATAACAGCTAAGTGGTCTGACTGCACAAGACCATTAAACACAAGCGGTGGTTTCCAAAATTAATGTGTGGGCAGTTAGTGAGAAACACATCTAACACTCTATGGCCTCTTGTGACTTTCCGTACCATCTGCGCAAGGTTATGTTGGCTCATAAGATCCCATACGTTCAACTGGTTGATGTCGCCCACAATGATGATTCTTGTGTTAGGTTTAGATGAGAGAATCTGTTCACAGCTCTCAGATAGATGGTCTAATAATTCCACATCAGCGTATGCAGGATTTGGGGCGTGATAAACAAAGGCTACATGATATCTGGAATTAAGAGTAATAATTTCAAACCATAAACATTCCAAATCATTTTTGAGATCCAGGCGTTTGATCCTCCGGTTGTTTCTACAAATGATAGCAACTCCCCCACTTGTTCGCGAATCACGATGATCTTTCCTTACAATAAGATATCCATCAGGGCATATCAAACTCGAAGCGACTTTCCTATTGAGCCAGGTTTTGGAGGCAAAACAGAGATCAATCTTGTTAGTGTGCAATTCAGTACATACACTGTAGTGCTGCCACAGCATCCGGTTTCACAAAAGAGCAAGCATTGATAACCATACAGCTGGGAATAATTTTAGGAAGAGTAGGACTAGGCTTAGATATCTTCACTGTAATCAAATTGTTAGCATTAGGAGGGCCATTAACTGATGCCTGTCGGTTGTGGTGGTCATATTTTAGATCTTCTAGTGCGAGTAACAACAGAAATACCCTGCCACATATGCCACAGTTTTCTTGGTCTTTTCAGTCGCACTAAATTTCCACTACGCACTCCACGAGTGCGAAGAAGTCCTTCCTGTTTCAAACGTGTTATCACTTGAGCTGGAAGAATAGTAGTTGCAAATTTTGTCAGTGATACCAGTTGTGCTGTTGAATAATTAAGCTTGTTGTTGTAATCACCAACACGAGCAGCCATGCGTATCAAGTCAGGTCGTCCACAACTTTCATGGTTGTCAGATATTCTTAATCCATTTTGAAAGCCAGGGCCCGGATTTGGAGAAACATCAACACAGATTGTTAAGTCGACCATTTTTCTGGAAGAGCCAAAGAGGTCACACCATGCTTCGCAGACCTGACAACTGCAAACAACACCTTCATTTCCAAACCAAATTCCATCTGAAATATCTTGACTCGCCAAAGCAAAACCGGCTCATACAAAACCAAAAAATGTACATCCTTGTACAAACCCTGTTCCTCCATAAGGATGACGTTATTAGGTGTCGAGCTAGATAAAAAGTTAGAGTGAAAATGCCACCGAGACACGAATAATAATAAAATACTGAAGAGCGAAAAACATAGTAGACTGGCAGCCATGACGGTGCACGTGTAAAGGAGTTGACGGCGCACGTGCAAAGGATCGATCGATCTATCTTTCTATCTTCTTGGGAAATCTGCTCACAGTTTGTTTTTATTAGTTTCTATTCTCTCCTTCTGCCTTATTCAAGAGAAATAATTTCATTCATGATTTTCGTAGAGTACTCCACTGCTTCAAAATTAATTTTTACTAGCCCCATGGGCTAGTGAAAGCAAAAAATCTACTAGACTGTGGTTAGTTGGGTACTGTGAGGCTCTAGCCCTGATAATTCTCTACAAGCCTGAGCTAAACAATAATTATAATCGTTATCACTACCACTGTCACTATCATTATTACTCTCACTATCATTATCATTATTTATTATTATCACTTGCACTATCACTATCATTTATCATTGTCATTATCAGTATCAGTATCTCTATCATTGTCATCATCATCATCATCATTATCAGTATTATTGGATTACCATAGTAGAGAATGGAAGAGAAATGTGCCAGACTTAAAAGTGTATGTGCTGAGCCATCGTCAATCCTATGGTTTAGTAAAGTTATCATTGACTCTCAAGTGGTATCTGACATTGAGCAGACAGAATCAAAACTGGCAACAAATCCAGGTCACACATCAAGAAGTATTATAAAAATCCATTCGGTTTCTGGACATCAAGAACTTGGGAAAAAAAATGCTGTTTGCCTGGGATTATCGTTAATTAACAATGTGCCTATTGAAGTTAAGCCTTGCACTTTGGTGGAGGTGAGGGGTGGGGGGCAGGGCATTACCCTGGGGAATTTGAAGGCGTTAGCCATGTCAAATTCCTGACCCTGAGTCTCTGAGTCAATTTTCCATGAGTAGCCCCTCTCCCCCTCCACCAAGAGGATCTGCATCAGTAGTTGCATAACCATGGTCCATAATTAAATCTAGAGCACAGTAGACTAGGGACTAGCATGCCCTTACTCTATTTAAATAAAACCTATAAAGAATAGAATAGACCACCTCAGAGTTTTCTCTGCCATCTTGGTGGGTATGCAAATGTGATGGGAATTTGCTGCCAAAAAAATGAGAAGCACCCATTCTTCAAAAAATGGTACTATAATTATTTAAGGTACTAGGCAAAGGGTTGAAGGAATTAGCTGAGCAGAAAGCAGTGTCTGACTTTTCAAAATTTTCCATGCATTTGTCTGAATTTTCCCAGCAATTTATAGACCAAAGTATAGAAACAGCATAGAAACATTAAAAAAGGTATAGGGTGTTTCCTGGCACGGCTAAGTTCACCAATTTTTTTCATTGAAACCCTAGGTCTGGTAACTTTTAAAAATTAGAAATACATACACACTGTATTTCAGTAGAATAAATATGGGCTTCACACAGGGCAGGTGCAAAGGCCGGACCGGATCCCTGAACTTGGATTGCTTTGCTCGAGACCTTATAGGTGGTGTGCAACCAATCTCTAGAGACACATAACAATAATGAAATGTGCAAATGCTGGATGACGAACAAAAGGAGCTAACGAGAGATGTGTTGTTTTCGTCAACCAACAGGGCGGCGATATCGATGACGTAAACGTGCACTCCACCTATAATTCGTTTTAAGTCGATCCGAGTCAAGCGATCCGAGTTGATCCTATCCGACTTTTGCACCTGCCTCTTCACGCACGTTCTGTGGCAGCGAATTCCCATGCAAACACCATCATTCCAGTTTCTTGTAGAGGTTTGCATAACCACAAAAATGGCGTCGAAAACTGCGCGCGAGGTGACCTATTAAGCTTAATTAAATCATTTTTAAAATCTTAGAATCCTGTAAGTGACAAAACCAACTATTCGAAATATTTTGATCTAAATGTTGAACTGTTATCCAAATTTTCAAACAACCCCCTACTTGTAGAAATATCCTTGCTTGTGACTCTCTCCACCATTGGAATCACTTCGTCGCTGACAAACTCAACTTTGTCCGCCATTTTAGTTTCGGGCTTTGGAGGGAGGGTGAGTTCACGGTCTCCAATCAAAGAGTCAGCGGAGTCCTTAACCTACTACAACAATAGTGGAGCTCTGCGGAGCCCCATCCATGGGTAGGCATAGGAACTTCTCATGGTAATAATGGCTAGCGGTATTGCTCGTGGGCGCGTACGTACGACGACGACGACGACGACGACGACGACGACGACGACGACGACGACGATGAGATCCTAATAATACTAATGATATGATAGTGATGGACACAAACAAAAATCGTCGTCAATTTGTAAACATTATTTTGGCGACCATAATTCAAACGTACTACCTAGTCTTTCAGAACAATTTCACGTGCTTACCAAATGTACCAACAAGTTTGATTGCCTAATTAAGGAGATGCTTTTTATAAGAAAACTTAAACCATCCCTAAACGTGCAAACGGATTCGATTCGCGCGAAGGTATTCACTTGAAGAACTTGTGATCCTTTGTTGTTATGTTAATTTGTAGAGACTATTTAAATCAAACCGATATCGCATTATTTATTCTATTTGAGAATGGTGTCACGATGACGCCGAAACGTCGGCTTTTAACGTTAATATTTGCTTGATAATGATAATGATAATAATAATGTGTTCGACCAGGATCAACAATGTTTTCGACCAGGATCAAGGACAGTTTTACGACCATTTGAAACCAATCCTGACAGGTGACGCCGATAGCGAAAGCCCAAAGTTTAAAGATTTCGATAAAATGGAGAGAAGTAATAACAATGCGTTGAAAAAAGAGGACTTTTGGATTCAAATATGGCAGAATGAGCATGAAGAAGATCCAGATAAGACAAGTTGGACGTCAGAAGTACGTGAAGCATTTCAGGCGGTCCGACCGGATCAGCAAGAAACGCCAATATCAGTGACGAAGGAGAAGGTATGCAGTTGCTTGAGAAAGAAAAAGAACTGGTCATCGCCGGGTCTGGATAAAATTACCAACTTTTGGCAAAAAATTCTATCATACTTACATCATTCAATAGCTACCGCCATCACAAGCTTAATTAACAACGAACAGGGTATTGTAATGCCTGACTGGATATCCGTGGGACGTACTGTAATGATACCCAAGAAAGAGAAACCTACAAGCGCACGAGAATTTCGACCTATCACGTGTCTCAACACAATGTACAAGCTCATCATTTCACTGCTCAACAACGAATTGCAAAGTCACTTGACCAAGCATCATCTTATGCAGTTGGATCAACGAGGGGGAGTTAAAGGTTCCATGGGATGTGTGGACAATCTGTTAACAGACAAAGCAATCTTAGAGGACGCTAGTAAGAACAAGAAAAATCTCTCTTGTCTTTGGGTAGATGTGAAAAAAGCCTTTGACAGCGTGTCCCATTCATGGTTACCTACAGCTCTACATGACCACGGTGTTAACAAAACACTGGTGTCTTTTATTGAAGCAATAATTAAAACTTGGAAAACAACTCTGTACATACAAACAACAGAAGAACAAATCACGATTGGTCCAATCAACATCAACCGCGGAATTTTGCAAGGCGACTCTTTCTGTGTCACAATATTCACTCTCTGTCTCAACCCTTTAGCTTGGTACTTGCGATCCACTGAAGGCTATACTCTCTCCCACGACAAGTCCACAAAGATAACACACAGCCTATTCGTAGATGACTTGAAAACCTATGATAAGAACAAAACCAAAGCTGCTACAGTTGGAAGTACTTTAGAAGAAATGTTTATGAGCATTGGTCTACAATGGGGAATTGATAAGTGCGCAGCTACCCACATCAAGAGAGGAAAACATGGACAAAGTGACGAGCTCCCTGTAAGCAGTGGACAACAAGTACCAGTACTCGGAGAAGACGACTACTATAAATTTCTGGGGAAATTTGAGAATGCCACCCAGCTCGAACAAGAACTGCAGGAACTGGCTGGCAGTGAATACCTTAGACGACTATCTGTGATATGGACATCGCCCCTATCGGTTCCACGAAAGGTCATAGCTACGAATCTGTTTGCAATTCCAGTACTTCTCTATCACATGTGGACAACCGACGGGAACATTCAACACCTACAAGAACTTGACAGAAGACACGTAAAATAATGAACGAAAACCATTGTAAACACATTCACGTGTCTAATGCTATGATCCACCTACCTTCTCACAAAGGAGGAAAAGGACTGCAGCAGTTAGAGATTTTGTACAAATCAACAAAGATTAAAACGGCACACTACCTGACAACCAGCACTGACCCACACGTCCAAGTGGTGGCGACTTTCCGGAAGCACAAAGAAACAAAGTCCTTAAGATCAATCATGAAAGATGCGAAGAAGTTTGCAAATCAACTAAACCTAGACGTAGATTACGACATCACGAAGAAAGCAACAACAATTACATCTAACAAAGGTCAAATTAAAATTACAAAATGTCAACCAGGAAACATCAAATCTATACTCAAGAGAGAAATAGAGCAGAAGTTTGAGGAAGAGGTAAAGCAGCAACCCTGGGTAGGACAGTATATTGTTAACCAATGGCAAGTCGAAGACTTGGAGAAGGGAAGTTATAACATCCACAGCATGAAATCGCGAATTTACGTATCTTTAAAATCTTCGTAGAGATGCGTAAATTTAGGGTGTGTTCTTTACGCATTGATTCGCAGTGCGTAACTGACGCGTAAAGACAAGGATCGCGTAAAGACAGCGTCCATATCATTACAGATACGTAAAGAACAAAAATGAAATTCACTGATTATCGGTTTGTGGAACTACGAAAACAAGTAAATGTTAATGTCATATGAGATATTGTTAAATTCTTCGTCCTTCTTTATAGCAAAAAATACTTTTCTTTACGCATAGATTCGCAATGCGTAACTGACGCGTAAAGACAAGGATAGCGTAAAGACTGCGTATATATCATTATAGATGCGTAAAGAAAAAAAAAATGAAATTAACTGATTACTGTTTGTGGAACTACGAAACAAAGTAAACTGTTAATGTCACATGTGATATTAAATTTTTCGTCCTACTTTAAAGTAAAAAAATATACATTTTCTTTACGCACAGATTCCGCGATGCATAACTGTGCGTAAAGAAGGCAAAGTCAAACATTCTTTACGCGTCCTTACGTGCTGTTTTTATGAAACTTTATCTTTGTTTACGCGTAATCTTTACTCATTCTAGTTCTATTTTGGAATCTTTGCCGATTCAGGTTATTCTTTCGGGACCCGTACAAATAGCTTTAAACGCAATCGTTTTCGTCATTCGTCTCGTTCGGAAAGAGCCGGCCATGTAAGCAGGTATCTGAGTATGGTCGCTTCTTTTACACCAAAAAGCTTGAACAGCGTCTGCCTGTCACAATTTGCCGTGAATAGTATAACTCTAACCCATGTAGCAAGATTTGTCTTCTCTTCAAAGTACTGTACTGGCCTATCGAATGGTCCGTACATACATTTTATCACCTGATATATTTTTCTTCGCACTATACCCTAGTTTCATGATCAGGTTTGTTTATAAGCCGGAAACTCTTTCTTAACGATTAACCCCTTTTTCTCATTTCCCAGGAACCACTCATATGTTGTCGTCCACTTTATACCCCCGAGAACAGCGCGTTATTTTGTCACAAGGGAACCTTTTAAATTCAACAATAAATGAAAAACGCTATGCTGAGTACGAAAACATGACATCTTTATTTGAAACCGAGGTACAACGTAAAATAGGCAAATGATGGCTGTAACGAGTTGAAGCCGTGACCGAATACAAGAACTGATCATTCAGCTAGATTCAACTGTTTACTGAAACTTCTTACGAGATTAATTCAAGTCTGGATGTTTTGTATCATAAACGTTCCAAACTTATGCAATCTTAAATCCAGCTATTTTAAACCCCTGCCTACAGCAAATGCTCCTGCCCCTCTTCATCCCTAAAGTTATTAAAAGAAAAAAGAAAGAAAAATCTGCAAAAATTCAGCTTTAAAAGCAATCAAATAGGCCTAGGAAAATGTGCGATTTAAAGGGACAATGACAACTTTGTCTACTGATACAGATGCAACAACAAATTTTGAATGAATTCTTGATACAGGAAGAAACCGGGATGGGCCACCAGGAACAAATGCTTTCTTCCAAACTTCCACAGGCTTGCCGTACTTGTCCTTGCTCTCATCCTCAATGTACCAGTCTACAAGAGCAAACACATGTTGCTGGCTTTGAGATGCAATCTTTAATGTATGCTGAATAAAGCAATCCACTTTGCCTGGTCGCACACCACTTTCAGGATTGATTGAGCCCTGATTGTCTGTCCAGGATGCATTGTTTCCGTTCAATATAATTATTTTATAATGTGGTTTCAGTGAAAGATGCCATTAGTCGTTTATTTTAAAAGGTGTATGCAATATTGTAGTCGGATGAAGTATTTCTCAGAGGAGATAATTTGTGTATAAAAATTTCCGCATTGTTTGTAACGTCAGTTCGAAAGGTTAACTTTTGAAATAAAATTTACTTGAACTGTTGACGCTGTGTCGTGTTTTGCCCTAGTTGACGATCGTATGCTTTTTCTTTTGAGAGTGCAAATGTTTTCATCAGAGGATGATCCTCTCAAGCTGCCAAACCCGGATCGTAATCATGATTCCCATTTCTAGGAGTTTTGTTGTTCGTAAAGTCCCTTACGAACAACAAAACATCTGCATGTTTGTAGCTAGAAAATGTGAAAATTGCCTAGATTGGGCAAATATCTCATTGGTGGGTCTTCGTAAAGCAGAGTAAACATCACTTTTACGAGTTTTTACAGTATCCGCAACAGATACATTATCGACTGAAACGGAATTTTACAATATCCGTAAAGAATGCTTTTGTGGTCCTCGACCAGTTTTTACACTGTCAGTAAAGGACGCGTCAAGCGTCTTTACGAAGTTTTACATTGCCCTTAAAGAATGTGTTTGTAGTCTTTACGAGCATTACTGATTCCGTAAAGAATACGTTGAGGGTCTTTACGAGTTTTTACAGGTTCCGTAAAGAATATGTTGAGGATCATTACGAGTTTTTACGTTGTCCGTAAAGATAGCCTTTGTAGTCTTTACGAGTATTTACCGATTCCGTAAAGATTGCGTTGAGGCTCTTTACGAGTCTTTACAACAAGCGTAAAGATTGCGCTTAAAGGCTCTCTAAAGGGTCTTTACGCACTACCGTTTATACCACGTAAAGTGCTTGTTTACGCAAATGTAAAGAAGTTCGTGAAGATGCGTAAATAGGATCTCTTCGCGTTCTTTACGGCATCATTACGAATGCGTAAATTTCGGATTTCATGCAGTGATCAGTAAGGTATGGAGGGGCATCTCAGATGTTGTCTATAGTGTATATAGTAGTATTCTACAACAGTTGCTAGCGACAAAGGTATATCGTAGAAAGAAGTTAAGAGACGGAGAAAGAGACTTGATATGTCGACTATGTCACCAGAAAGAAGAGACAGTACCACACTTGTTATGTAGCTGCTCTGCTATTGCTCAGTCTCTGTACAAGGCAAGACACGATCGCATGTTGCGCCCTATTCGTTCTAATATTAATATTAGTGCAAGCCACCGGGGCCCGTTTGTTCGAAAGCCGATTAACGCTAACCCTCGATTAAAAAGTAAGCGACGTGTCAATTTCGCCCTCTGAACGAAAACACTTTCAAATAGTGGTTTTAGACTGAAGCGGAAGAAAAGTGTAAGTCACAAACGACAAGCAAAAATCTTTAGGGAAAATCTTTGTGAATGGTAAATAAACTGGAATCAAAGTTCACTCTAACCCAGGGTTAGCTTAATCGGGTTTTGAACAACTGGGCCCCGAAGTGCATTTTACTATCAGAAACAGAGTGCCATATAATAAACAACTTCGCTCGGTCCGTACTGCCACGACCTCGGGCCAATATTCCCCAGTACGGCCCGAGCAAGCTCGGTTAGTAAGTTGTTTATATATATTTCGCTAAAGGTGTCCGTGCTGTTGCCTGGCAACAGTGCGCAAAGCATGAATGACGTCAGACAAAGGGAAAGTTGCTAGGCAGCAGCCGCTGCCTCACAATGGCGCAGTCTCATGTTTATTCAGTGAGGCCGAACGTGTAATTTCATCGAGGAGTAAAAAATGTTTAGTATTGGTCAAACACGACCAAATTCTCATGCGAATGAACCACAGGAGCACGCACAAGGGACAAGACATATTCGCCGAAGGAGATTAAACAACGAAACTCGTGAACAACGTGAAAGGCGACTTCAGATTCAGCACGAGCAGCGAAGAAGAAGGAGACATCAGGAAACCACAGAGCAAAGGCAACATCGCTTGGCTCAGCAAAGACTGCACATTCCTTCACTCCAAATTAACTGCCCACCAGGCCCTAGCTTCGCGAGGTTTTGCGAGTCGCGTACTTCTAGTTCCTCGCGTAGCGAGGTTAATAAATTTGCTGTGCCGAAGGCCCGCGCTCGGGAGCTAAGCAGCGCGAATTCGAGCGTAAAATTTTTATTTCGGTAAAGATGTCCGTGCTGTTGCCTGGCAACAGTGCGGAAACAAAGTATGAATGACGTCAGACAAAGAGAAGGTTGCTAGGCAGCAACAGGTTGCAAGACAGACTGGGGTAAGACGCAATTCGTGGTTGCTATGCAACACAACCGGTTCAACCGGTCAAAAGCGGCCGGGACTGGTAACTATAAAAAAAAACCGCTGCCTCACAATGGCGCACTTCATGTTTATTCACTGAGGCATTCTCGTTCCCAGAGCCGCGATCCTTTTGGCCAGCGCCTCGGATCGAGAGCTCTGGCTGGTTCCAACTCGTTCTCGTCACTGATTGATCAGATGCGAACACAATAAAAATGCTAAACCGGAAGAGAAACTTGGCCGAAACTGAACATGGCCGAAAGGACAACATCTGCGGCAACATCTGTTTGCCGTACTTGCAACGGAAATATTATTAGTAAAAACCACCCTTTGGATTTATTTGGTGAAAAGGCAATAAAGGAAGAAATCGCACGGGATTTAGAAAAGTTTTCTGGCTTAAATTTTTTTTCCGGCGATGGCTTACCATCGCGAATATGTGGAACTTGTTATGTTAATTTCGGGATTTCGTAAAGATGGTTATGCATTCTAAAGCTCAGCAGGAGTCGGTTATCCGATCTAAAAGAGGGAAGTCTGTACAACAGAGCCCGTCCTCCACCACTTCACCAGGTGTGGGACGCGAGAAAAAAGGGAGCAAGGTCAGCTGGTCGTACGTTACGCGTATTACAATCTAATTGTTTACGTGTTGATGTGCCGGAATAAGGCACATTTACCCCTGGAACAGAGTTATTACACCTTTCTGGAACTGGGACCCCAGGGCAATAGCTAACCGGCGGTTATCGCGTATTTTTTTGTTGCATTATCTTATTGTAAAAAAATTGTAAATATAGTGCAATATCACACTGAAGTTGGAAGTTGATTTAATACTAATACTAATACTAATACTAATACTAATACTAATACTAATACTAATACTAATACTAATAATAATAATAATAATAATAACTAGAAGTAACCATAGGTTAGAAAGTGCGGGCCTGAATGCACTTGAAGAGCTTTTGTTTAAGATGTTGGGAATGGGCAGAAAAGATAACAATGCGTGCCTTGTCTGCAAAGACCACTTTATAGAAAGCGTGACAGAAAATTGGCGTTACTTTCGATTCTCACCAACTGATCTGATAATTAGGCAATCATAGTTATCATAGGCCATTTTTCAGCTCTTTTCGTCATATCGTCCCCTCCGGAGAGTTTTGTCAAGTTAGCTTATTAAATATTCAAAGAAGAAAATGGCGGCCGCTAGCACAGGAATGTTTATTTGCTCAAAATTGAGGCAAAATCTTTCAGAGATGGAAGTCAGGACATTTGTGAGGATACAGAGAGTAATTTGGGACCATTTGCTGGCTTTTAAGGGTGAAATTATCCAGAAGCAAGCTTTATTTTCGTTTCCGTGCGTTGAATAATTATCGCGTTATGCTGTCTGTTCTGTTTTTTCTTTTGTTCTCTTTCCTAGCCCGCCGAGGTATTTTTTTCGTCTAAATCACGTAAGGAAAGTTCGGTAAACATGTTTAGCTCTCAGGCTATAATTCTGGGATTTTTTTACCAAAACGTCGGCTTGTGTTGTTCGTGTTTTTCGGGGGTGTCTTGAAAACAGACCCCCTAAGACCCCTAAGACCCCTAAGACCCCTAAGACCCCAAAACTTGAAAACGAAGACCCCTCTCCAAACTTTTAATAAATGACATGTGTTAATAATTATCAAATAAAACTCCCTGTCTCATCCAGTAAACAAGTGTTCTATTCTCGGATATCGGTTTTCAAGTGCAATATAACGCGGCTTCCCTCGTCAGGTAATGACTTTTACTTGAATCGCAATTGAATAAAAGATGTTGTGTCAAACCCAGTGTGTATTCATTTCTTTTGAGGCATCATGACAGAGGTGCGTCTGGTGACGGGAGGAGCGCGAGGCATCGACACACTCACAGAACAGGTGGCGACCCAACTAGGCATCCCTTGCCACGTAGTGGTGGGCCCGTTGCATCCCTGTGCCCAGAAAGACGTGACACCCTTGACGTACGACGCCCTGGAAGAAGGATGGCGTGCCTTGTGTCAAGTACGACCCCCACGTGCCAACGAGTGGTTACGCCTGCCCATGTGGGAATTGTTGAGCTGTAATTACCACATCGTCAAAGACGCCGACACGGTGTTGGCGTTCGGGACCCTGGACAAGGACGATGTGACGGTGCGAGGTGGTAAGGGATGCAGCGTGGCCTTGGCGCGGCAAAAGGAAAAACCCGTGGTCGGCTACTTTGCCTACACCCGCCCTCATTTCGTGCTGACCCTGTTGGGCTGCACAGCCGTGGTGGGCACGTGCGACCTGGCTCAATACCCTCGGGCCATGCAACAATTGAAAACGATGCTGTGGCGTGCCTCGCCCTATGCCGAGACGTATCGGACCCTGCCCGCCCGATTTGAAAGTTTGTTTAAGATATGAGTCAATAAAAGAAAGGGTCGTGAAGCGTGTGGGTTCATTTGTGGGTAGGATCTGGGGCGAAACGGTGCGACGCTGGGTGCACTGGCACTTGGTGCGCTGGGTGTGCACGAGTCTGATCGACTCGACGGGTCTGCCGTACCGATGGCTTGACCCGGACAAGGACGACGACGAGCCCACCGTCGATACCCCGAGGCATGGTTCCACCTCGTCCATAAAATGTATCCCTACTGCTTGCCGAGCATGGGTCGGCTGCTCTGGATCTGCGTACGATGGTGGCTTTGTCCACCGCCCCAAAGAGAATGTCACCATCTCAGACGAAACGTGCTCCCACCTCACGGAAACGACGCCCCAAAAAGGGCGTGAGCGCCCGGTACCACGATCCGTCGGTGCTGGGGGCGTTGGGTGGCATTCGACGGTTCAGCGACGCACAAAGCCTGCCCCTCCATCGCGCCCGAGCGGTCTTGGAAGGCGATCTGGCCTACACGTTGCACAAACCCCAACGACGTCAGTTTCCCACCTCGCTGGTGCTGGTGTTCAACGTGGACGAACAGTGGGTGGCGGATCTGGTGGAAGTGCAATGGTTGGCCTGTCACAACCACGGCATTCGCTACTTGTTGATGGTGGTGGATGTCTTGTCCAAGTTTGCGTGGGTCCGGCCGCTTTGGTCCGAGCCTTCGGATCCATCTTGAAACAAGGCGACCGACACCTGCAAAAGTTGCAGATGGACAAGGGCAAAGAATTTTACAACCGGCCGTTTCAGGCTTTGTTGAAACAGAACGGGATCCATCATTTTTCCACGCACGGGGATGCCAAAGCGGTGGTGGAACGGTTCAATCGCACTTTTAAAGGACGCATGTACCGCTATTTCACAGCGGCCAGCACGTTGCGGTTCGATGATGTGCTGCCAGAGTTGGTGAAAGGCTACAACGCCAGCTGGCATCAGAGCATTGGCCGAGTGCCTCGAGACGTGACCCCTCAGAACGAGAGCGAGATGTGGCTTACGTTGTACGGGCAGAGACTGCAAAAGAAGGTCAAGCGGCCCCGATGGAAAGTGGGCGATTGCGTGTGCTTGGGGAAACACCACCAACCGTTTAAGAAAGGGTACTTGCCCGGCTGGACCGAAGAAGTGTTTGTGGTGTGTGCCATGCGCCCTGGGCCCATGCCCACCTACTGAGATGGAAGAGATGGACGGCACACCATTGGAAGGCACGTTTTACGAGCACGAGTTGCAGAAAGTGACGGGGGATGATGATGCGCTGTTCCACATCGAGAAAGTACTTAAACGCAGTGGAAACCAGGTGTTGGTGCGTTGGCCGAGCAAGTACGACAGTTGGGTGGCCCAGAAGGACTTGCAGACCCCGGGATGAGCAAAGAATTTTTCATGACGTTGCCCAGCGACGCCAGCAGCGCCGAGTTCACCGGCAACACGGCGGCCTGGTTCAAAGTATGGTTAGCGTACCTGTTGCGTCTGAAAGGCCGCGGTTGGCAAGTGGGGTTGGGCAGCCTGTCCTTGCCTGTCCTGGTGGGGCCGGATGAGTACCTGGCCTACAGCAAATGGTTCCTGGATCACGTGGGTTTGGGGGGTGTCGAAACGTTCGAAGAGAAGCAAGTCAAGATGGTCGACATCGACCATCTTGAATCGGTGGTGGATGGTGAATCGTTCGTGAAAGCCTTGATAGATGCGATCGAATGCCATAGGTGGGGTATGGGCACGACCCACCGAGGGTACACCATGAAGGATGCGAACGGCAAACGTCTCTACATTTCTTTCCGTTGGGAGCAGCGGGGCCCCTACTGCGATCTGGTCATGGACAATGTGGACGTGCACCTCCTACCCAACAAGACCCCCGTCTTCATCGTCAGCGTCAAATTGGCCGTCAAGATGGGCTGGTTGACACAGAAGACCGACAGGCCCTATGCCTTGGGACCCAACCTGTGCATGGAGTTCCCCGACGACACGATCCCTGCGCTGATGGGTAATCGGAAGGACCTCGTGGACACCGAGAACCAGGCCCTCTTTTGGATGGTATGGACCAATCAGTTCGGCTTCCACTATCTGGCACTGAGCCTGAACTGTAATTAGCGGTTCCAGAACCTGAACAACGCATTTCGTGCAGTGGTGGGAGACCCGACGTGGACTTTGCACGTCTACTGCAATGCCGGGGGCAGCAGCATCGTGGGGCAGCAAGTGACGGACCTGTTGCGCGAAGTCCAGTATCAGCGCCAAGGGCAAGGCACGGTGTACTTCGAACCGTTGCACGTGCAGTACCATCCCGTGTGCAACGACGTCATGGAAGTGCTGGAAAGGCAAGTGGCCGAGACAGACGACACGTTGGTCCGGTTCGGGCAAGGTCGCACCCTGTTGACCTTGCACTTCCGACGGGACGTATAAAGTGCACCGAGGACAAGCAGGCACGACAAGGACCATGGACCTCAATCCATCAATCATCAATCCCGTGACGCTGGCCAAAGATTGGGCTGGGCAAACCGTACCGACTTGGGAGATCGTCGGCAACAGCGTGATCCTCTCGCAACAATATTCGTGGGAACAGACCGACCTGAACGGTGGGTGGTTCGAGACGCTCTTCGAACGTCGACGACGTTGGACGCCCCGCACCCGGACATGGTACGTGCACAGCAACGTGGGCCAGAGTTGTCGCGTGCGGATGCGGTTGACTGACGTCTTGCACGACGTGGACGTGCAGACCACGGGTCAATGCCGGACGATCTTCGAACGCTGGCATGTGCAGTATGTGCCGGTGCGTCAACTCTTCTTCGACGTGGTGGACGTGTGCCTGGCCGACGGCGACGGCCGGCCGGTGGTTGTGGGACGGGGTGTGACAGTGGTCACCTTGCACTTTATACGAAGCAACCTATAAAAAAGAGAGCCAAGCAGAGCACGAGGCCAAGCATGTGAGGAGGCACTCTGAAGCAGGACACGCCTGATCACACCGGAGGTGGTCTGGGGGGCATCTTGTTGTTGGGGGTCAAGATGTTGTTGAAATCGGGGTTGGACGCTTTGGGCCGCCCCCGCAGTGTGGTCCGGTTGGCCACCCGAACGCTTAAAAGGCAAGCCCAACAAGCCGGGACTGGTGGGTCAAGCCAAGAAAGCTGTGAAACGTAAAGCGCAAGGACTGGTGGGAAAAGCCCAACAAGCCGTGAAATGCAAAGCGCAGGGACTGGTGGGCGGCGTGGCCAAGAAACGATGATACGTGGCGGATCTGTTCGGTTGAAAAGATGCGACCCGTGCGATTCCGGCCGATCCCGGCCGAGAATGCGGGTGGGCGAACGAGGTTTGTCGATGCAGTGTGGGGGACGTCTCTGGGGCTCCCGTCCTGCCGGGGTTCGAGCTGGCGGCCCGACTGCATAAAAGAAGCACCCGTCACCAATGTCCGGCCATTCCTCAACGAGGGGGCGGTGTGAGACGAAGATGACGATGACGGCCCTGCCTTTGCACGGGGCGTCGCAGCCCGCTTACGCCCACGACTTTCAGTGGTTCAAGATGCGGAGCACGGACACGTCGGCGATGGCGTACCGCATGGTGGAACTGTCGCCGGTGACCACGGGCATCAATCTGGTGGAATTCGTGATGGCAGCCTTGCCCGAGTATGTGGATCTGAGTTGCAGTTACTTTCGGATGCAACTCCGTTTGAAGAAAGACGACAACGGCAACCTGGCCGATGGGAACTTGTTGTTTCTGATGCCCAACCTGGCCCACACGTTGCTCAAGCAAGTGACAGTGCACGCCAACGGCACCTTGATCAGTCCTCAGACGGACACGTACGCCTACAAGGCCTACTTGGAAACCTTGCTCAATTACACCATCTTGCAACTGCAAGGCTGGTTCAAGAGCTACCGCCACGGCCTGAAAGCCTTCAGTGCCTTGGATTTTCCCACACCCTTGACGGCCAACAAGCTGGACAGTGCAGCCCCGTACGGCGACTACACGGCCTTGAGCGAGAGCCAGAAAGCGGCGGTCTTGGAACCCAAAGAAGCCCAGAAACGGTACCAAGGGAGTCACACGGTCATGTTGCAATTCGTACCGCATTCGGAGATCTTTCACCTGGGCAAACCCTTGGTGCCCAACGTGGAACTCAAGATCCGGTTTTACTTCAATGCCCCCCGCATTCTTCTTGAATGGAGTGGCCTTGAACGACCGTTTGCAAGAAGACGACGTCAAACTGACCTTCCACGTCTGTCAGTTGCGGTTGTCGGGAATTGTTGTACCGGGAATTGGAAGTGGCCCGGCACAATCCGCGGAAACGGCAGGAGGCCAAGTACACCGTGGTGGGCAGCGAGATCTGGGTGTTTTCGCATCTGCAGAACCAATTGGATTTCGACGAGGGCAACCTGTTCCAGGGTCGGATCCCCGACTGGCTGATCGTGGGCTTGTTGCACACCAACGCCTACAATGGCAACGTGGCCTACTATCCCTTTGCCTTCCAGAAATTCGGGTTGACCAGCATCAAGCAGATCGTGCGGGGTGAAGAGGACCCTTACCAGACCTTGGAATTGAACACGGGTGACACGTACAAAGATTTGGACGGGTACCATCGGTTCTTGCAAACCAGGGAAGCCTTGATGAGCCGACCCAGCATGATCACCCCCGAGCGGTGGGGTGGCATGGCGGGGTGCACCTTGTTCACGTGGAATAACGTGCCCAGCGGGTCGGCGGACTGTCGCATGCTGAACCCATGTCAAGACGGAGACGTGTGCATCCTCTTCCGTGTAGGGGCGGCCAAAGCCCACGTCATCAATTTGGTGTTGTACGCCAAATTGGAGAACGTGTTGGAGAGCAACCCCAAAGGGGCCGTGCTGTACAACATGTACCGGCTATAAAAGCCCTGACCCCACGAGAGACGAACCATGGAATTCGCGGCCACCACCGACCGGCAGTTGGACTTTTTGGCCTGCAGGGATCCCACCTTGGCTTGGTCTTTTGCGGGGGTGTTTGCCAGTGACACGTTACCGTCGCTGCCTGAGCAAGGCAGGCCGCGTGGGTACATCATCAACACAGACCCGCACGATCGAGCGGGTATGCATTGGATCGCCCTGTTCACTGAAGACGACCAATGCAAAGTGACGGACAGTTACGGGTTGCCGTTGGTGACTGTCGACCCTTGATGCAGTGGATCGTGTGCCATTGGTGGTGGGTGGACACGAATCGGCAGAGTTTGCAGACCGTCACCAGCCAGAGTTGCGGGCATTACGCCTTGATGTATTTGGCCGGCAAGTGCCGTGGCCAGATGTTGGCATCACAGTGGTGTACCTGTGGCAAGACGTGTTTCTGCCTGGCAAGTACGCTAAGACCATTTTGCACAACGCACATTACGTGGTGGCTTTCAAGCACCCGCGGGATCGGTTGGGCGTCCGCAATCTGCTGATGCAAGCATTTCCCACGCATTGGCAGGACGTGATGGACGTCTACGAACGTCAGACGCAATGCCCTTACGGCTACGTGTTGTTGGATTTGCATCCGGCCTCCGACGATCGGTACCGGGTGTTCTCGAACGTATTAAAGGACGAAGGGATGACGCGGACGTTCACTCGCCAGACCTCGGACGCTTGAAAAAGACATGGCCACGCAGTATCCCGTGGACGTGGGCCCCACCTCCAGGCACACAGTCCACGCTGCCGAACGTGACCGAGCGGCCACCGAATGACGACTCACCACCCTGCCACCCAATGTGGATCTGGCGTACGTGTCTCTCCGTCAACCCACCACATTGGACGAATTGTTTGGCTCCGTGCCGACCCCATCCCCTTTGACACTGGGTACACCGGTCATGGCCGGGGGCACGCCACCGCCTTGCCAGACGGCTGCCGCAGCAGTGGGGGTGGGGTCGCCCGCCACGTCCTCGGACACGCAAGCCGCCCGGATCGCCCGCATCAATGCCTGGTCGTCCGTGGGTCACAAACGTCCTCGGCCACGACCCGTCCAGGCTTTGTCACCATCGTCCGGAGGGAGCAGCAGCAGCAGCAGCAGCAGAAGGAGCCGTCGGAGCAGCACCCCGAGAGAGCGTCCCCAACGATGCAGAGGGGATGGAGGAGGTGGTGGCAGGGGCAGCGGCGTCCTCCTCTTCTTCCTCCTCTGGGAGGTCGTCGATGGGCGGTTCTCCCAGCACTGCCTGGGCGTGCAGTCTCGGCAGACTTTGCTCCCATTCCTGCAAACGGGCGGTGCAGGCCGGGGTCCAAGGGGAGGCAAAGCCCCCACAACGAAGGCACAGGCCACACGCCACACAGGTCTTGGGCGGGGGTTCGGCATGGCCCTGGGCCCGACGGGCTCGGCTTCGGGCCCGTTCATGGGCCAGGTAAGCGGCCTGACGTTCGGGGTCCATATTGTGGCGACAGCGGAGAGTCCGGTTCTCTTCCTGTTTCCTGGCCAAGTACGTAGCATAACGTTCGGGATCCTGTTGGAGACGTCGATAGTGGGCCCGATTCGGTTGTCATTTCTGTTCTCGTCGATGGGCCAGACAGACGGGATCTGCCCGTACACGTTGACGGTACCCTCAGTCCTTTTGGTGTTGTTGGGCCAGGTACTTGGCATAACGGGCGGGGTTGGCTTGGAGGCGACGGTAGCGTCTCCGTTCCTCTTCACGCCTCCCGGCCAGGCTTGGACCTGTGCACGTTTTTGGGCGGGATCCCGGTACGGCATGACAACTCACAATGGCATCCGCCCTGCCGGCCAGCCTTTAACACACTGGCCCTCCACCAATCAAAAAGCGCCTTTTGACCCACGTGGTCCAGAGGTATCTGTTGAGGGGGTACCCCCTATCCCCCTCCGGGAGGGTTTTTTAAAAAGAGACTCTGATTGGTTCACCCGGACCGTGTCACGTGCCTCTCGAGGGTTCTATAAGGCTGGAGGTCCTCGCGAGTCGGAGTCATTCTCTCAACCCCCTTGGATCCACGCGACGCCTTCTTTGGAGGTCGTACCGAAGCCATCCAACTGTTGCGGGAGACAGAAGGGGACGAACAGATCCATTACGATGATTTCTGTTCACTCTACCCCTCCGTCAACAAGTACAGCCGCTACCCAGTGGGTCACCCCGAGATCCAACGGAACTCGGACACGTCCACCAAACAGGCCCAGGTGGAGTACCTTCGTCGCAGCTTCGGGTTGATCAAGTGCAAGGTGCTGCAATCCCGTCACCTCTACCATCCCGTCCTGCCCTGCCGTGCCCACAGCAAACTGACCTTCGCGTTGTGCTGTACCTGCGTCGAGACGGAGATGCCCCAATCTCTACTGGAACGCACGTTCGCCTGCGGTCACACAGACGAGGCCTGCGCTTTCGTCGGCACTTGGTGCATCCCCAAAGTACAGGTCGCCCTGGATCACGGGTACCGTTTGCTCCACGTGTACAAGGTGTACCATTTCCCCCAGTCTTCCACCGACCTCTTACACGTTCCTGAAGATCAAACAGGAAGCTTCCGGTTGGCCCTCCGATGTCGGGGACGACGAAACCCGACGCCAAGCGTACCTCGCCCGGTACGGAGAGCAAGAAGGCATCGCCCTCGAGTACGCCAAGATCCAGAAGAACCCGGGCCTACAGTCTTTGGCCAAGGGCATGCTGAATTCCTTCTGGGGCAAGTTCAGGCAGCAACCCAACAAGACGCAAGTCACCACCTGCAAGACGCCCAAGCAATTCTTCGCTCTCTTCTTGAATAATGCCCAGGTCATTCACAGCCTCGAATTCGCCGGCACGGAGATGATCGACACGTACCATTCTCACACACTCGAAACCGTGCCCGTGCAAACGAACACCAACATCTTTGCGGCGGCTTTCACCACCTGCTGGGCACGGCTCAAGTTGTACCGGGAGTGTCTCCACCCTTTGCGGGAGGGGGCCCTTTACATGGACATGGACTTTGTGATCTACGTATGCTTCGAATCTCGACAGGAACTCCCGTTACCCTGGGGAGATTACTTGCGTGACCTGACCAACGAGTTGAACGAGGGGGACTGGATCCAAGATTTCGTGTCGGCAGGGGCCAAGAATTACGGGTACGCCATGCGACAAGGCAAGACGACCAGCAAAGCCCGAGGGTTCAGCCACAACAAACGCACTGAGGACATTGTGAATTTCGATTCCATGAAGACCTTGGTGACGGGCGAACTGTTCGACCCTCGAGAGGCTCCGTGCACCCTCATGACCCACAATCCCCACAAGATCGTCCGATACACTATCCGGAAGGTCCTCTTGTCTGTTCCCCAGGACAAGAAGTGCAAACTGGTCTACGACAAAAGTGTCGCAGACCCCAACAGTATCAAGACCTTCCCTTACGGTTACGGTGAGGTGGACGACGACGACGAGCCTATGGTGTCCTAATAACGCGAACCCCCTCTAGCCTTGTCACTCAAGAGACTGTCTCGAGTGAACCCTCCCACGTTCCCGTTTGTAGTTAGGTTTTGTTCATTAAAAATTCGTTTTTTTTATTCATTGAAAAAATGTGTTTTATTTCCTTGGGAGCGTGATGTCCGGTTTTCGGGGACCCTCGGCTCCTCCTCGGCTCTTGCTCGGCTCCTCCTCGGCTTTTCCTCGACTCTTCGGGGATGCCCCTTGGACCATGACGTCATTGCACGTGAACAACGCGTGATTTGGACTCTCTCCAGACCTCCGCATGCCCATATATGGTCATCGAGCAGTATGGTTGGGGCTCACGACCAATCAGCGTGCTACGACCCACAAGTGGCCCCCTTTACTACTGATGCTACCTCAAGCCATAAAATCCTTCTACTGAAACCATCTATGGCACCATGGACGCAGAAACCAAAGGGTCTCAGTTTGTTGTAACCGTCTATGTGCCATAAATAGTTGGGACCTCTGGAGCGATAAACCCTTCTTCGAAGTTTGTGTCTTAAACGATGTTCCACTCCTTCCGGGTCGAAGATCTTCAAAACATGCCAAACAACTTCCCTTGTAGTAACAAGACCACGCTGATTTAGTAGTCTTTGGTGGCTTGCTCTGTATCCAAGTAGACTTCCACTTCCCCTTAATTCCTCTTCCACTGCTTCTACTATTTCACCCAAATTGCTTTGAAATCGACGCCTACTGCAACCCAGTCTCCTTAGATTTCTTTTCAAATGTCGAACGCTAATACGTATACCATGCACACTAACAAGAAACAAGACTATTTCTTGCACTTTAAAGCCAAGGTTAAAGTAGGTTTATTTATTTATTTAGTTATAGATTCGTACAGTGTACAGGCGAGAGAACAATAGGACACGTAGTCACCTACTAGGTTCACCCACCTTATCCAACCCCATAAAATGTAGAAAACCAACCCCTTAACCAAAACTACAATTAAATATTAATAATGTACTATAAATACCAATCTAATAAGTAGAAAGAAATATCAATCTAATAAGTAGAAAGAAAAAGGTAATAAATAGCGCACTACATTAACACTAAAAAGAGCAAGCTTTTAGAATATTTACACACGGCGACACTTGGCAAATAATTTTTGAAGAACGTGCATTGTCGCCATCGAAAACATTATATAATCGCTTAAAGTAAAAGATTTTAAGTTGGCGTTTGAAACAGCGAAGTGTATTCGCTACTTTGATATCTTAGGGAATACCATTCCAAATTATCGTAATTATGTTAAAATAGTAATCTCGGAAAAGGGAAGTATGAGCATAATTTATCTTAAGGCAATGAGCAGTGTTTGCACGACACGTGCGTCCCTGAACAAAAGAGAAATAGTAATCAAATTCAAGAGTAAAATCCACCAGATTATTTAGTCATTTATAAAAGAAAACCAGATCCAAGTATTCCAACCAATAATTAAGCGCCTTTGCCAACGATGGAACGTGAGGCCCTTCTTTGAATACCCTCAACGAGAAACACATTATTCACGGCTGACTGGGGAGCCGAGACCTGCGAGCAAAAACATACATCGGAGCGCACTAAAGAATGATAAAGCCGCAAAAGTGCCTCCCTATTAACTAAGCCTGCTCAGTTTCTCCTCAGAAAACCTAGCATCTTGTTTGCTTTAGCTACCACCATAACGATGTGGTCCTTCCAAGTCGTGTCACTAGAAATTAAAATACCTAAATCTTTTTCGGCTTTAACTACCTTCAAACTAATGCCATTTAGCGAATAGGTGCGTGGCGGACTAATGCGTTTTCTAGAAATACGCAGATTAACGCATTTAGTAGGCTGAAAGAATAGCTCATTACTAACTGACCAAGTAGAAAGCGCATCTAAATCACGTTGAAAATTCACGAAATCAGACTCCTGATTAATAACCTTATAACACCTGGTATCATCTGCAAACATAGCAAGCGATGCATTTTCAACTACCCGTGGCATATCATTAACAAATAATAAAAACACTGTTTCCTTCCTGTGAGGTAAGACTGGAACCACTTGAGTAACGGATCCCCAACACCAAAGGCTTTCAGTTTTGACGCCAGCTTTGCACGAAATACAGAGTCAAACGCCTTAGCGAAGTCCAAATATATGATGTCAGACTCAAGTCCACGATCAAGGGCACAGCCAATCTCATGAAATACTTCCAAAAGTTGAGTAACACATGACTTCCCTTTTTGAAACCCGTGCTGATAGGAGTACAGGACCTCCTGGACATGTGAGACCAGACGAGTGACCAAACACCTCTCTTGAACTTTAGAAATAAGGGGAAGCAGAGATACGGGGCGACAATTTTCAACCAGATCTTTTTTGCCCTTTTTGTGAATGGGTGGGACGTTCGCTTTCTTTTACTCAGTTAGCTGAAGACCCGTTCTTAAGCCAAAATTCACAATGGCCGTTACAGAGGGAGCAAGAGACTCTGCACATTCCTTTAACACAATTGTGGGCAACTTGTAAGGCCCAATTGCCTTGTGCACATCCAAAGAAGAGAGGATCTTTGATATTTCTTCAACCGAGACTAGAACGCTGCATAAGCTGTTGTCAGTAATAACAGGCTCGTCAAGAGTTACTTCACACGTTGAATGATCCTTGTAAACAGATTTTAAAAAGTCATTGAAGGCTTCGGCTCGTGCACGATCATCCGAAAAAGTAGTATTATTGTAAGTTAACCTATCTGGAATCGGCTTTGCCTTGTTCTTAAAAGCAAAGTACGACCAAAACCGTTTGGAATTAGAATGAATTTCATCTGCGATATTCTTAAAATAATTTCTTCAAACGTATCCAGTTCTTTAGGTGTTGCCTTAATTTCCGAAATGTTTCCATATTAGCAGCAGTTCTAGAGTTTTTAATACGCTTCCACATTGTCCTCTTCTTGTTTATAGCCTTGGCTAGCTCATTGGTAATCCAGGGAGGACGGTTTGTTTTTTTGCATTTCACCTTTGGCACAAAGGTGTTTAAGGCAGCAAAAACAAAGTCATTCCAAGAATCCCAAGGGGAGTCGAACTCCTCTTGCGAATTTAGGTTATCAATGCCATTACTCAGTGGGATTAACAACAATGTTTGCTTCAAGAACTCGAAATTTGCATTTTTGAAATCATAACGCTTGGAACGTATGTTTTCCTTTAGGCGCACATCCACAGATAAATCAAAGATGACAGGGAAATGATCCGAAGGAAAACCAGTGTCACTCCATTGGGGGCCAGTCATTGGTCCCGCTGTAATGAAAGTTGGAGTATTTGTTATTACTAGGTCTAAGATGTTATTGCCTCTGGTGGGGTGCTCCACTAACTGGAATAAATAATAATCCACTAGTAGGCTTGTAAAGCTAAGTTCCTCACTAGAAGATGTGTGCGCGAAGCCCAAACCTTCCACCCACTGAATATTAGGGAAGTTAAAATCTCCTACCACCAAGATTGAGTAGTAATGGTTAATCTCTAATGATTGTAGAAAACCAGAAAATCTTGACACAAAATCAGAGTCACTTGGTGGTCGATAGCAGTTGATGACTAAGATACTACGATCATTTTTAAGTTTGTATTACTTTTAAGTTTGTATTACTTCGTCTCGAGCAAGAGCGTTGCCTCCGATTGCCGGTGAATAATTTGGAACCACTGCCTTTGAAGTTGTAAAAATAGCTGCCAATAGAACTGTTAAGAAAATCGTCATACTTAAATTAATATAAAGTTGCCGTCAAAGTAAAAGTGAGCCAATCCAGAACCAAATTGCAACGAAGACGATGCACGTGGTGAGCCTGCGATACATACCTGAAAGTGGCACTAAAAGTGGCACTAAAAGTGGCACCAAAAGTAGCACTAAAAGTAAGACTAAAGGTAAGACTAAAAGTAACTGTAAAAGTGGCAGCAAAATAAAAATGATGTGTGTCCCTTATGGGGCTCCGTGCTTCTTTATCGTATGGAAGTCCGCAAATGCAGAAAATTGGCACCTTCGTCTTCTGCATGGCCAAATGAAACGGAACTCTCTTGGCAGTATTCGGGAAAGGGTCATTTTGCCCTTTTCAAGACAGCCGACAAAGTGTCTCTCTGCGCATCATTTCTTGCTTGTAACTCTGTTTTGTGGCATCCAGGCCGTGGCACAAGTCTGTGGCAAAGGCCAGTGCAAAAAGAGTAGTTGTATGCGCTTATTCATGCTCAAAAATCTCGATCCCATGTCCATACATTAGCATACATTAACAAGGGAAACACAATAGAACAACCAGACCCAAAAAGCTCGATGCCATGTCGCATAAATTAAGAACGCATAAATTAGGGTGGGGAAGGGTTACTGGTAAACCCTAGGGGATCATGAGGGAGGGTTGTTAATGAGATACAAGACATATAGGTGTATGAGGATTTTTATGAATATATTTATTGGTGCGCATGGTGGGAGGATTGAAGAGAGATGTGTGTGTTGTGCTTCTCTCATGTGTCCACCCAACCATCCGGGTGGTATCGCAAATATAAAGCTAAAAGAACAATGGGAAAGACAACGAGCCAATGAGCTAAAAGTGATGTCATGATCATCCAATGAGAAGGCTCTGACGTGAGTCAGATTACAAAGGGTTGGTCACAGAGTCAATGAGAAGCCACAGTATTATTTTGGATGAATATTCAATTTACCCGAACGTGTCTGGGCATGATCGCTGTCCAGTATACCAAATTAACTTATGAAAGAAAAATCTACAGTTTCGCGCTCTACCCTAGAGCTATGAGCGGAAAAGTTAGTTCTTTCTTAGAAACCAACCATACATTTCAAATAACTGAATACTACTGTTTAAGTATAGTTTACGAAATCAAATACGATTTAATGCAACGGAGAAACAACAAAAAATCACTTTGCGTCTCTTGTTAAAGTTCATTGGATACATTTCATCCACAGAGACAAAACATTGCGAAAACTTCTTAACATTGTATATCTTACGCTTCGCTATGAGCGGAAAAGTTACTTCTTTCTTCTTATGAAAGAAAAATCTACAGTTTCGCGCTCTACCCTTGAGCTATGAGCGGAAAAGTGAATTCTTTCTTAGAAACCAACCGAACATCTCAAATAACTGACTACTATTGTTTACGAAATCAAAAAGCTATTTTATACAACGGAGAAACAAAAAATCATTTTGCGTCCGGCTTGTTAACAACCTATTCAATACAGTTCATCTACAGAGGCAAAACATGGCGAAAACTCTTTTATTGTATATCTCACGCTTCAAAGAAGCGGCAAACTTGTCCAGTTCTCGAAACGGGTCGATATTACAAGTTGCAATGACTTCTCTTACGATCTTATCAACATTTTTCGATCGCTCCCTGGCTTCCCTTTTGCGCGCTTCTGTTTTTGCGCGATTCGCACGTATTTGGGTCAAACGATCTTGCGCCGTTTCAAAGAAGAGTGATTTAACTCTGTCCTTTCCTCCATCAACCACGGTAAACATCTTGGAAGAAACCCTGTTGATCGATCAATGAAAAATGGAAAATAAACCCTTCAGTACCGTCAAACACTGAATTCATGTTCATAAAGTCAGAAAATAATGTAAAACTGTTGGGGTGCAATGATCGCGCAAACTTACGACTAGTGTAAATGAGCCAAAGTCTTATCACAAACAAGTGAGCCTTACAGATTGTTTTACCAAAGATTTGAATCACTTGAAAAAAAAAAAACAGCAATTCACCACTTACCGCCCTTGAAGCCTATGTTTGATGATCTTCTGTGGTCTAAAATCTGAGCTTGTGGCAGAGAACATTTTTTTCCAGTCTTTACAGCAATAGCGTCCCTCCATGACTTGGTTTCGAAGAGCAATAGTTCCCTCTCCTTCGTTTCTTGAACAAGAATGAAAAAAGCGTGGCTTCAAGCCGCGTTGGTCGTAATCAATGAACAAAAAGGCATGGCGTTCCCAGGAAAAGTCCTTTGTTGTGGTTTCCAGAATAATCTGGAAGGCTTTTCACAAAGTTATGGCTTGGTTGAACGCTCCGTATGAATTAAACACGTTCATGTTTGTCAGTACTACTGAAGGAATGTTTAATCCTTTTTAATCACGCAGTTCTGTCAGGAATATTTTCTTGGGAAAAATAAGAGCATTTATTTTTACAGCGAAGCGCAATAGTTCCCTCTCCTTCGTTTCTTGAACGAGAAATGAAAAAAAAAAAAAAGCGTGGCTTGACACAGCGTTGGTCGTAATCAATGAACAAAAAGGCGCGGCGTTCCCAGGACAAGTCCTTTGTTGTTTTTTACGACCTAATGACCCGAAAAAAGGCGTAGTGTTCCCAGGAAAAAGTCCTTTGTTGTTTTTATGTCCACCTCCTTTTGCCAACCTTTGATGTACGCGCAGCATTGGAAAAATATGTCGGCAAAGGAGTTGTATCAAGTGATTTTTATACCGCCAAAGTAGGTCAATTAAATCGGTTATTATGTCCTCGTATACCTAAGGCTATAAGAACGAGCCTCGGAAAAACTGATCATGAATCGCCACCATGAATGCGTTTGAAACCGCGGAGCTTGTTGTCAGTGTCAATGCAGCACTGCACATCACACAAAGACATTTCCAAGAAGCACCGAGAGCCTCGCGCTTTCTGGCACACCTGGACGTGGCGGGCTTGATAGTACGAACTGTCCAGGAATATGAACGATGGCGACTCCAAGAAAATCGGACTCTTTACTATCCGCCAAGCGTCTCCAACGTTGAGCCCTATGTTTATCTTTTACCGAAAACGGGTTCCGCACCGTTTAAGGTGCGTATGGTAAATGTAGGGTTCAGGGTTGGAACAACCCTTGAAGGTGAAGAGTCCGATAGTATTGAAATTGTGATGCGAAAAGCAAATGGGAGGTGGGAAATTATCACGGCATATCCTTGCTGATTTTTTTCCCCCTCCTCCTCCGCAAACAACAGCTCCTTTAGGAGCTACCACTTCTTCAAAAGTCAATAACCAATGTTCATAGGACGTTCCATTATGTGTGTTGTCTCTTTATCGTATGACTCCGTCTTTCTAGGATCTATTAAGAATCAACCGTGAGTTTCAACCCCAAAGTCATTCATCAAAGCATTTTTCCTTTGGTTCAGTAGAAATCATCAGAGTAGTTGACACTCCGTGCGTGTAAAGCAAAAGCGGCCCGATGAAGTCCTGAGGAACCCGACACCAAATTAATTTTTAGAGTTTTAATTGTTGTTGTTGTTGTTGTTGTTGTTGTTTTTCGTTGGAGTTCAAACCGGCTCGATAATAATTTTCACAGCGCACGATTTCGAGTAGGGAAATGGCGTAATGATATCAGACGCGTTGATGAATTCATGAATTCAATGAGCCGTATGCTAAACTCCAATAAACCTTTCAACTAGAATTTGTTTATGTACGCGCTAGTCCAAGTGTCAAAGATAATGATTTTTCTTTGCATGCATTTTTTAATGATAAAACGAAAATTATGACACCAACACCATTTTCAAACACTTTATTACATTCTCAAGAGCTTGTTACACGGGTATTGTTCAGTTTAATAAGGTTACCACTGTGTATTGCTCCTTAATCGTGCTAACAAAGGTGTTCTCGCCTTGTAGGACCTTTTAACACCCTGCTTTCTAGTGGAGTCAGGTGGTGTTTCCATCACCCATGCATGCGCAGCCGCTTTCTGAGAAGAAGGCGTTGTTTCAATGCTGACGGGAATTTTGGACGGTATGGTACCGACGGGTGTAGCGGGAAGTTTTATCGGTGCTGCTTTTTAGGCTTTACCTCCGGTGTCGTAGGAAGATGGCTTACGTTGGGAGTTGCTGCGCTTTGAGTTGCTGACGTTGGTTGTACACCTGTAGGTTTAACAACCGCCTCACGCTTCATTTGTTTTGACAAGCCTTGATAACGTTGCAACAGTTGATCCAGTAAGGCCACTTTTTGGTCTTCTTGCATGGTGGAATCCATGATATCTTTCATGTCTTGATCCAAGCGCGTGAGAGTCGTGAGTTGCGGAGGGGACGTTAATCGGTGTTCTGTTTCAATACTTTGCAATAAATGTTCTGGAACCAACATCATCTTTTGCACGTGTTTCATTTTAGCACTTTACCCAATAAATCCACGGCTAAAGGCGCAATCAAAGCAGCGAGAGCGGGTAAAAATCCTCCTTGTTGATTGAGAACTTCTTTTTTCTTTTTAAGACTTGGCGTCTTGCGTGTCAAATACAGGAGTTTTGACTTATGTGGCTTCAACTTGGCACGACAATGTTCCCTTTAAGTAGATTAAGAGCCACTTCACCAATGGCCTCTATTTGTCCCCTGCTAGCATGCGCTATCATCTCTTTCCGCTGTCTCCCATTGCTTGCAAAACAGGTACAGAGAAAGGGTAAATGTTGATTAACCTTGGAAGCTTTTGGAAGAGCTTGTTTCTTTCTCGCAGTGCCTTTTGGATGGATAGTCATACCAGACCGCAGCGTCATGTTACCCCCGCGTTGATTGTTTACTCTTTTCTTGCGATCTAACGCTTGTGAAGTCATGTCTTTAATTGAAATCTACTAGCAATGGTTCATCTGTTTTATAGGCGTTCTTATCCACGTAAATCACAGGATATGTATGCGGAGCCGGAAGGATTCTAGTTCGCAACCGTTGAATGTTTGGGGTACGCGGATGTAGATCCATTACAAAGTAACCAATTGGTTGCGATGTAGCGTCTTGGAAACACTCCCATACCAAAGGAACTCGTCCAGAAAACGCCTGTTGAGCCAATGTCCTAAGCCCCAAAGTATCTCGTGGATTGTTAAACGCAATAATGTAATGAGCGTTTAAAGAGATGCTGCAGGAAAACTTTCCGGGCGGAAAGAGGTTTTGCGTTAGGTAGATGCAAGTGACGTCACAATGGTGGGAAACTTTTGCGAACAAATCCAGGATGCGCTCGTCGTCGCTACAGTTTCTCATAAGGTCATCTAACACAAGGATTCCAGGGCGAGAGTGGGGCGGAAATAGAGTGGGAATATCATCGGGAATCCCCTCCACAAATGTCACCTCCTTTGCCATGTCCTTAAAACAATCTTACCATTGTCCGTAGCAATACACAATCCTACGAATGGGTCGCTCAAATAAACAGCCTGCGTGTCGAAGTAGAAGACGCGTAAACGTGGTTTTACCACATTGGCTAGGCCCCGCTATAATGATACTGCTCGGGCATTTGAATTGAGACATGTTGACGTAAAGAAACTCAAATGAGTACTGAAGACTCAAGAGGTCTCCCCACCCTTTAAAAAAAAAGGCAACAACAACAAATCTTTGATTTTACTTGAACATTACTTTATTGATTGCTTGCGACAACACTGAAATGACTTACAACCTTGCTGTTTACTATGAATGAAAGATTTATGATTACTATTATTCAACGACTGAAAATAGGCGTGTACACTCTGTGCAACTTGTGCATCGTTCCACTGTGAATCGTATCGCTTAAATTTTGCTTGAATAGTGTTGAAAGTGAATAGTGTTGAAAGTGAAGAATGATAGTGTTCATGTCCACATTTCGCACTCGATGAAGTAAATAAAACAAACAGTGGTCTCCACAAACGTCTGACGTTAGCCCCTGCAGGGGTTTGTCATTGTAATACGTAGCTTCCCGCAGAATATAGGTATCCATGTCATATGTCTCAGGAGGAAATCCATAACTGTCGAAGAATTCACTTTCACAAGGCGCTTCGAAAAACATGGCCACCCAGTGTGTTCCAGGTTGGGTATGAGGGTCTGTATTTGCAATGAGACAGGCTGGATAGGTCGTAATGATGGGAAGTTTGTCGCTAGGGAACACACCTTGTATCAGGGATGTCAATACAGCGTCACGAAGACAGGCTTGCCAGAGTTCTTGAGTAGTATGCATCACGATCGATTTAAGATCCTTGTGACAAATCGTAGATCACTCGTCGATTACGATCAATTTCCAACTGATTCTGAAATTCTGCGTAAACAATTAAATTGAGAACTGCGCCAGTTGGAGTGCCAAATTTCAGGTACAGGTTGACATTGCCCGTTCGATGGGGTATCAAATGATCGGGGTGTCCGCTTCCTGCTGGTGTTAAATCAAATCGGAACAAACCGTAGCCGTTTTCCCAATCCATTCTGTCAATGTCAAGACCGTGACCACAATTCATGTCTCCGCTTCCTGAAAACAGCGTGTTGTAGCCATCAATCCTTTTGCCACCCAACAGGTCTAGCGCAGAATAGGGCGTTTCTTCTCCATTAATGGTTAGCCGAATGCCTTGCAGATCAAACAATGCAAAGTTGAATGGATTTCTGGCGAGGCTCCCGTTGAAGGCATCGTTTCGCACTAATCCAAAAATGACGCATTGAGGAATAAGCCCCTGAAAAAGGTCTGTCTCTGTGTGATTCAATACACCTTGAGGGATGATTCTGGCATGTGTCGGGGTTCTAGTTAAGGTATAGATAGCTAGAAGGGCAGTGCTCCCCTTGTGACCTTGCATGATCTGTATATGTTCTAGTTTCGTACTGTCTGCTACATGCACTGTGCGCACTCTGAGAGTACTTGACACGATGCTCAGTTTGCAGTTGTTTGGAGTCTCACCACCCATGAGAACAAAGGTGTCACTGTTCAGGTCCACCTTGACTTTGATTTCCAAACCATCAAGCAGCAATTTGTCAATGTTAAACACGTCACAGAGGGGTACTCCGACCAACCCCACCTCTGTTCCGTTGTTCGTAAAGGCTGCTCTTTTCTTAAGACCCTCATTATTGTCTGTCGTATTGTCCACTTCCTCCATGTGTCCGGCCGTGTCTTTGTAGTACGGAGCTTTGGTAAAGTAAGATTTCTTGGCCTGTTCTGTAAAGTTCAGTAACGTCTTGATGTAAGCATTTTAAGCTTGAGTGTCTGACTGTTCTGTCACCAGCGTTTCGTTGATCTTGATAGTAAACTGTTTAATAATGGAATGAAGGGTGTTGTTGATCAGAGTGTACTTTTTCCCGTCACCCGTTGGCGACCCATCTTGCTTCGTGATCTTTAACACCCGTCGTAACTCTGTCTTGTTAATGTCAATGTAGTCCGCTAAACTCAATGGGATTGGTTCCTGTTTGGACTGGTTTGTAATCCACCCATTTGCTACTGACAATAGACACCTCTGTCTCAGGTACATCAAACAAGTGCAAGCTTGAATTTCCACCGGGGGCTGAGAGAGGGTGTGCTGCTGCCATGTTTAATCAAATATAGTCTTAAACGTCGATTGGGATGTTTTCCGTTTCTTAGGCTGGCGCTCACTGCTTGGTTTCGCTTTTGCAGTACGCTTATATACTTTTCTCCCACGGCCTTGTTGTGTAATGTCATCCATAGCACCGGCGAGTACACTTTTTCCGGCAGCTTTTGCTCTCGATTTGGCAGCTTTCTTTAAAGGTTCACCATTCATGACGTCGTGAACAATTTGCATTCCCGTTTCCAGTCCAGTATCGAGCAATCGCTTTCCGACTTTCTTCGCTGTTGTTTTCAGAAAGGGCGTCGCTGTACGAAACAGGGACCGAAACATTCCACCTACCCCATTCCCTCCTTGACCATAAGGGTGTGTTCCTCCGTATATACTTATGCCCCCTTTACCTCGCTGTGTAAAGGGTATAACTTGTCGTCGATACGGATAAAATTGATGGTTCATGGGTAGCAACATGTTATCGAATTGGACGGCGTGTAAAATGCAGCGTCACACGTACCGTACCAGAGGCAAATGATATCAGTTGACCTGTATCTCCCCTTATATTGATCGCTACTGATGAAAACACAGATGTACGGAGTCTGTGGTAGGTCGGTAGCTTGACCTCTTCTGTCACGATGTTGCCTGGTTGACCTCGAGGTACCAGTATTCGTAGCACATTGGCTTGGGCGTCTCCTACCACTTGGGACTCAATTAAATCTGAATACACGTATATGGTTTGAAAAGCGTGCATCGAAAGCATCCCCCACACCAACTCTTGTTTTCTGGCCAGCGTGGTTGTTTTCGTTAACAAAGTGATGCTCTGATCATCGTTCAGTTTGAGAAACGTCTTGATTTGGTACAGGGCAGGAATCTGAGACTTATGATTCAGATACCCCAAGGCACGGGCTAATGTCTTGGGCAGAGTCACATACCAACCATCAGGCAAATTTAACTCGAAATAATCTTGAGCTTTCTCGTGAATGTAAAAACATTCGTTTCCTCCCAGACTTGCAATGATCTTATTACTTTTCAGATAAATGTCCATTTTGCCACGTGCATGGGTAAATAATCTATGTCATGGCCACTTCCCAGTCTTCACTTAGATGTAACTGGGTTGGCAATTGTGTCCTAAACTCTGCCGCCTTGTTTTCGGGATACTCTTCTAGGCTTGCGTCACTGGTCAATACCATGCAAAAACTGTTTGTCATGACGTTCGACGGCGGAAGTGTAATACCACGTTCACGATACCATCTAGGAATGAAAGTGCCTGACCACAGCCACCTGTTAGATAGATTTCAATGGTTTGAAATATCTTTGTGCGTAACGGTAGGTAGACAACGTGCTCTCTCTCCTCGAGAAGGGTTTCTCGAAATGTACCATTGGGTACCATCTCATGCAGAAGCGTTAAACGCTTGTCGCCCACTTGCCAGGTTTCCACGAGGTTGGTTTGTACTTGCAACAGCGTCTGCGTACAAGGGCACAGAGACAATGACGAAGGAATGACAAAAATGCCGGGAAATAAGATGGAGGTTTGAGGTGGAATGGCACACCACTCGTAACCAAATTTATGCTTAGGTGTGAGGGAGACATCCATGTTTAAACGAACCCCGGGTCTGATTGTCTTTTGGTCCGTAATCCAACCGAGTGCACGAGCAGTTGACACCGTGATCGTAATCCATTCATCCAGAGTTGTCAAAGTTACATTCCATTCACCATCCACTGTTATTTCCGTTTTAGATGGTGGGTCAGCCTTGCTCAGACACTGTAGGATTCCCTGTCACATCCAGGGCTGTTTGATACTTGCCCTCAGGTAAAGTGAACAATCTGAAGTTATCAGAGCGCCGGAGCATGACGTGAGAATGCTTACAGTCGGCAGGAATGTCAAACAGCTATAGCGGATACACGGTATGATGTAGTCCGACTTCCCAATCTTCTTCATCTTTCAAATGAATTTGTCGAGGTAGCGCTACACGGAAAGAGGACTTGGAGTTGTTCAGAAATAAATTGCTGCTGGCATTACTGGGAAGCGTCACGTAAAAGTCGCTGTCTTGAATCATGTTTGTTGCAAAGCCACCAACTGGTTGTACGGAATCCAGCTGTCGTATTTCTTTGGCCAACCTTTCCAATGTACCAACACCTCCTTGTTTGCACCTTTACCTCTGTGCTTTAAAATTGTCTGAATGCGAAACAAGTGATCTGACGTTTCTATCACTTTCTGTAACTCGAACTCGCAAAAGGTGCCTTGAATGCAATTACCGTCGGCTTCCTTTAGACGGTACACAGGTGGGTCCCGTGGAAGTCTCTGAGCAACGGTGAAGGTCTCCTCCGTCCAGGATGGTAAGTAACCTTTCTCAAAGATTCGTTTATGCTTACTGACCTTGACTTGATCTCCCACTTTGAATTTATACTTTGTTGGCTTTTTGAACAGATCTCCATACAACGTGTTCCAAACATCAGTTGCATTGACCTCGTTTACATCCGCAGGTTTCATTTTGATGCTACGGTGTACACTCTGATTGTAATTCCTATTGACCAAGTCGTTCAGTTGATCCAGGTAGTGGTATGAACTCCTGGTGGTAAACATGCGCCACATTAATTGTTTCAAAGTGCGATTGAATCTCTCCACCACCTGAGCCTTGGTTTCGTTGTATGTGACGAAATGATCAACATTTTCATTTTTGAGGAAGGTTTGAAACGTCTTGTTCTTAAATTCGGTACCGGCATCTGTTTGCAACTTTTGCGGTTTACAACCTTGCTGGAAAATGGTTTTAAAGGCTGCCACCAACGAGGAACCCGTCTTTGATTTCAACGGGACCACCCATCCAAAATAATACTGTGGCTTCTCATTGGCTCTGTGACCAACCCTTTGTAATTTGACTCACGTCAGAGCCTTCTCATTGGATGATCATGACATCACTTTTAGCTCATTGGCTCGTTGTCTTTCCCATTGTTCTTTTAGCTTTATATTTGCGATACCACCCGGATGGTTGGGTGGACACATGAGAGAAGCACAACACACACATCTCTCTTCAATCCTCCCACCATGCGCACCAATAAATATATTCATAAAAATCCTCATACACCTATATGTCTTGTATCTCATTAACAACCCTCCCTCATGATCCCCTAGGGTTTACCAGTAACCCTCCCCCACCCTAATTTATGCGTTCTTAATTTATGCGACATGGCATCGAGCTTTTTGGGTCTGGTTGTTCTATTGTGTTTCCCTTGTCAATGTATGCTAATGTATGGACATGGGATCGAGATTTTTGGGCCTGAATAAGCGCATACAACTACTAAAAAGATCACAATCCGAGCTACCAAGTTGCTTTTGCACCTTTTTGTAAACAAAGGTAACTTCGGGGCCTGCATGTAGGATCATTCGACAGGTGTGCCCAATTATTGGGTTTCCTGCACAGGCTATCATACTCGTTGACAACACCAGGAATACATGAGATGGTATTTAAAGACACCCAATGGATGCCAACACTGATTATTTGAACAAACTCCGACATGGTAGGGACAACAAGTGGACCAATTTGAGCTAGATCGTTAAGGTCATCAATCAAAGGAAATGCTTTCTTCAGCAGTATTCCTCCATCATATATTTATGAATCATGAAGCCAGTAAGTACGGCGTAAAATACCGGGTTTACTTTCACTGTACAGCACAAGCTTGGATTGCGGATCTTCAGGGGAACTGTTATCAATTTCGAGCCAAATACTTGGGTCGGGATGATCATCATCAATCACAACAACGACATCGCTTTCCTGCGTCTTCTCTAATGTTGGTATATCCGATGTCTCGGAGGGAGCATGGGAAGTAACTGCCTTCAAGTTGTCATGACCGTTGTTTTCTTTTTCCGTTTCCATTTCAGGGAAGTCGCCTTTTGGGGAGACTGAAGTTTTTGTTGAGGCTTTCTTTTTTTCCTCTTCAACAGTGCTCTGTGATAACGCTGATGGTATGCTATGAATTGTGTTATCTTCAAAGGAGACTGAACAAGTAGCCTTCTCGAAGTCTGGAGTAGCCGTGATTGTAGTATCAACGCCTTCAGCACTATGGTCACGGTGATTTGCAACAGGAATGAAAACATTACCAGTGTCATCTAGCTCCATTGGGACAACTTCGGTTTCTACACCAGAATCAGCTGGGCTCTTTCTGGGACGCTTAGCAACGTGTTCTCCAGATGTGACGTCAACATGGACCTTAAACGTTCTTTTCATTGTCTCGGCCCTCGAGCCATGCCTTCCCGAGAAAGGGTTCCTTCTTGTGGCTTTCGGGATTTCCTTGAAGGTGGTATTCGTCTTTGCTGACTTTGACGAAGCTGAATTAGACTTTGAAATGCGTTTAAAATTTTCCGGTTTCTCTAAAATCAGACATCGTCCTTCAAAGAAGCTTTGTTAAAAATTTCGATGCATTGATGGAGAAGTGCGTGCACTTGCTTCAAGCTTTCAGTATCTTCAACGATGTGGGTTAACGTATTTAAGTGCTTGTTACTGCCAAAGGCGAATCCTTCTTGGCCACTTACAGCAACGATTGCAAACGCTCGATCGAGGAGAGGTTTGAACTAATGAGCAACAACAAAAAATACTAACTTACAAAACGCAGAAATATAAAGCTGAAAAGCGACTTATTGCGAAACGCAATGAACATAATAACTGAAAACTTACATTGTATTGGCGCTGTAGGCCGCGAAAGGGTAACTCTATATAGGTTTAAGACACAAGATGTATTCTCGTTGACATCAATGGTGAAACAGAAAACAGCCGCGTACGCGAAAACTAAGAAACTAGAATATTAAAGAACGTGCAAATTATACTAGACGCGCGGGAAAGAAACACAAAACATTCCCGAAGGAACGCTAATGAACCTAAATAAAGGACTGAACGTGCTAAATTCTGCAGTACTTAATAGCTTCTTTGCACTTTGTATTCCACGTTCTGCTAATTTTCTGTCTCGCAGGAAGTTCTGAGAAAAATTTAATTTCAGTGCTGCCGTCTTCAGCACTTTCATCATCTTGTCGCGTACAGTGGTCAACCTCAATCGTCTCATTTTTAGCAAGTGACTCATTGCAAAAGGCAACATCGTTATCCAGAGTGAGGAACGGCGATTCTCTGTAGTGTGTGGAAAGCTTCTCAAATCCCCAGTCGTTAAATAAGCGAAATACTGCCAGAAAATGCTTGCAGGGAAGATGGTTCTTTTCCCAATCAGCGCATTCGCGATGTGGCATTGTTGCAGTGTCACCAAACGTTAAGCTGTACCAGAAACTTTCGGTGTTTGGATCCTGAGATTTCACCTTAAATAGGCCGCGTTCTTCGTCTGTCACTCGAATGCACCGTTTCTCTATGTCAGCAGAAGAGCACAGTCTTTCCAAACAATGATCCACCAAATAAGACGGACGATCATGCAGATACTGTGGCATCTCATCATTGTACTGACGGCAGTGGCTGGATAGCCGGACATTGTTTTCAATATACCTGGTTAGAGATGAAGATTGACAACTTCTAAATTCTTAAAAGGTTGTGTGAAACCACTAATGTTTAACGGTTTCTTTGTTGGGCTTGCTGGGCTAGGATGAGAGGTTTTACTTCGTAGAGGAGTTACAGCAAAAATCCAGGAAATATATTCTCTTGCCTCAGGTATCACTGACTCAGATTATACCCGTACAGTTATAAGATGGAAATTGGCAAAACGTATTACCTGATGAAGCTTTCTGGAAGAAACTCTTCTACTAGAATTCTGAGCATGTCACTTAAGGATGCACTGCGTCTTCCGGCCAAGTAATTGTACTTAAAAGTGAAATTTTGGCGCTCAACTCCGTTGTTAGTGTTGACCGTTACGAGCATTCTGTCCTTTCTGTAAGCCCAAACCCAGCGCTATTTAAATTAAAAAAAAAATCAGTTTGCCGTTAGTTTGACTAATAGACAGGATTGCCATCATTACAGTTCTCAATTTCGGGACATTCAAGATCGGTCACGTGAGTTAAACTCGTTCCTTTACCCTCGTCCTTTTTCTCGCATTCGGCACACAAATTTAAAAAACGTCGTCCTAGAAGAAGGTAAATGAAGGCTAAGTTCGAATGAAGGAAATACTTACCTTTTGTTGCCTCAGCCAGGTCTTCTCAAACCACTTCCTATACAGAGACTACCCCCACAATTCCTCGTCATTTTTCAGAAGGGATATGTTCTCCTCAAATTCATTCTCTGTGCGAGAGCGGGCATTTCTTCTCATGAATGCAAGGGCCTTTCCTTTTAAGCGCTTATGCTGTTGCTCAGTTTTGAGAGCAAACGCTCCCATACTTGCTCTCTGTGGAAGTCGCATATGTAGACCATGCATTCTAAAATAAAGTAATTAATTAATTAATAAATACTTATATGAGTGATTTACCCAGCCTTGGCCACAATTTGTCCCGTCTCTCTCTCGAGGATACGGGAAGCAGAGAGCCTGGAAACAAGGCTGCATCTTACGCACTTGCCGTTTGGTTGTAGGTTGACTGGCCCTCGTCCGATTTACGAATGAACAACAAATGCAGAGGTGCTCCCTGAAATTAAATTCAAACACGACCATCATATTTTAATCAGCGTGGGACAGAGTTATGGATTGGAGTAGCGACATTTCTTGTTCACAAAAATTGACGTCACATTTCTTTTGATATTCAAATTTGCCAACCACGGAACAAAAGAAGTTGTTGTTTCAACAGCCAATTAGCTTCTGACTGGCATATTAATAAAAATGGGTGACGTTACGAGAAACATCGCTTTAAGGGGATTGCCTATTGACGCCAAGAGTGAAATTGTCTTTCCTTGCTGGCAAATGAAACTCCAGCCAGCCAATTAACATTGCAAAGCACAATTAAGTCATCAGTTGCTCATGGATAAGAAAAAGTTATGTAAAAAAGGTGCACCAGATACTATACAAAGAGATGTACCTGGGAAAAGACTCTACACTGCATTAATCTCTTCTTCGGCGAAGTCGACCATAAAATGCTTTGGAGACCAACCAAGATTCCACTTCATGATAACTGACAGGGCTTCTTTAATTGCATCAGTTGTTTCCGACTGTGTAACGAAAGAAGCGACCACCTTGTACTCCAAGTTTGTTTTTACAACTAGAAAGTATATTGGTATAGGGTACTTGGTTGTTCTGTAAGTGGCATCCAGAAGACACAATTCGTTTCCGTACTTTTAAAGAACAACATAAGGTCGAAACATAACAACAACATAACAACATAAGGTCGAAACTCGAATAAATCCCCCTCGTTCTCATTTTGCCAAACCATAATTTTTTTCCGTCGGGTTTGCCTGGTCCACCTTTTCCAAACGCTGTTAATTATTGCAATGCGCATGAGGTCCTTTATGTCGTATTTCTAGGGCAAAAACGGATGTGTCGTTTCATTTCGTTTACATCGCGGACTCCATCCCCAATTAGCTCTTGTATCTTTCTCGCTATTCGTGGATCGATTCGCTGAGATATCCTTGCGACCTGTGAACAAACAAGAACATTTTGATGGCAACAGAGTTCAGATTGCTTTTGCCTAAAAAAAATAAAATAAAATATTGACCAGCTTTCTCACAAGTTATACCTGCCCGACTAAATGGTGACTGTGGTTCGATTCCCTAGGAAATTCCATGTACACTCGCTTTTCCCCTTCCGCTTTTCCTGTGGCTAGGCCAGCCCTCAGCCGTTCAGATGCTCCTTTTCTTCCCCTCTCCATCGCGCAGAATGCCTGGACATCATTAAATATTCATTATCACACTCGCGGCTAATTTGAATACGAGCGCGCTTTGAATAGCCCCCATTAAGAAAAGAAAAGGCCAAAATTGGCCAAGTAGGGCTAGTAAAACTCGCTTTTCAGATTTCCAGAAGTCGTAAACTAAACCATCATGCACGGCTTTTTGAAGCCCAATGTTGTATCTAACCGTTTAGCCTATAACGATGGAAATCAAGGAAGTATAAAGACGCTGGCTTTAAACTTGAAAGACGTGAAAAATCGCTCTATTTTAGTATGGAGACCGTTTTTAAGAGCGATTTCTAAATATTCTTGCTCCCTTCCAAAAAGGGGCATGCACGGCAAAGTGAAGATGGAGCTTTCCTTGAACAGAATCCGTTTTAATTTTAAACACTGGTGAACAAGAACCATTCTGGATTTCGGTTTGAAGACTGCTAGTGTAACTTGCGTTTGAAAATGGCGCATTTGGCCCGAGCAAGCTATTGTTTTCTGCCGGTCGCCGCATAACAATAGCTCTGTCAAAACTAATGAAAACCAATCGATTGTGAAATGATTAAGAATAGCCGCGAATTTTAAACTGATCTCTGTGCGTGGATTCTGGTGCGTGAGCTGGTTTATTACACGTGCCGACCAATAGTATCCCTGCCACTTGATCATAAACAGAGACTTGCCATTGCAGATCTTCTTAGGAACGATCCGCTCAGCGTCAAAGACTCCAACGACTTCGGGCTTTTGGTCACACATTTGGGACAGGGATATGCTTCGTATATTTCAACTTGCGCTAACATTACGAACAAGACGAATCTATTCTAGCGAACGGTAACTTTACAATTAAAACAAAGATAAGCGAGTGGCGATTTGATGTTTTCCTAACTTTGTAAAACCAAATGCAAGAACTTTGACGCTTGCAAACGGTTTTTTCATATCATTGCAGCGATCGCAAAAACACCCTCATCACAACGATCACTGCGATCGTTGTGATGAACGATCTTTGCAAAAAATGAACCGAATCTTGGATAAGCGAATCTTTAGCTGGAAATCATGAAACAGGCATTTTGCGGTAGGAGTGATATGAATCGAGAACAGAAATGACCACGTTTGTTAAAGGCCGGCTTGTAACACACGCTTGAAGTTTGATATGAGAAACAATAGCGCAAACAATAACTTCCAAGGTCCTTGTTTCCTAGCTCCGCCCTGACAAGTTAATGAGCAAAGCGGTATTCCCTGCGGGTGAAACCGCGCGTAATATTTGGCCAATGGGAGCCGCTCGAGTTACGCTTGGCCGCTAATTCTGCTGATCTATAATTCTGACGGCACTGCAATTAAATGTCCCGAGAACAATAGGCATTCTGCGCGATGCTGTATTTTACGCGATCTGAAAATAACAGTTTCAGAAATCTTAGTGAAGACAAGACATAACACAACGACGTAAAGGTGTAAATATGCACATTGTAATCTTTCGTCGATTTTGTTTTAAATTAAAGGCTTCAAACAGCTTTTTACCTTGTAATCAGGGAACAGCAGTATCTCGCGAATTACAACCTTGGCTGGACAGGTAATCTTCTTTGTGGTTTGCTTAAAAATTCTCTTTCTTTGTCCTATGCAATGGTCTCCTTTATCCGCCTACGAGAGACATCAAAGTTAGCAGGGCACACACTGACAATGATCATTTAGAAATTTAGCACGCCTCCAATCCAACAGTGTGAAATAAAGCTTCTTTCCAAGTTTTGGGTAGGCCTTGGTGTCTTTTTTTCTTTTGCAAGCAAACTGATGGGAACGGAAATATTTTCAATTTTTTTCTTTTCTTTCTTTCCTACTTCCTTTTTCTTTTTTGTTTGTTTGTTTCTTATCACATTATCCCCTACGCTCTGCTGTTTATTTTTAGACATGTCTTTAGCGTGACGATCCACACCATGCTGACAATCATAGACTTTTCTTCCAAGAATGAGAAAAGGTCATCCCTCGAACTTGATTCCTCCTGCTAGATCTTCAAAGAACACTTTGTGTTTCTTCTTTGAGTTCGATACACCACCTGTGTAAATAAGAATATAGTAATATAGTCTATGACGGACTCTGCGTGACGGTAGGTACAAAGTTGGTCTCGAATTTCATTTGCTTTCACTGGCTTCTCAGCGTGTGAAGAGACTGATGCAGTCTAAAATCTAGCGTTATATACTTTTCTATAGCTACAAGCAGGAACATTTATCGATATTAAATTTTTGGTTACACACATGATTTTCCTCACCTTGATCTTGTTTTCCAAAACACTTCGCATAACACGAGCAAAATCTTGTTGTTGTTATTGTCTCGAATTCGCGGAGGACTTCCTCTACTGTCTCTGTCTCCTTAACGAAAACAACCTTGTCATTTATAGCAACAAATGTATGTAGTTTTGCAAGCGGCAAATTCTTGTTCAACGAAGTTTCATGGGAAGAATTTGATTCCTGATGACTGATATCCATTTCTCAAAATTTCTGGCATTTTCAAATGTTGTCACGCGTGCCGCCACTCTACCGCTCTTTTCCTCTTACCGCTGTCGGATACACCGCGGCCGCCACGATGAAAATGGGACGAGGGGAGGTCTCAAAAGGACTCAAGGGATGATTCACAAGGACCTCCTTGAACTAGAAAAAAATTGGATTTACATTTTGAGAGAAGGGGGATTCACAGCACGAAAACATACCTATAAATAAACCATTGAAACCATCCTAGAGAGCTTTTGAGGTCATCTTAAGGTATATATTTAGTATTTTGACGAGAGGATATCTCAAAAGGACGCAAGGGATGACTCACAAGGACCCATTTCGACCAAAAAACAATTTGTATTTACATTTTGAGAGAGGGGATTCACAGCATGAAAACATACCTACAAATAAACCTTTGAGACCTTCCTACAGAGCTTTTGAGATCTTTGCAGCAAAATAACTTTGAAAGGATAATTGATTCCACAATCGATTCTCTCAGTATTTCGGCGCCATTTTTGAGAGCTGCCGAACATATCATCGGAATATGGTGTCGGATGTCAGTGTTTTGGATATTTAATGAGGTCCCTTCGAGTCATCCCTTTTAACCGCGACCCTTGTTACGATATTGCGTTATTGTGGTAGGCCATGTCACGTGTTTCTGTTACATCATGTGTTCCATATATGGTCATTAAAAATTCAGTGTGATTCTCACCGAGTCTGGTTCATGTGTATCAAAACAACCGTTTCGATCAGACACAGAGAAGAGTAAGAGATTTAGAGTAAGAGATTTATAGTGCGAAATGCTCAAAAAATAACGAGTTCCTAACCAGAATTTGTTTTTCTCAGAAGAAGAGAAACGACAGTTGTTGAATGGAAGCTGCCCTCGTCATCTGACAAAGTCTACGTTGAAAACGTGGCTTTCTTATCTTGTAGGGACAGCAAGAGATGGTTCTGCTTCGAGCGACGCAAGCAAACGCGTGGTATTACCATATTATAGGAAATTAACAATGCACTTTATTTACGCGATTTTACAAAATTCGCGTTAATTTAATGTATCTTAATTAGTGTCGATGTAAATTTAATTCACGCTATTGTTATTTTAAAGCACCTTTATTTAATTACAAAACCTTATTAGTTCATGACTCCTCTATTGGCTCTTCAAAGTCGCTATCTGACAGTCGAGTTCAAAATGTCTTTTGATTGATCTTGATACTCCTCTGTCTCCTAGAGAGGATAGCTCACTTCTTCTGTTTTCCTCTTTAAAATTTCCAATGCCCGTT
>BLFK01000159.1:246874-249374 GCA_014634185.1 Astreopora myriophthalma | reverse complement strand
AGTTCCGGAAGTAGTAAGATCCGACAACGGCCCCCCCTTCAACAGCAAAGAGTTTGCGTCATTTGCAGACGACCTCAGGTTCAAGCATCGGAAAGTAACTCCCAAATGGGCTAGGGCGAATGGAGAAATCGAAAGGTTTGTGCGCACCGTAAAGAAAGTCGTGAAGACACCAAGACTTGAGCACAAGAACTACAAGCAAGAGCTGAACAAGCTTCTAAGAAACTACCGCGTCACACCTCATAGTACAACAAGGGTTGCTCCAGCGATGGCATTATTTGGCAGGCCAATGAAGACAAAGCTGCTTGAGGTGACGATACCCTGCTCAGACCCTGTGATACGCGAGCATGATCGGACAGCGAAAGCAAAAATGAAGAAGCACGCCGGCAACAAGCGGTACGTGAAGCTATCAACTACAGCAGAAGGTGACACGGTACTGGTCAAGAGAGATGACACCAAGAAGAAAAGCGATACACCGTACAACCCGAGACCACGCACCGTTGTAGAGAAAAAGGTATCCATGGTGACGGCAGTAGACGATGATGGCGTCCAGGTTACGAGGAAATCTTCGTTCTTCAAAAGCGTGCCAGCAGCCAAGGAAGCAGTTGCTTCTACCCAGACGCGAGAAGACTCCGTTGATGTTGCAGCACCGTTCCAGTGGAATGCCAGTCCCCTGAGGCGCTACCCGCAGCGTACGCGAACACGCCCAGTCAAGTTAGATAACTACGTTTGCGACTGATAGTATATCGTTTTTGAACTGTGTTAAGCCATTGTGAGGCGCTATAACTTTGAACTTTGAGCCATTATTAGGTTTTTAAGAACTGTGAACTGTGAACTGTGAACTGTGAACTGCGTTTAATTTTTTTTTGTTCATGTTGGTCAAGTTCAACCTATACTGTTTGCTCCAAAGATCGCTTTCCGCGATGTGCTAGATTTGTTCCAAAGAGGGGAGAGGTGTAGTGTTGTTACCTAATATTGTAGTGCTTGTAGTATTTTGAATCCCGGATGTAAGCACGCGGAGCAGTTGTAAAACAGGCATGCAGGTTTGAGTTCGACAATAAATAGAAGGTCTAAAGCTTGGCTCCTGTCTTTGGCAACGCCATTACACCGATGAACTTCGTCTTTGCCAGCTGAGTGCGTTTCTGCACTGAGGTTTTGGGCATTTAATAGACGACGCGAGCAGATTGTGTTCTTTGCACCACTGTACGCACCGGTCGTGATCGGCTGCAAGCCTTGACAGCTTCCACATGTTCGTGTTGTGGAGTTGTGGAGTTAATGAAAGACAAATTCAAAAAGAGATGGAAGACCGATAAATTATTATTTTGTGATCGACGACTTAATTGGTGACGTAAATGGGTGCAATCCAACGTTCGATAAGTTTTCAATGCATCAATCATAAAGAATTTTGGTACATTGCTTCGTGTATTCCACTAAGATGCTTGGGGCACGTGTATATAATTACCATCCATTGTTATGTAAATTATATGGACACGTTCGAAATAAATCTAAGTTTCTAGATGGGAATTAGCTCAGTGATGTAGGATACGGACAGGTAATCCACAGGTTTACAGAGGGGCAGAGAGTCTCGCTGAAGGTAAGGAAAAACAGAAAAAAGAATACCGAGAAGGGTCTGGAGGAGAAGGAAGGGTGAAGGAAGACGGAGCACTGGTAGAGAAGACGGAAGATAGAACGGTGTGCGTGAGAAAAAAAGAAAAAAAACCGACAAGGCTAAACAAAATCAAATTTTATTCTTGTTGTAAGTACAAATTATTCATGTATATATTCAATACGCTTGGGAGAAAGCATTGTTCTAATAAACAATAGCGCGAGTGCATAATTAATTGATTTCGCATGCATAATGAAGTAGGGACCCGTACGGAAATTTTTCTCATCGTTTTCCTTGGGTATTTGGTCTTTTGAAAGTTTAGTGTTGTGACATGAAAAACTCTTATTTTCTGCAGAGTTGTGAGTTACATTAAAAATGGATGGGAAAACAATTTCACTGAGAAATGGCAACACTTGGCATCGAATTTCATAAACACAGTTTCCTCGCCAAACACGAACTCCCCAAACACTCGTCAACCCGAGTTTCCACAAGCAGCAAACTGGACTCCCATCCAGAAAGCTGGAGATATGTTTCCACCATTCACTATTGGAAACATGATGAATTACTTTATTACCAGAAAATCAGCTGATGATGAAGGAAATAAAGACTACAAGAATTTGAACAGCAAGGCGCTTGGGCTTTTTAAGCATGGCCATTTCCAACGAATTGAAATTGCGACAGAAGAAAACACAGATCAGATCATTGTGGGCGCCAATATGGCTGCCACGTTTGTGAGGGCTCTCTGCCTTCACTACATTACTGTTGTATTTATCAGTCTTATTTATTGTTCTAAGCCACTAAAAGGTGCCTTAGACTTCAAAGAAAGTCCTTGGCTACAAAAATGGTGGGTTTCGCGACTTTTTACGTTTAAACATCGAGTTCGTCGGCCAGTTGTGT
>BLFK01000159.1:221874-231874 GCA_014634185.1 Astreopora myriophthalma | reverse complement strand
TGTCTTAACCACTTCGGTTGGTATTCCTGTGTTTTTGCCTTCGTTTTGTTGACTCTTTTGTTTTTCCGTACTTTCTTTCCAAGCCGTGGCAATTGAGTAAATGGCGCAATTACATTGCCAGAGGTAATCCCTTGGGTGTTCTTTAGGATCTAAAGTAATTAGATTGGATGCGATGTTCCCTAGTTCTTTAATGTCCTTGTTGTTAGGAATGTTTTTACAAAAAGTATTGCTCGTTCTTTCTGACCAGTTTTCTCTTTAACTTGCCTAGTAATGAAAGAAATGATTATGAAGTGCGGTTTAGAAATCAACTGACGAAATTTCGTACCATTTCTTTGCATTGTTGGCTATCGCGATGTATTCTTCGCTTGGTTCATTATAGCTTTGTTCTGTAGTCCCTTGTGTCGTTGTCGTAGTAGAAGTGTTTACATTGTCGTCTATTGTTCCGCTTCGTTCAGTCGTAGTTGGCATTGTTTGGTTTCTGAGCTCATTATTCAAGAGTTGGCTTTCCGGTTGACTTATTGCGTCCGTAAGTTTTGCATATTGATCTCTTAGATTTTGTGAAGATTTCTTTAATTCTGCATAACCTTCAGTGTCCCACAATCGTTTAGTCAGTTCCATTATACCTATCTTTCGTCTGCTTTCTTTCCTTGGGCAATCTTGTGAGGAATAAACAGCGTTTGCTTCCTTTGTTGAGTCTACCAGATATGCATTCATTTTCGCAGTCCATTTGGTTAGCTTGCAAGATATTTTTCCAGCATTCGTTTCACCAACTTCATTTGTAGATATTATCCAAAGAACCAGTAGTTGTGAAATAAAACACATGATAAAAGCGTTCAATTCCAGATATTACAGAGCGCTTGGACTTGCATCCGCTCGCGTCCGCTTGATCAGTCCGCTCTCAATTATGAAAAAAATCAATTATTATCAAATATTAAAAAATCTAAATCTGCTCGATCAGTCCGCTCTCAATTATCATTATTATTACTATTAAGAAGGCTTCGTAGCAGCATGAAGTAAGATATGGCTTTAATAAACCAAACGATGTTTTTGAAGTTCATATTATTTAATCAAGACATGTTTCGGATGAAACATCATCCATCGTCAGTTGTACAGAATAAAATGAAGTTGTGCAATAAATAGTGTCATATAGTGAGACATTAATATGAATAATTAAGGATGAAGGCGAGAACAGAATAAAAACACACATCAAACTATTTAAGCTAAGAAAAGAGACTAATTAGTATGAAAGGGATAAATTAAGATGTTTGACTTGGGAATTTAGTGACGGCTGCTCCCAAAGGATGTGCATGGCTTCTTTGATTTTCAATTGGAAACTTGTTGGAGCAGAGTCAAGGATTTGAAAACAGTCTTCTGAACAAAGGGAGCGACAATTCTCAGAACCTCTCAATCGATCTTAATTTATCCCTTTCATACTAATTAGTCTCTTTTCTTAGCTTAAATAGTTTGATGTGTGTTTTTATTCTGTTCTCGCCTTCATCCTTAATTATTCATATTAATGTCTCACTATATGACACTATTTATTGATTAAATAATATGAACTTCAAAAACATCGTTTGGTTTATTAAAGCTATTATTACTATTATTATAACGAGCTCTGGGACCTGGAAGCAGAGCTCCTGAACATGGTTTGCAAAGATGTAGCTCCTGAACCAGTACTCCAAGATGTTGAGGGAGAGCAGTTGACACGAGGGTCGAATAAAGCGTGGGATGCAAGACTGGATATACATGCACATGGTTTCTGGGAGCCCCAGCGATCAGCCTTTTTTGATGTCAGGGTTTGTCACCCAAATGCTGAATCCTATAGGGACCTCGAGCCACAGCAAATATATCGTCTACACAAGAATGAGAAAAAGCGTCAATATTCAAGTAGAGTGCTCGATATCGACATGGAACATTCACTCCTCTGATTTTTACAACAACTGGTGGAATGGGAAAGGAGTGCTTGAGCTACCACAGCAGACTAGCAGAGTTGATTGCTATCAAGAAAGGAGAGGACTACGCCAAAACAATCTCATGCATACAAGCAAGAACCTCCTTTGCACTTCTGAGATCCACATTAATCTGTCTCAGAGGAACTAGATCCACTGTAAGGAAATCATGGGACTTTCGCAATACTGATATCAAAATTGAGAACACTGAAGGAGCTATTTACTGACGTTTTTTTAAAGGGACATTTAGGGATCCATACGTTTTAAATTGTTTTGTCTGCTTACATTTTCTTTTTTTTTAGTATTTTTTACTATGCATTTTTAATTATTGTAAATAGGTTTCTTTAAGTACTATCTGATATATGTATTTGGAAGATATTGTGATTTTTATATATGACCTTCTGTAAATAGTTTTGAATTATTAATGGCATTTTTGCAGTAAAATTATTATTATTATTATTATTATTATCATTATTATCATTAAGTAGCGTGTTAACTTCCGCAACCTTAATTACCATTATTTTCTCCCCCAAATCTGTGACACACTCCTGCAGAAAGGGGGAATCCTTAAAAAAAACATACTTGTGAGAGCGAAACTCTTAGTGCTAGGGTCTGTCAACACCCCTTTTACCTTCTTGGAGTTTTACAGTTAATATTAAAATAAATTTGTTTTCGACAAATTCTGTATTTGTTGTTGTTTTTTTGTTTTGTTTTTTTTTTTGGTGTAGCAGATGTGCTATTTTCCCTCATTTTGAAATGTTACCCTTCTTTCGTGTTAATTTCCTTTATTGGGAAGCAAATTTCCCTTCAAATTGCATTAATTGAAGTCACATTAATTTCAAATACGTTAAAGAATCTCACCCAGTTTGCATTGCACGCTCACGCTCACGCTCTTCATTCGCCATTTTCAGGGCCCCCGAAAATCCAAGGTTTATCACCTTGATATTACCTCCTTTATTTCGACAATTTATAGGCGTTATTTGGTCCTGTTTCCTCTGGAATTATTTCTGTAGTTTCTGAACTATCTTTGTGATTCGCATTCGTGGAAGAAAATTCTTTCCAAGGGCACTGTGTGGTAGGTTTTCTGTCGCGGTTCGTAGAAACGTCGGCCAATATGGCGGACAGCCGTCCTGCTAGGGGCCGTCCAAGAAGGCCAGAAGGCATCAAATGCTTAAAACTCAGGGAATCCACATACACTCTGTGGATTGAATGGAAGGAGGCCCTTGGGCTACACGGAATCATGAATAATGATTTTGCGGAGATCCTTCTTCACCAGCAACTTACAGGAGAGTGTGATCGATCTCCTCACGCTCATCAAGATGATACTTCACCCCAAGTACATCAAGGTAAAATATAGAAATTTTTTTTTAAAAACTCTCTTTTTATTATGCCATCATAGCAGTTTTAGTATTTCGCTATTTTTTATACATCTTTCATATTTTTTGGTAGAAAGAAGGCAGCTATTCCTCCAGTCGACCCCGATGGGTACAGAAATCAGGACTGAGAATATCACAATTTCCCCTTTATCCTTTGCTGGTGCTGCAGAAAACTCAAGTTTGAGCAATTGAGTACTTTTAATTTAGTGTAGGATCTACAATCAGCATGTCGTGTAAAAAGGATAGGCTTGGAAACCTTGTACTAATATCATACCACAATAATGAGTTTCTTCATGGCTTCGTTCATGTTTTCTTGCATTTAGGATTGAAGTTGATGAGCTAGAGAAAGACCAACTGACTGGGCACAGGACTCTTTTGGATAAGCTTTCTAATTGGAATCCCCTGTTTTCCTCTCTAGAGGGCAATCCTCATTCAGAGGCAGAGACTATGAGTGAATTGGAGTAAGTGTCTCTATACTCCCACTCTTATATCAGTTCATAGTTAAGCTGCTTAACATCTCCTTTCGCCCTTGCTACAACTATGGTTTTTTAAGATAGACCATACCAATGTCTGTATCCTGAAAAGGGGACGGGCAATCAGATATTATAATAATGTTAGGGATGGGCAAAACTATTTTCCGAATATATTTGTGATCCTAAGACCCTCTTTGGGTTTTGGAATTTTGTAGTGTAGTGACCTTACTTTACAGCAGTTACTTGGATCAGCATTTTCACATCGTGTTACTATTACAATTTTTTATCACAGAAAGTTCTTTTGTACTGTTCAGTGCATTAGCAATATTTTATTTTATTAGCTTCACCTATTACATGACACACAGCGAGAAAAACAAAGCTTAATAAGTAAGCATTCATTATTAGGCAAAGATTCCACAACACCAATAAGCCAATTACAGTGGTCCCAGAGTTTAAGAACAACAAAGAAGCTACATTCGATGATTAAAACCAACAACAAAGACGGAAAGACACATTACGTGAAACATTACATGATGGATAGATGGTAATAATGGTGAAGTTGTTATTTCAGGTCTGGTGATCATGCTTCTGATGCTAGTGACTTCGAGACTGCAGATAGCTGGGACAACAGTGATCAGTTCAGTGAGTCTGATGATGGCAATAGGAGTGAAGAAGAAATAACTTTTGAAAATATAGAAGTTGATCAAACAAGGTAAGGAATGACATGTACTTGTTTATTTTGCCATGGCAATTTGGAAAAGAGTACTTATAAACACCTAAACCAAATTTTAGTATTGTCCGAACTTGACAGCGCCACATTGACAGCTCTGGACATTGATCTTGAAATTTGGCCCAATTACTTTGGATGAGACCATTGAGGATATGAAATCCAGGATAAAGCCTGCAATTGAAGGACTGGCAGTACCCGGGGAACACCTGAATAGGTATCTTGAGTTCTTGAAGGCAGACAGGGTTATTGTGGAGGTGGAAAAGATTGTACAGTTGCTGGAAGGAAGTTGTCCAGAAATTGGGTGTACAGGTCAACGGAAGGTCATAAGTCAAAAATTGGAGGGTGGTGTGTTGCTGATTACACACAAGTGTAGTAATGGTCATGGTGGTGTGTGGAGTTCTTCATCTATTTTGGGTGAAAAACGTGGCCAAAAAATGTATGTCATCTGTGTTGTTGGCCTCATCAATTCTTGTGTCAGGAAACAACTTTGAGAAAGTTGCTCTGCTAGCAAAGAGCATGAATTTGAATTTTGTTTTGTCTTCCACATTCTCAAGGGTTCAGAGTTTATATGCTGTACTCAGTATCAGGGACATGTGGGATAGAATGAAGGAAGTGGTTTGGAAGGTTGTTGAGAATGATGTTCTTGTGGTTTGTGGTGATGGAAGGATGGATTCTCCTGGGTTCAGTGCTAAGTACTGTGTGTATACAATGATGGAGCACTACCTTAATGTCATTGTGGATCTTGAGATGGTTGACAAACGAGAAGCAGGTGATACATCCTCTTTAACGGAGAAGATGGGGTGTAAGCGACTTTTGGAGAGGATGATGAATAGCCTCAAGCTTGGAGACGTTGTGATGGATGCATCACGAGTCATCATGAAAATGGTCAAGGAACTTAAAGGTATTTTTAAGTTTTATTTTTTATTTTTCTCGGGCCGTCTTTTTTTATGTAACTAGTTGGATGTTTTAATACTAAATTCAAATCAACCAACCTATTCCAACATACAATACTACCATTGTTAGTTATGAAATGGTAAAACTGCTTTTTCTAATAAATTTACCCTGCTTAAAGGCTAGTTTACAGAGTGGAATGACAGATTTCCCTTATGTCTTTTTTCTGGTTTCTGCATTCATGACTAATTTACTGTCTTTTCACAGTTAAATTTGTCCTATGTTAACACATTTCTAATTTCTTTATTATCATTTTTGCAGAAGCAAATTGTAAAGTGCTTGGAAACCTTTTCCACTCCCTTGACATCTGGCATAAATCTATAAAGCTGACTGCCGAGATAACCATGTATGTAGATTCTGATTTATTACTTGTACATAATCCCTCAGAACTGATTGAGTCCATTTTGTGTTATGCTTAACTATATTTTGTATTCCTATCTCTCAGTATTTTAACAGACTTGACTGCCAATGTACTTCCTTTTTTCTAGGCTGGGAAGATTAAGGGCTGTGAACAACTGTTACAGTGGGTTGAACCTGTGAGGAACCATTTCTGGCATTGTACAGAAACTTGTGATAGAGATGTTGAAGAGCTGAAGGTATAAGTCTTACAATTATTTGTTTGACTGTTTTAAACTGGATTGCTCCTGGTGACATTTGAAATCAAAACAATTTTTACGTTTTATTAAGGATATGTGGCTGGGAATCCTACATCATGTCTGTGGAGAGCATGAGTAGGATGGCGGGATGTGTTCCCATGGACCACTCACAGAAATAGAAGGTGGAAAAGAGTACCTCCCTATGACTTCCAAAGCTGCCAAGGAACTCCGAAAGATTGTTTTAGACCGGGAGTGGCTGAAAAGTCTAGAGCATTATGTCAGGTTCAGTTATGTATTTTTTAGGATCTCTATGGATTTAATCACTTTTTCTTGAAACTGTATCAGTTGTGTCCTCAACCAGCTACATTGTTTATAACAACTAACACTTTATCTGGACTGAGGTAATAAAAATTAATTTTTTACCCATTTTCCTGTTCCCCTTAACTTTTTCTTCCTAGAGGTTTTTCAGTTACTGGAGAGGTGCATAAGAAAGGCCAAATATGACCTCTGACCTTTTGCTAAATTTCTCTCTCTTGCTAAAATATTGTAAGAAAGTTGAAATTTTTTTCAAGCTTTGAACTAGTAGTTTTTGTGGGGGCTATATGGACAGGATTTACAGGGAATCCGGCTGGTCTTTACTTAGTTAAATCATTTTTTTAGGCATACAAGCAATTTGGAAAACTTCAATTGCATGCTTCTAAAGTATGCACCAAAGAGGATTGCCTTTGCGTAAGTACATTTCACTGTTAATTAGACAGTGCATGCTTTACCATACAATACTAAATGGTGACATTTTCAGATGCTATGCCCTCCTTAAGTATTAATAAATGGGTTTTAATATCATGTTTTAGGTATGAAGTTTTTACAGGACGGGTTTTGCTCGCAGCTCTTGACCACAATTTTTATGTTTTCCGAAAGACACTGGAAGGCCGGTTTAAGAAAATTCATTCTAAAAGATCAGGTAACTGGAGGGCGGAACCGGTGAAGGAGTCAAAGCAATATCCTCACATGTCTCTGCTCCGGGCAGACATCTTAAGACGCCGCAGTGAAGACACAGAAGCTGTTACTAGACACATTGAAGTTTCCCCCGCAAATCCTGTCCATCTGGCTCCAACAATAGCCATGAAAAGGGCCCCTTCGACTGAGGAACTGGTCAAAGCCAAATTATCACGATTTCAAATGGAAAAGAAATCACAAAAGGTGCCAAATAACTCTGCATCAGTAAAAATGCAATCTTTGAAATTACTTTAAAGTGGTGTGTAGAAAAAAGACTAGATTACATGTACTCTTGAAATACTGTTTAATTCCCCTTTGTTTTACAAGGAAATGTAGGGAAATTTAGAATAAGCAGTAATAATAATAATAATAATAATAATAATAATAATAAATAGTAGTAATAGTAATAAACAAGAACAGTGAAGAAATAGAACATAGCTGCACTTCTCTACTTATTTGTATCATAAAGGTATTTTGCCCCATGTAAGGGAATCAAGGACAGTCTGGGATTCTGGAATCCACAGTGGATTCCAGCATTTGTTATTAGAACTTGGATTCTGGATTTCTTCAGTTGTATTCTGGATGCCAAAACCCAGGATTTCTGATTCCACAATCAAAAATTTTCTGGATTCCGGAATCCGGATTCCCTTTCATGGCGCGAGATATTGCTTTTTTTCTAGCGCTAAGAACGGCGAAAACCCATGTAATTACCGTCTTGGTGCGGGATATGCTTGACGAATGACTATTACTAGACAAGAAGGCAATATTTTTCGATTCCCTCTACCAAGTTTACCAAATTTCCATAATGTGTATTGCCGGTAAGCGGCCTTCCTGTAACTTTGAGTAGAGTAATTGGGTTCGTCCGCGCGGATGTTGCACCTGGCTCTTATAGCTAATTGCAGCACTTCCCGATCGAGGCAAACTGTGTTAAACATTACATAAGAAGTTACACATGTCCTCTTTTTGCAACAGACGTTTTCTTGTTCATCCGGCATTCTCCTGCAGACACCACAAGTACACCAAGTTTCAGGTATATTTTGCTCTAGTTGAGGCGACGGCAGGTCAATGTCATCGCTTCCGGTTAGCATGTGTCTAGCAAATTCAAGGCTACCGCATCCTTGACTCAGCAGCCTAATAAGAAGCTGGTCTTTATCGTCAGAAGATAGTGTGGTCACAAATTCCTACAAAAAGAAAAGAGAAAGGTGAGGTTTAAATTCAAATTTAACTAAGCTTATGTGTATAATACGGAGGATGCGCCGAGTCTGAAATAATTTGCATACATAATCCAGGTAAGTAAACTAACTTGAATAAAATTTTATAACCTCGTAAACAAACCTTTATTTCGCGTTGAGAGTCCTCTACAGCTTGCCTGTGGCGGGCAAAAGCACTCGGATTCCCGATCTCCTGACCTTCCGCGACCTGGTTTTTGCAAGGTGCTTTCTTTGTACCACACTTGCAATTTGTAGAACATTTTAGGTTTGCGTTTTGGCACGGATAGCCTGCGTATCTTGCACTTTTCTTGCGGCTGCAAGTATTTTTACAAGTGCACACCTACAGCGAATAGAACTGAAGTTAGTCACAGCAGTAACAACAGCTAACTGAAACGACACTAATACAAAATTTTTAGTTTGAGCGGATTCTTACCACGCGATTGCTGTTGGTGTCGCTGGTGCTTGGCGCAGCGACTGCGCCGGTAACGGTGGTTTCACGGCGATGAGCCCTGTTTACGGTTCTAATCGGCGATCCATACTCGTTGACCTTGGCTTCCTCATCAGAAAGGTCACTTTCTGAAAAATCACGCTCACTGTCTCCTTCAATTTCCATAACAAATGCGACCTTTCACGCTTGTCTGGTCCTGGCTTATCTTTGACCAAATATGGGAGCGTTATAAGGATATCCGGATAACAACAACAACAAAGGCACGCAATGCAAACTGGATGGGTGAGACTCTTTAATTAACACAAGCGTTAATTTCCTATAATAAGGTAATAGTTGTTCCCGTTAAGTAACAACTACTTTCTGGTGGTTCTGGTTACAGAAACTTTCTCGCTTTGACACTAATGGATCAAACTTAAACAAGCGAATGACATCTCACCTGTGCTTGTAACTCTTTTGTCTTGGATCTGATGATCTCCAGCTTTGGCTCCAAGTCCATCTGTTCTTTGGCTGCAGCTAGTCTTTTTGCTGCCATTGCCTTGCTGGAGGACACCATCTTCTCAGAAACTTTTAGTTTCTGCTGCAGTGAGTCTGATAAGCGGTCCAAATATCTGGATCAAGACATAAAAGCATCAGTCAACACATTTCCAGCTGGAAGAGGCTGATCTTGCTACTCCTCGACTGAAGGCAACAGTGCCACTCACGATAAAACTCCTCTTCTTAACGAGGTATAAGTTCAGCTGCTTCAAACACTTGCAAAAAACAGGATGTGAAAACCTAGGCAATTACACCAAACTAGAGACATATTGAGCATTTTGTGAACTGCATGATGGCAAATAACTTCCTTACTATGGATTACCAGTGTCCAGCCAATAACAGGACATAGCACAACCAATTGGAGAACGTTTTCAAACCAGTGTGCTCAAATCTAAGGAACTGGTTTCAGGACGACAATTCAACATTCTGTCTTTGTATTTCCTGTAACAGTGCTCATGTTGTGGGATCTAAAATGTTTGGCAGTTGACGTAAGATTTATTGGCACCGGAATACATGCATTTCAGACATCCTGTGGATCAACAGTTACTGTATTCAGATATTTGCTGTAGCATCTATCAATTATAATCTTTACCCATGGAATTATACTCATCATGCAGGTATTTCAGCAGTAACTACCTCACTTGATTTGACAGATGTTCTGCTGTATCCTACTGTCAAAACATGTTTTACAAACTTTAGAATGTATGCATTCATCAATACCTGGGTGAGGTCTTCA
>BLFK01000159.1:159374-211874 GCA_014634185.1 Astreopora myriophthalma | reverse complement strand
TTGGGGATGGAAATATAGTTCTTCTGAACTGGCTGATTGTCCTTCAGCCTGATTTCAAGTCCCAAGTTCTCAACACAACCGATGTCATCATCATTGTGTGCGAAGCCACCAGCCTCTTGTTGTAACATTTCATGGACAATCAACAGTTCATTTTCTTCTAGCTGACTCAAGTCGACTGGTGGTTCCCATTCTTCTTGTTTGTGACCTTCATGCGAGGTGGCTCTGTAAAAAGGTTCCCGTTCTTCTTTAATGTTCGTTTGTTCACAAGGGTTTGGGATTGGTAACACTGACTTAACAATGTGTATTCGGCCCAGTTCTGTTCGGCGTTTGAGCAAGATGTTTCATTCTGTATTATTGCGGTCAAGGATGGTCACGTGGCTGGATGTTCCTAGGGAGATTTTAGTGAGTTCCTCACTCAATTCTAGACCATCAGGCATATCGCCGTCTTCCTTGCGCTCAAATATCATTGGCATTCCCTCTGGGACAGGCCCAAAGTGGATTCTACACTTGACTTTTGTTGCCTCTCCCTTTGGTAGCATAACATCTTTCTTTCCAACTTTGACAGCTGTTGTATCTGTGTCCTGTGATCTTGTCTGGATGAGGTTGACCAGAGCACCTACTTGTGCTGTGAACTGTGGGGAATGACTGCTGAATGATGGTACTTGCAGCTTAGGGGTTTTCACCATATTATCTAAGAACTTCTTCTATAACATTGAATCCAATGATCGGGAACTCTTGTTCCTGTTGTCCTACCAAGATTGGCACAATCAGTTCATCAGCAGCTATGTTCTCTCCAACCAGCTTAAATCTGACCTCAATCCAACCGTCAAATGGAATGTTAGTCTCATTCATCGCTTCAAAATTTAACTCTTTGCCCACCCCTAACAACTCTTGAACATTCCTTAAATCTTCCAGCGGTAAATGAGTTTGTTGCCATTTCCTTGGCACTACACAGACCTGGGAGCCCGTATCCCATAATCCTTCACCTTCCTTTCCCTGGATTGTACATTTCACTATGCACCTCTGTCCCACAAGTTTTGTCAGTCCAGTGTGCTGCCTTGGTGTTAATGGCAAGAGAACGTAGTGTTTAAGGCACCCTCATCAGCATCTTCAGTTACTTTACGTTTCTCCAGTTCCCGTACAGCCATGCAAACGGTTCTGTGTGCAATTCTGTGTTTTACTTGACATTCTTTGGAGCAATAACTACTGGATTGACAAGCTCTGCAGGGTTGAAGCGGTACATTGTCAATTCCTGTTATTCCACACTGGGCACAACGGGACTGATTTTGTTGCCCAGTCACACCCTGTCCCATGGGCGTGACCTCTGGCCGTTTCCATGAAATCCAGCAGGACGGCGTCAGCTGGCAGTGCATTCGCATGTATAATGGCCACTCATCCCACGCTTGAAGCAATGGTTGCAAAACCCTTCATTCCCGCTTTGTTGGCTGGTCCCACATCATGGGAGTTGTCACATAGGCTGTTGTGAAGGAGGACCTTGGACTTGATGTGAAGTCCGAACTTTCTCTTTGACTGCAGCAACTTCTGCCTTAAGTTCCCTAATTTCTTTAATAAGAGTTTGCTCCACCTTGCTATCCTTTTCCCGTTGCTTGTCCTCTGGTTCTTGAATGGCATTCACTTTGTGGGTCGGCTGCGAACCAAATTTCTGTGATCGTTCCATTTCATTACTGACAGACACATTTAGTTTCTCGCATAATTCTTCATCGCTTACGGCCCCTTTCCCAGGTAAGGTTTCATTTACATCTTGATGTTCTAATTTTGCAGGCCAAAAGAAAAACTATGTACAAACATGCCGTGAACTAAAGTAGGATCACATTTCAGCTCTGGACCTGTTTCTTGAGATGCAAACAAGACCTTTTGTTTCAAATCAAGGAGGCGGATCAAGAACTCTTGAGGTTTTTCTCTTGGCTGCTCGAGCTTAACTGTTGAGCTTAACTGGTGGTACAGTTCGGCTGCTGTTTTCTCCTGGTAGTGAGAATGCATAATTCTTCTCAATTTGGCCAGTATTAAGTCAGTCTTCCCCTCAAGGTAACTTCTTAGACTCAAGGCTGGGTTTATGGCTTTTATCACCGCTTCCTTGATTTCATCCTCTGCATAATCATTCTTCAAACCATTCTTGATCTGGTGCACTAGCGAGGAAAAACTCAAACGAACCTTCTGCAACACGTCACCGATTTGGCCCGAGAGCTTAAAAGTCTCTTTTGAATTTGGAGATTGACACTGTAGGTTTTTCTCTGTTTTTTTCAACTCATCTTTATCAGAGGCCTTCGACGATTCCGTTTTCAACTCCGGTGCCACCGATTTTTCCTCCACGTTCAAAGCCGATGACAACCCCTTTAGCTTCTCGTAATCTAGTTCCTCCGTTTCGAGATATTTGTTTAGTGCTCTGATGAGAGCCAACCTTCCTTTGCTCTCAGGTGGCAGAGTAATGTTCAGTTCTTTACAAACGTCTTTAAGCTTTTCCTCGCTTAAGCTAAGCTAAGCTGAATTTCGATCTGCAGATTCTCAACGTCCACCATGCTTCACCTGAATAAGTCTTTCTTACTCACCAATAGTAGAATCGGCTGTCCACCATCAAAATGTAACTCCACTGTGATAATTCATGTCGTGTCGCAGTCCGTTGTCAAACACAACCAACACCCACACTCGACAAATCAATCAAATGCGCCAAAACCACTAGTCCTTCACAATTCCCGAGCTCCTTTTGAGCTCCTTTAGTCAAGTCCTGGCAGGGTCACCAATGTTACAAGTTCCAACACAAGCTCAATACAATACAGGTTTTAATACAAGTACAAAACCGCCAGGAAACATCTACTATCGAGGAATTTCAGGTCCCCAGTTGTCAAGCTCAAGACCTTGGAGCTGATGCAGATCTGATGAGTGACCTTCCATCCGTCGTGGTACAGCTGGCAGCGTGTGAACATGCCATCATAGCCCGTGAAATTGTGGAAGACAACGATGACTTTCCGATTCAAATTTCAGCTCTTGCAAGTTTTGTGAACCTGGCGAACTTCTGGTTCTATTAACCGGTTCAAGCCTACAGATTTCTGCCTTATTAGTGCAAGATCAATTAATAACAAATCATTTGTTATTAAAGCTTTTGTAGTGGAACATAACCTGGATATTCTGGCAATCACTGAAACCTGAACCCAGCCCGACTTGTTCGAACAGAATGTGATCATCAACTGCTTGTGTCCTACTGGCTACCTCTTTAGACATATGTCTCGTGAGATCAGAGGAGGTGGCGTGGCATTTTTGTACAAGCAGAGTTGCAAATTCAAGAACACTACAATAAGTCTTTTGAGCTGGCAAATTACTCAATGAATTATTCATCACGAATTCTGCGAATGGTAGTTATCTACAGACCTCCTCCATCAGCTACCAATGCTGATTGAGGAGGTCAATCAGCATTGGCAGCTGACATCTAATTTTTGACTTCTAGCTGACTGAGGATGTTTCTGAATGAATTCAGGCAGTTCCTAGAATCACTTGTAACTACACCTGAGCCACTTTTAATCTGTGGAGACTCTAATTTCCACTTGGATGCACCTGAGGACCAGCCTGCTCAGTGGTTCTCTGACTTATTGGACATATTTAATCTCGTACAACACCTCAAAGGTGAGACTCATCGAAATGGTCACACCTTGGATCTTATAATAACAAGATCGGATGAGGCTAGTTTAGTCTCCAATGTACACATTACAGATCCAGTAATTTCAGACCACTTTGCTGTGCATTGTGAGTTAGATATTAAGAAGTCCAACTTTCCTCACAAGGAAATCAGCTATTGGAAGCTGAATCAGGTTGACAGAAAGAACTTCAGAGAAGGCATTAGAAACTCGCAATTGATGAATTTTGAACGAATCAGTAATAATGAAGAACTCTCAAACTTGAAAAATAATGAAGAACTCTTGAACTTGAAAATACTTTGTTGTCATTGCTTGAGCAACATGCCCCCCTCAAAAGGCGTGATATCACTATAAGGCCTGCAGCACCTTGGTACACAGAGCAAATTATATCACAGAAAGTGGAGCGTCGGGGACTTGAACGCAAATGGTGAAAGACTCATACCACTGTTGAACAAATGTATCTAGATCAGTGCAATCGAGTTAATAGTCTCATCTATGAGTCTAAAATGAAGTTCTACTCATCGGTCATTGAGCAGAATAGCTCTAATCAATTTGAACTATTTAGAGCTGTCGAGACAATGCTGAATCTCAAGGGGCCCCTTAAGTTGCCTTCTCATGATTGTGCGACGGATCTTGCAAATCGTTTTGCTGATTTCTCTACAGAAAAAGTACAGCCTATTAGAAATGGCTTTGTTACATCAGTAAATACCACTGACCATCAGGAACTTACAGCTCCAATAGATCCAAATCACAAGTTGCATTCATTTACACCTACAACCGCTGATGAGTTGACAATGTTACTTATAATGTGAAGTATATATGTTGATGAAAGTGAAGAATGATCATCTACAACCACAGTTCACATATGAATTATTTCATATATACTTCACATTATTTCACTCCTCACGGGAGATATGAACTCACTAAATTGACCTCGCTCCCAATGTGTGGTTTCATAGCTCAGTTGGTAGAGCATTGCACCGGTATCGCGGAGGTCATGGGTTCAAATCCCGTTGAAGCCCTGATTTTTTCAGGCTTCTCCTTTCCAACTGCTTAAATTGGAAAATTAACTGCGATGATCATTCTTCACTTTCATCTACAACCACAGTTCACATATGAATTATTTCATATATACTTCACATTATTTCACTCCTCACGGGAGATATGAACTCACTAAATTGACCTCGCTCCCAATGTGTGGCTTCATAGCTCAGTTGGTAGAGCATCACACCGGTATTGCGGAGGTCATGGGTTAGAATCCCGTTGAAGCCCTGATTTTTTCAGGCTTCTCCTTTCCAATTGCCTAAATTGGAAAATTAACTGCGATGATCATTCATGAAGACGTGGGGAAAATCCTGTATGCTTGATTCTCTACCAGGTAAACTTATGAAGGACTGTTCTGACACTCTACTACCTGTTATTGTAAGAACAGTGAATCTATCCCTTGAGGAAGCAGTAGTTCCAGCAAAGTTTAGGCAGGGTGTTTTAACTCCAAAGATAAAGAAGCCCTCACTTGATAGTGAACATTTTCCGAGCTTTAGGCCCATCTCTAATTTAAGATTCATTTAGAAGGCAACAGAGAAAGTGGTTGCAGCCTGGTTAAACTCTTACCGTGATGATAACGATTTGCACCAACTTCTTCGATCAGCTTATAAACAAGGACACAGCACTGAAACAGCACCAGTAAAAGTGCACAATGATATTCTGCATAGCATTGATGAACGTAAATGCATCACACCGCTGTTACTCGATCTCTTGGCAGCATTCGACACCATGGATCATTCTATACTGCTCTCAAGACTTCGTCATTGATTTGAAATTGACAGGAAAGCTCTTAAATGGTCACACTCATACCTTACTAATCACAGTCAGTTTGTATGTGTTGAGGATGGATATTCAGCTGGACACAATCTACTTTACAGAGTTCCACAAGGATCTGTGTTGGGACCAGTTTTATACTTATTATATACTGCACCCCTGGGAAACAAGCTCAAATTGAATAATGATAAGAATGAGTTGCTGATACTTCATGCACAGCACAGACCGATTCCATCTCTGGATTCTGTGTATGCAGGCACTGAGCTAATTAAAGCCTCTGAATCTGTTAGAAACATTGGAGTCTGGTTTGACAAGACACTACTGATGAAGAAACATGTTAACTCCAACCGCAGGACTGCCTTTTATCAACTTCGACATTTAGCTACAATGAGATTTCTATCGTATCAACACCTTGAAATACTTATACATGCATTTGTGACTTCTAGATACTACTATCCGGTCTGCCACAAAACCTTGTTCAAAAACTTCAACATGTACAGAACTCTGCTGCCCATCTATTGTCATTCACTCAGAGGACTGAACCCATTACTCCGATACTTAAAGAACTCCACTGGTTGCGGTTGCACTATTTTTTAAGGCATACCACGGCATTGCGCCACTTTATATCTGACATGATCACTAAATATGAACCGACCAGGTCTCTATGCTCTTCCTCCAAAAGACTTGTTGTCCCGCGATATAACCTTACGACATATGGAAGAAGAGCTTTTCCTGTGAATGGTCCTATGTTATGGAACAGCCTTCCTAACAATATTAGAGAAATTGAATGTTTAAGCACTTTTAAGAAACATCAAAACATTTCTTTTAAAGGTTCTTTTTAAGTAGCACTTAAACTGTTTTTATTATTATCGAATTATATTCCTTGTAAATATGTATTTAGATTGGTTATTTATATTACCGACTTTTGTATATTTCATGTACTATCACTGTAAAGCATTATTGGTTTCTTAGTAGAAATAACGCTATATAAATAAAGATTATTATTATTATATATTTATTTTTTCGTGTTCTGCCACACCAGTGGCCCAGTCCAGGAAGGCCTCGTCCTCTACGCACTGAAGGTTGGTGTCGTTGCACTCCCAGCAGATCTGCATAGACCACCAAGGGAGGCTGGCACAGCCTCCTCATCTTCATCCTTGTCTGAGTCGTGTTCGTTGGCCCGACCTTCTGCATGTAGCACTGGTGGGTCTGCACTGTCGGATGTTTGCCCCGGGTGATGCCGGTAATCCTCACGCAAGTCCCAGTAATACGATTTGTTGAAGAAGGTGGCATAGTTGGTTCAGCCGTGGTAGTGCTGGCCAATTTTCACCAATCAAAGAATAGGGCACCGTGTACATGCTAGTCCTGCAAAGATGACAGTGCAACTGCAAGAAGTATTGATGACCTTGATCTGGTAGTCAGAGAGAGAGAGAGAGAGAGAGAGAGAGAGAGAGAGAGAGAGAGAGAGAGAGAGAGAGAGAGAGAGCAACCTGGAACAGGTCCAACTCTCTCAGTCTGCAAGGTCCTTCGGACACAAGTGCCACTGTCTGCAAGGCCTGGGCTTGACATTCCTGGCAGGGTCAGCCACACCTTTGTGGGTGTGCCTGCTGGCCTTCTCTGCAGCATGGGCACGCATGGTGACCAGAGATCAGGCACATTAGAGTTGGTCTGTGTTCTTGATGGGTACCATGCAGTGTTTCTGCTTCAGGAACTGTTTGGCCAACACTCTTTCCCAACTCAACCACTTGGCATTGCCTGCACTGCGTCTGGGATCCCTAGCAATGGTGACTTGCAGTTGGAACAAGTCGTTCATCCTGAAGTCTTCGTTGGAATTGAGGCAACCAGCCACGTCCTGCATGACAGCACAACAGGTCCCTGCTGAGCAAGTAGCAGGTAGTCCTCATTGTTCAGGGTCTCAGTGTGGGTCGCCAGCATGCGGTCGATGGCTCGGTTGAGAGCACCCTCGGTGGCACCACCCACGTCACCAGTGGGGAAGAGAGTTTGAGGTTGTTAGAGCCGCGGCGTGAAACACACGACAATGGAGGCTTAACGTCACACATGTCGATCCTCACCTGGCACAAGGTCGAATTCAAAGGCCTTGACACCTCCACTGCCTCATTGCTCGAAATCATCCATTGTCGTAGTCTTCATCATCCTGCATAGAGTCTTTGAGTGGATACAAGGAGGACCAGCATGCCCTGTTGCGTGAACAATGCGAGGCTTTCTCTTGTGAGAACAACCACCCCTAACCAGTCCTGGCTCAGACATGGTGACAGCCAACATTCGAAATGAGTGGACCCACACATGCACTGCCCTTTTTAGGTTGGCGTTGACGAATCAGGATGCCTCAGGGTATCATGGGGTCTTGTGCAGATGGGGTTGGGGCATATCCACCCAAATGACCCCTTTTGGAGTCACGTGAAGGCCAGGGCATGGAAATTTATAGCCAAATGACTCATTGATAGGGTGCCTGCCTAAGCTTTCAAGCCCATTTGGAACACTCCACTGCGTGCACGATAAAAGAGTGAGAACGTGGCCGCATCAATCATAAATGACTAGCCACCAAGAAGAAACCATCGTGTGATTGAGTTCTAGTTGGTTTTGATGACTTAGTGAAGCTCAAAGTGCAAGCGATCAACCAAACAGGTATGACTACCATCCACAACACGAGGAGACCACAGTCGCAGCACAGTGTAAAGAGATCAAAAAGTTGAAATGACAAGTGAAAACACAGAAAGGGAAGAAGCAAGAGCAACTCAAATGATGGCGAGCCAAACACCCAGACAAGGTCAAGGAGCAAAAGAAGAGATGGTGGGATAAGAGCCGACAAAAAATGAGAGACCAAAAGAGGTACGGAGAAATCCAGCCAGAAACAGTCACAACCACTTCCAGGACAAACCGGCACCATGGAGACACCCCGTGAGGTGACTGTTGCAAACACAGAACCACTGCCACAGCCTAGCCAAGTGACAAAGCCAGTTGGAGTTTGAGAGACTGTCTCAGTGTCAAAGGAACTTCTTGTTGGAGACACTAAGACAAGAGAATCGACCATGGCACAGCCACAACCCATTCCAGCACCAATGGTGCCGGAGAAAGAGGCCAACACAGACATACCAAACCCCCCGCCTAACCAATCACTGCCTGCACCAGTTGAGGTTGCCAAGATGGAGCCCTAATCAGAGGATGTGACCACTGGCAATGGGGACCTACAATAAGCGCCAAAAGGGTTGAGACACTCCCACCTTTTAAGGAATCTTGGACAACACCCTCCCCCAAAAGCTTTTCATCTAACCCCCTCCCCCTAACAATGTTGTTTTCTTATCGCCAACACTTTCTTTTTCTATTACCAACATTGTAGGGGGGGGTGGCGGGGGGAGGTGGGGGAGTGCAAGTGGAAAATGTAACGTGAAGGTGATTTTTTACTACTTGTGGTCTTGCCAGTTCAGTGTCTCAACTACTTTTGTCGCTTATTGTCTGAGGTTTTTGTGGTACGAAACGCTTCCCTTTCGTTTCGAAAACCATATTAAAATAACTTTTCGGTGAAGTAATTTCGTCATCTGAGTGAAATAAAATATTTGTGGGGAGTGATTAAACTTTCGCAACAGATAAACAACGAGTAACCGCGAGTAACCACGAGTAACCCGTTTGAAAAAAGAAAACAAGGGATATGTTCTCTTTTTATTTGTGGTTACTCCTGGTTACCCGTGGTTACTCGTCCAATCCCCAAGAATACCTAGCTTATTCCTAAGTAATAGCTTCGAAATGCATGAGGTATACTCCTTGAAGATATATTTTTCATGGTTTTATTAGTTTTGCTGTGCAATGAGCGAATTTCTTCCATGGACGAATGCATGACAATGTCACACAAAGTTTTTTAAACGACGAAATGTTTGGTATTTACCAGGCAAAACATCAAGTTAATATTTTGTGCATTGTCCCTTGTTTGCAATGATTAAATCCATTCTATCGCTCATACTATTGATGGTTCTATCGATGAATTTCTTATCTAAACGTTGTATAGTTGTCTTCACCCTTTGGCAGAACTCATCGAACGTTTCGAATGTTATGTCACGCTTGAAGGCGTCAAACTTTAAAATTTGTTTCACAATATGAAAAATGTTCTCTATACAGTTTATATCACCACTTCTAGGTGGTATAGCCAAGAGCTCAGGTCCAATTTTCTTCCAAGCACCACGAGCAAGGGCGGAGTTTTGACTCGGATCGCCGGAAAACCATCGCAACTATTCTTACTTAGGTTGAGCCCTTCTGTGACGTCATCGTCAAATAGAGAAAATCGCTTAAACTACGTCCTAATTAACGTTCATTACTTCTAACTATTGTTAGTTTCAAAAGAGTTCAAAGTAGAATCGTTTCTGTTTCTAACATTGCCACGCAGTCTTTTACCTACTTGTAATGCTGTAATTTCTAGGTCAGACAATAAGCGCCAAAAGGGTTGAGACACTTCCACCTTTTAAGGAATCTTGGACAACACCCTCCCCCAAAAGCTTTTCATCTGACCCCCTCCCCCCTAACAATGTTGTTTTCTTATCGACAACACTTCCTTTTTCTATTGCCAACATTGTAGGGGGGTGGCGGGGGGAGGTGGGGGAGTGCAAGTGGAAAATGTAATGTGAAGGTGATTTTTTTACTAATTGTGGTCTTGCCAGTTCAGTGTCTCAACTACTTTTGTCGCTTATTGTAGCTGTGGGACACATGGAGGAAAACCTGCCAAAACCCATGGAAGTAGTGATTGAAAGGGTGGTTTGACCCATGGCAGCAACGACCCTCAAGCTTCAAGTGTGTGCTAAAAAAATGAGTTGCTCAAAAAATGAGTTGCTCAGAAAATGCATTGCTCAAAAAATGCATTGCTCCAAAAATGAGTTGCTCACAATGGTTATAAAAGTAGATGTCAAGCTCATGATGCTGATTTTGAGCAAGCCTTGGTGGTGAATGTATGGCAGATCTCTGTTGATTTTGCCAAAAACCGTTCAGTTGAAGTTACAACGGAGACCCCTACAAGAAGCAAGGTTGTAGTAGGTGCTTAGATGAAGAACAAGTGGGAAGCAAAACAATGGCTGACAGATTTCAGGAAGTTCCACCAGATCCTGCCTTGGAGGAGAGAGAAAAGGAAGAAGAAGAAGAAAGAGACAAAGTGGACTAGGTACACCTATGTGACAGCCCTGATCAGCGATAGAGATAGGGTTGACGATGCAATGTCCTCATTTTGTGCATTGAATGCACAGGGCCTCGGGCTTTCCCCGGTTCACTTGATACCTAGCATCACATTTTTCCAGTCTAGTGCGATCTATTATGTCAACCCCCTTCTTCAACACGTACTCTGTCATCTTCGTTGAATGTCCTGGCTATCTGGCTGTTCATCCACCTTTGGGTGAGTTCCTGGTGTTAATGTTGGGAATTGAAGACCTGCATCCTGTCTTCTTGAAAGCATTTAGTCAACAACCATTTTTTATTGCTCATGAAATAAGCTTAATATGCTACAATGCAGACTTCATGAGCGAGCAGTTTATTTGTTAAAAAAAAAAAACGCTTTTGTACGCCAACCACGCAGTTTTGAATGAGCAAAAGCTTTTACTTGCCAGGGCAAGCTTACTATTTGCTCGCTTGACATCTTTCGACGGTGCTTTAGTTTGGTGGTTTCCCTTGCATGAAAGGGTGTCAATTTCATTCCATGGGGTTTGAGGCACTTGCTATAAATGAACATTATTTCCTGGGTAATAGGGGTCAATCGGAGACAAATTTCTCAGATTGTTAAAAGATGCCAAATGCCTGCTAGATGCAAGAGCAAGGCCCTGGAATGGAGGGAAGCACAGGAAAGGGAGCAATCTTGCCATTGGAGGAAGGCTAATCAGGAGGCCTTTGCATCAAGGCAGGGCAAAACCTCCTAGATTGTAAATATTTTGTAAATAGAGAGGGTCTTGGTCGGCATCAGGCTTGACAGTCCCCTTGATTGGGCAGCACTGTTGGCTCTACGTCATAGACAACCACCAGGCCCACATGTTTCTCGTTCATAAAAAAGTAGGTAGTGTAGTCAGTGCCTTTTTGACTTGGACAGAGAGGCAGGCGGTCACTTGGACCCTGCTCCCAAGTTCCCACTCTGTAAATATAGGTCTCTTTTCGTTAGATCATTTGTAAAATTCATGTTTAGCATGATTTTCGGCTCACTTCCGGATTGGCGTGATACATTACATCATTCCCTGGTCACTTCCGGTTTGGTGTGGCTTGTGACGTCACTTCCGGTCTTATGCCCCATATTTGAAGTTATGTTTCTGTACACATTCCACCAAAAAAACATGGTGCATGCTCAATAAGATGCATCATATGCTGATTGGTCCACTTTGGTCACATGGTACAAAATCCAGCTCTCTGATTGCCTAGGCCTTCAATAAGCCACCTTAGCTGCCACGGTGTACCTACTTACTTTTTTCAAGTCATGTTACGTTGAACAATTAAATTGGAAGAGCAAGGTGACTGAACACAGTTTCTTCGTGGTCAATGGTATTTTTTAAATGCTGGCGCGGATTATGAAAAACAAAACAAACATAGCAACGGCCAAAAAAACTTTTCTCTTGCTTGTGATGGTTCAGCAAATGCGGTGCAAATTTGAACCCATTATGTAAATCAATCAATGCTGTGTAACATATCGGCATGTGATAACGTTGGCACGTTATATTGTGAGTGCGCATATTTAAATAGCATAGCACATTTTATGTAAATAGAGTAAAGCATACACACTCACGCTGTGGGTGAGGTGAGCGCGGAATAAAGAGTCTTCGACAACCGACTACATGCTGAACTCATTGCTACTATTTCCTTGGTTTTACCTCTTGGCGAAGTGACATTTTTTCAAGCATGCTATGTAAGCAGCAAAAGTTACTCTTAGCTCAGCTCATACTGGACATCAAAGCAGTAGTCTTGCCAGCTTTGTCTGGGAAACCATTCGCACACAATTAAACGGTGTTGGAGTAAACCTTGATAGTGCCAAGTGTAGCAGCCTCAGCTCTGTAGATGGAGAGATGTGAACTCAAGGAAACTGCACTCACAGATTCCACAAGGCTGGTTTATTGTGTTAACTCTTTACAGTGATCCTGTTTAGTATGACGTGTTCGGGCATACACACAGTAGGTTCTGAGTTTACAGCAATAATTGGTTGTTCCTGCCGAATTTCTGTGACCCTTATGAAATGTAGGTACGTTTTTCTCAGTATATAAGATCATGTGACAACTAAACGAAAGCTATTTCAATGTAAATGTGCTTATGGGTGCAAAATACTGAGAAATTTTCTGGAAATTAGGGCACACGGGTGCTGTTACACCAAGACTGCCAGATAGGTTTTGTGGGCCAATATTCGCTGCTCTGTGGTGAAAAAAACTAAGTGACACAAAGAAGACAGAGCAGGTGGATGAGGGAACCCCACAGAGCTATAGGAGACTGTCCTTGATGTTCTTGGACGTGAAAGTGCCAACATTGAGCCAGCATAGGTGGTATGAAATTGTATTTGGAGAAGAGGTCACTACAACTCATTGTGACAGCATTGTGATGCAACCTCCCTCCTGAATAGGAGCGACATTTTAATCCCTCTTGAAATGTTTATGACCTTATTACCACAGGATGGAGTTGAAATGAGAGCGTTTTTATCAAATTTATAATTATATGCACTAACCATTAGTTCCAGCTCATCTCTAAAAAGGGACTGAATTGTCACATTCGAAGAAATGAAAAAGTATATCGTCATGAAGAAAGGGATCTCCAGCGTTCTGCAAATAAAATCTAAAATCCAATTTCTCCCATATTTTATTTTCACAGATGGCCAAAGTGCCACCAAGACAGTTAAACAAATTTATGCCACTGGAATGGTCTGTCAAGAACAGACAGAAAAAACTGACTGACAACCAACAGATCAAGAAACATCAGTTCCAAGGAAAAAACAGGAGTCAGTTCCATCAACAGAGACGTGCTCTGAAGTTCAAAGGTAGAAAAACCACAGATAATCAGTCACTAGAAGAGGCCACTTCATGCTTTTGAAAGAGAAAGCCCCTGCTGAAACACAACAAGCTCCAATAGCAGATTAAGAACCTGAAAAAAGATCTGGGAGAACTGTGACTTAAATGCTGCTGAAAATGTTAATAGAAAAAGGTGACCTCAATTTATGGTGTAATGAAAAAAGACAGTCACTACACTCCTCACTGTGCTAAGTTGTCTAGCCCTTTATCACAAGACCATTTTTACTAGTGGTATGTGTTACATTTGAATTTACAGTAATACAAATACTAATACTAATACTGATACTGATACTAATAACAATAAAATTAAGAGTAGTTTGGCCATCTCGATTTTGGGTTGATTCCCATTATTTTTATTTATATATTTATCGATTGATTTGTTTGTTTGTTTTTTACTAACTGGAACTGCAGCTTTCTGTCCTGCACATGAGTACTTGACATAAAAGGAATTGGTTCCAAGGATATGATTGTTTCACAGTTAGTGCTCTGTCACACCTCGTTCTATGCTGTACGAGTGACAATTCTTGTCTTTGCGTGGGTGGAAAAAAATTGTAAGTTGTAATGCAGCTTGCAAATTATGCTCAGCATAAAGATTAAAAACAAACTGTACTGAAAAAGAATAAATATAATTCAAAACTTACCTGATTAGCTGACAGGACATCAGAATCATTCTTCATTTCCAGTAATCTTTGACACAGAAATCCCTGAAGCTGATCAAAATAAAGTGTTAAACAAACAGGGAAAAAACATACCATTTATGTAACGACTCCAACGAAGAAACACTGCTTATGGATGTAATTCTCAGCTCATTGCGTGATGGTGGCGAGCTTAGTTTGATGAATGCAGACAACAACCCCATTGGGATTAATTTCCCATGATTGTGGCTTTTATTCTTCTGTAACAGAAAAACTTATCGTGTCTCGTCATGAAGTGATGACAACAATAACCACCATTCATCAAAGGTGAGGACAAGGCACTTGCCTGATATTAAAGTAGTTAAAACTTTTGACAGCTACAAGCAGCGACATTTACACTCAGGCAGTTACGAGCACAGAGAGGACTCTCTTTGGCAAAACACCTAGTTTATATAAAAATCTGATATGACCCATGGAGCCGATTGTTCTCCACCAACCAGATATCCTTAACAATGCCCCTTTCTCGTCTTACATAAACCTAATTATGCACGCTGCATAATTGGTGGTTTATTTGCTGGATTACAAAACAAAACAAAACTGGACTGTTAAATACCACTTCAAAATTGCTTCTGTGTAAATAAACAACGTAGGCATTTATTCAACACTTTGGTGTTGACTTGAGACTGCAATGCTTATTTTTTGGCAAGCTTACAAGGAATACCAATCTTTTCAATAGTGCTGATATGACTTACTTTGCACTGCTTTAGTAATTGCTGCTTTTTGCACTGCACTGCTTTTTTAATTTTCCAATCAAAATGGTGCTGGCAACCTCGTTTTCAATAACATAACCACAGAAACTGCACAACAAAAGAAGACATGCTTCTGTTCTCTTTCATGTTGTCTTCCTCACTAATGCAATTTTGCACTTTCTCTCCTGTATTATAATACTCAGCCTTTTTCACAAGGATACCTCTAATACATTTGGTGTTATGATGCATACCAGTTCCCATTTTCCATCCCAAAAATGTCTCCAAAAGAGAAGGCATTTACTTGCTAATGTCATAAGGCTTCAAGGTAGGACTTTTGCTGAGGACCTCAAATCAGTCTCTCAAGCAATTAGTGTCTTTTGTGGAGTGCACTCCCTATGGGTATTCATTGAAACTCTTTGATTTCCATTGCTACAGATTTATCATGTTATTTTTTGGTTAGTGTTGAAAGTAACGGATGAAACCTACAGACTTTCAGTGGAACTCACCTCTAACAATTCATCAATCAGCAGGTTTCTCGTTTCAGCAGTACCCATTAATGTTTCAGTATCCAGGCCACTGACAACATCAGGGTCTACAAAGCAAACAAACCAGCTGTGAAACCCGGCAAGACACTGTGAATGACCAGACTCTTAGTCCAAACAATACCTACAGCAGGCTCAACCCAGTACAACCCAAGCACCTCTAGGGCTTGAATACATGGAGAAAATGACCTCCACTAATTCATTGTTTAATCGTCAACAAGCAAAAGAGCCCATCTATACTAGTCATAAACTGGGTGATGCACTTAGCATAAAAGAACAAAAGCCCTCTCTGATCAATCAACACAGTGTGGTCTACAAATTTTCATGTCCTCTGTGCGATGCAGAATACATAGGCCTCACAACTCGACATCTTTTTCAGAGAATTGAAGAACACTGTCGCAGTTCTTCATCCATTTGCAGACATCTTCAACAAGATCATGATACCAGCCCTAGATCTCTTGACTAAGCCAAGAATTTTGAAGTTCTGAGGAAATGCCAAGGAAAGATGGACTGTCTGGTATACGAGATGCTCTGATTAAAAAGTACAGACCAAGTCTTAACATCCAATCAGACTCAATACGTGCAAAAGTATTCACTTGACTTTGGGTGTTTTCCTTTGTGTGAGGTCACTGGATGATTCACTGGCTTAGAACAATAGATTATTGTTTTCGGTTGAGTTTTTGTCTACTTATGTAATTTTTTCTTCATTTTCTTGATAATGAAGACAGGATGTCATCGAAAAGTCGAAATCTGTCCGCCTTAGTTTTTCTGATTAAGTTCATTTCAAGACAAGTTATACAAAATACTGTAATTTATCTGTTATTTCTGCCTCTGTGAAAAACAGCATTGACTGGCTGATCTTCAGGGTAAAGGTATGAAAACATTTCAAAGTGTTACCTTTTCCAAACTGTTCAACAAGACAGGATGTCATCGAAAAGTCGAAATCTGTCCGCCTTAGTTTTTCTGATTAAGTTCATTTCAAGACAAGTTATACAAAATACTGTAATTTATCTGTTATTTCTGCCTCTGTGAAAAACAGCATTGACTGGCTGATGTTCAGGGTAAAGGTATGAAAACATTTCAAAGTGTTACCTTGTCCAAACTGTTCAACGGTAATTCCAGAGCAATCTGGTGTTGTTTGTTGATTAGCCATCCCAGGATCTCCCCAGTCAATCACACCATCATCGTTTGTCTGTCCCTCAGCCCACTCGATAGTCTCACCACTGCAACCCCAGTCTATCCCATCACCCTCGTCTCCCCAGTCAATATTTTCAACATTGGTGTCTGTTGGAACTGGTTCAATGCACCAGTCTGTCTGGGATAATATCTGGCATAGCAATGATAATGATAACCAAATGACAATGATGATGTTATTTACCCAGCATGATATGGCACTCCATAATAACAATAACTAAAATGGTAAAACAGCTACAGGATAAAAATGATGTTTATGTATAAACTATATTGTTAAGAGCTTATATACACTCAATGTTTTCCCAAGAGCCTTGATCTTTCCGAAGACTAAGCCAAGGGAAAAGTCAGGACTCAAGGGAAACCAAAACTAACAAGTTTCCCATGGGGACTAGACATTAAGTGCTTTGTTATAAATTTAGACCTTCCTTTCAACAATTCTAGAAAACAAACAAAGAAACAAAGAGGGCAGTATGTCAACAAGCCTCCTGAATAAATAATCTACACATTTCAAAGTACCTTCTATTAGATGCTGAATTTGGTCAGCTGATAATAGAGAAAAACATTTCCTCTTAGCCTCGGGTTCCATGACATTTGTCGGTTGTCATTTTGAACTGAACTGTTTAGTGTTCTCAGATGCATGTCCATCAATCAAGCTGATGTGAGCATGTGCTGAGGATCAGGGCCCGGTTGTTCGAAAGCCAATTAACGCTAACCCTTGATTAAAAAGTAACCGACGTTTTAATTTCTTCCTCTGAAAACACTCTCAAAAAGTGGTTTTAGACTAAAGCGGAAGAAAAGTGTAAGTCACAAGTGACAAGCAAAAATCTTTCAGGAAAATCTTTGTGAATTGGTAAATAAACTGGAATCAAAGTTCACTCCAACCCAGGGTTAGCTTAATCAGGCTTTGAACAACTGGGCCCAGGCCACTATTTAGTCATGCACCAATCTTCTGTATACAGTGTGGCCAACAGAACTTTATCCCAGTCAGGATACATTTGAATTTGATCAGGGGCACATGACCAAGAATCAACCAATCACAGTGTTTGTTTTAACGAAATGATATATGAAATGAATCATATGTTGAGTGAAAGTCTACATGTAGGTAGTATATAACAATGGAGATTATTCCATATGGCAAGACCTTGTTGCAAGATGCAATGCTTGCCATAGTTACGTTTAACCTTTAGTAAAGAAAAAATAAATTTTCTTTCTTTTAAAATCAGTCTATCAGGTCATTGACATATTTAAATACAAAGACATCAGCCAACTCTGTGCAAGAAGTGCTTAAGTAAGAGATGGTAAGCTGGACAGGCTAAGTATAATCTTGGCCGCCTTTTTTTGTAATTGTAGTTGACCTGTAAGGGTAACACATAACCATGTAGCCCCACAGAGTACGAGCATAATTGAATAGAGGATGCACTATAGCCATTGCACGATGTAATCCACATTTCAAGAGGCAACGAGTGTCTGATTTGTGTCAGCAAACGAAGCCTTTGCCTTATGTTAATAGAGAGTGGCCATAGTCTTGTTTGTGAGGACAATACAGTACATTTAATGAGGCTCAAAACGGTTTCAACACTTCAAGAGACTCATTTATTAGAACGATTGACACTACAACATTATATCACGTATTAGGGGTGTTATGGTATAATGTGAAGCACCAATTATTGCTGAACGAGATGGCTGGATGCATTCATGTGGGATGCATTGATCGATGAATGGTTGTCAACAGTCAGTGTTTATACGAACAAATAAACAGTCAACATTCAGTACAGCATCAGGAAACCGTGTTGTCTGTACTGCTGCAAAAATGATACCAAATTCGGTGATGTATGGGCAGCCATCACCACCAAAAATACAAGAATATGAAACGGTACAGACCAAACACCATCGATTTAGTGATGATGTCCGAGATGGAATAAACGATTTATATCTGATACTGTGTAGGTGTTCTTGTGTGAAGTGATTCACTCAAACATTGAATGATTTTGACAGCTTAGAAAATAATGATCTAATCGCCAATCTCAAAACGGAACAGGCAAGTAAGAATCGGCATAGTTAAATTAGAATCCATTTGTTGATAATACGTGGAAAGATCATCTCTGATATTAAATGGTCTATTTCTCCGGTTCAAAAAATGACTCAATGAAAAGTGGAATGTTTCACTTAATTGCTAAATGAAGGAACTTATCGGCAGATGGTTCTTCTCAACGGCAAATAATTCAATGTAGCATTAAATGATTCAACGCAAAGACAAATAGTGCAATAGCAGATGAAGGCAACTCATTCGTGCAAACAGCATATAGCTTCTCGCAGTATTGAACTGTTTGACCACAGAAGGAATGGTCCACTGTAATGTGAAGTGGCTGAACGAAATATGACATTACTTGGTGTCACACAAACCGAAACACTGAATTTTGCGAGACCCACCGCAAAAACATACAACAGTGAAATGGACAAGTCAATACTGAAACAAGAACAAAGCAAGATTTAGAAATAACATAGAAAATTCCCCTTACCTTTAAAGCTTGCCGTGCCGTTCTCAAAGAAAAATAATCTGTCTACTTTATCAAATACTTTCTGATGCGATGTCATTACAGGCAGAAAGGATTCCAAACTAAATTTTTGCTTACAATGTAAGTATGGAACTCAGTGGCCGAGTGGTTTAGAGCGCACTCAGATTGCAATAGTGCTCGAGATCAAAAGAGTGGGGGTTCAAATCACGCAGGGGGAGTTACTACTGAAGGGAATGACAATGGATCCCCCGAGAGAAAAAAGAAAAAGATACGCAACCGATTTTTAGATGTCGTATGCCTGTGGTATCCCACGTAATAAGTTGCAGTCATTATTGTGGCGTAATAAGTAGCCACACCAATGGGAAAGCCCTGTAAAAACACCCTATATTTTGGCTTTAGTTGCTAATATCTTAAAAAAACGAACTTGATGACCCCCATTTTTTACTGCTGGAAAGTGATCAGCAGACCAAGATGAAACCTTTTGCAAAGTTTAAAAAAGTCTGTGGAGCAGATTCAGAGCCACCTTAAAAAGTCACAAATTGAAGGTGGCTCGGAATCTGCCCCACAGAAGAGACCTTAGTCATGATAGTGGCCATGATGGTTTTTAAATTGTCATGTAAATTAGCCATGTGCTCTGCCATGGGGGGGGGGCAAACACTAGAAAAACGGCAAATTCTGGAAAATCGACTCGTCAGAATATTAAAGTAACATTGCCAAAGCACACGTAAACATTGAAAATTAAATACCTATCATCAAACTTTACTCACTTTCACTTCCCTTCAATAGTTTCACTTCTCCAGTGCTTCATCTGATTTTTTGTGCCAAAAGCATCAAAGTAACTTGTGTAATCGTTTTAGTTTACTGCTAAGGTTGTAAACATGCAATGAACAAAAGAAAATTCATCTTAAGATATAAAATATCCATTTAAATCCCTCAACCTTAAGTTGCTTGGCCCCTGAGAAATGAGTAGTTTACATGTAATTTGCATGATAATAAGAATGCCAACACAAAGCTATCGTGAATAAGGTCCCCTTTTTTAAACTTTCCAAAACTTTCATCTTGGTCTGCTGGTCACTTTCCACCACGTTTGTTTTTGGCATATGAGCAACTAAAGCCAATATATAGGGTGTTTTTACAGGGCTGTCCCATTGCCATGGTTACTTATTACGTCACAATACTGACTGCATCTTATTCAGCAATAAGTGGTGTTTCATATGGTACCATAACATTTGCTAATACGAGATACAGTGTTGTAGTGTCAGTCGTTCTAATAAGCGAGTCCCTTGAAAGTGTTGAAACCAGTTTGAGCCATTTTAAAAATGTTGGTGTGTTCCAGAGAGGAATTATGAATAACTACATTGGCATAATTATAATAGCTAATTTTGTGGGGACTACCTATCAAAACAAAGTTGGATTTAGAAATCAGAGTGCTAGGCAGGAATTCAACCTATGACCTCCATAACACTGGTTGGACACTCTACCTACTCAGCTACAAGAACTTCTCATAAGCTCAATCATTTACCAAGGTTCTTATCCCATTAACACCTGAACTGCCCCAAAATGGCCGTGTCATGCGCATGCTCTGTGAGAGCAACATGAAACCTCCTCAGTAGTATAGAACATGGGGGTACCAGAGCATCAAATATGAGAAATCCATCATATTTAAAAAATGCACTGGTTTCCATTTTATGTTTTTTTAAAATCATGAACCCATCATTTTATGATTCCATTGTATGAATCCATCTTATGATTAATCCTTCAAATTTTGGTTTCCATCATATTTTAAAATTGCACTCATTTTGTGATGGATCCATTTCTTGGAAATATTTCTTGGTAAACTAAGTCACACACATTAATATTTTATCTTATATAATAATAATATATGAAAAGGAAAAGAAAAAGAAAAAACAGTTGGTGTGAATTTATCTTATTATTACAATTGCCATGTTTATTATGGTTTAAAATAATTTTATATCATATAATAATATAATGAATTTCTAATAATATTCATGACGCTTTAAGATTTTGATACAGTAAATTGTGTTTTTTGTAATAAATAAACACAAGAACAAGAACATTCTGTTCATATAGAAGTATGTTGTGATAACGAAGCATTCATTGAAGATAATGGAAAAAAGTGTGTTTGACTTGTGCTAGAATTAATGGTTATAATACAGCAAAAACAATTGTTAATTTTTATGAAAACAGACACTTGATAAGAAAGAAGTCAATTTATAGTAGAAAATACGATAACTGATATATGTTGTAAATACAACATACAAATATCATCAAATGATAAAAACAAGATATTGATGATATGAAGTAATACCTCAGATTAATAAAAATAGGAAGAGGATTGTTAGTGTAAAATTTATTGGAAGAGAGATATTTCAATTAAAAGCATTACCATATAAGAAGATTAAAGTAAGTTAAAGAAGACTTTAAAATTTAATATTAACTATTGGTCAGAGATAAAACAATTAATTAATCTTGATAGTTTGTGTTAAATTTTTTGTCGTATTGATTTTCACATTTATCAGCAAGAGTGCATATATCAATAATTATTTCATCTATCATTCTCATTTCATTGATAAAAACAGTATGGTTGAATTCATAGCCTCTTAAATAAGACCGTAGATCAACTAACACTTTATCATATGTTGTGCAAGCAAATTTGGACTGTTTGAATTGGATTGTCTGAAGCAATAAACCAGCTCCTGAAATAGTTCCTAAAATAATGGGGTTTGCTGTGGTTCCACTAACTATTATACCTGTAGTAACTAATGTTGCTGAAGTTAAATTGATAGTTAAATTTAATTGCTTAAAAATATTTGAAAGCTTTCTTATAAAACCAACATTTTTTATGATAAAATTTATACAAAGCTTTGATTTCAGACACTTTTCCCTTGCTGAAACGTTTGTCAATGTGACTAAAATTGAAGATGTCTTTTTAGTCATTATATTATAGTTCTATATTAAATTTGAATATTATGTGTTTATAAACAATAAATAATTCCACTTATTTGACCAAGAATCATGTTACCCTTTAAAACTCTCTTTTACAGTCTATACAGTCTCTCTTTTACAGTCTATATAGTATGTTTTCTTAAAGTGTCACTTTCTAATCTTTCAAGAAATAGAGTCATACAACTAGTACGAATTAAACCAATGTCTTTCTGTTTTAATAAAATTTCTTCAAAAGGAATGACTTTATGAAGGTATTCTATTCCAAGATATTGATAAAACAAACTAGCTTTTAATATTTCATTGCAAATAATTGGATACATTTTTATTACATACATGAAATTTTGGTTAGCATCTCACTGCACCAAATATTGTACTTATTACTTATAAAATATTAATTATATTAAACACAGAAATGAACCAATCATACATGTATTTAATTGTGCAATAGGATTGTTTGTGTCTTTTAAAAATGCAAACATTTTTATTTCTTCTGATTCTTGAAACAAAAGTGTTGTTAAGTTATGAATTTGTATAATTTGGCTATTTGATGATGTTGGTGTTGCAATTGTTAAGATTGTAATTTTTTTGGTACCATTTATTTTTATTTCAAAATCAATATGCCAAAGTCTCAAGGGTAAATTTTGCCCAGATGGTAATTTTATGCTATTAGATATACCTCCCTTGACACCTATAATGATTTTTTTAAATGCACAAACTGTTAGGAGAAAGAATTGTTTATAATTATTTACGAAAAAGAAATACCCATCACTTTTGTCAATATTAAAATTTAATATAAAGTTTTAGCTATAGATGGACTATTTATTATTTTTTATTATTCATATTAATACATGTAGGTACATACATTCATACTGAACCTTTTGGTTTTAAATGGCCAAAAGAACCTATCAACGCTCTTGGTGTCTTCTTTTGTTACAACCAAGCAAGTGCTAACAAACTGAATTTCGGTGAAAAAATACTTAAGCTTGAGAAAATGCTAAACACCTGTAACTCTTTATGTCAAAACACCTGGGATATCGAAATTAATTTCCTTAGCTTCCATGCTGCCTGTTCCAGATCACTACATCCAACAAATAAATAACCTAATTTTCAATTTTATTTGGGCAGGGAAGCCCCTAAAATTAAAAGAAACACCATAATTGGAGAAAAGAAAGACGGCGAACTGAAAATGTGTGATTTTAAGAAGTTGGAAAAGGCGCTCAAAATAGCTTGGGTCAACAGAATTCAAGACAATTCACAAGCCTCCTAGAAAATAATTCCTAACCAGCTCTTGCACAAACATGGTAGTCTTGCCTTCCTAACAAAATGCAACTTTTCAACATGTATACTAGACCATGATGAAAAGTTTCCCACATTTTATAAAAAATGTTAGATTATTGGTGCGAGTTCAAAATCTCAATGGGCATCGATTCCAAAACAAATCCTAAAAACAAAATGGAGTGGAATAACAGGAAAATTCTGGTAGGAAAGAAACCTGTTTTTTAGCAAAATTGGTATGACCCAGGTATTACCAAGATAAGCGACATATTAAACCAAAATCAGGATTTTTGAAGTGGCATGAACTCACATTAACATTTAATTTTTAATGTACCTTTTACTACATACTAAGGTCTGGTTAATGCAATTCCAAAAAATTGGAAAGCTAATCTTAAAAATCCTGCGCCGAACATCAAACATGATACCACTGTCAGCACCCTAAAAACCAGCTCTATGTACTCCTCTCTTCTAAATACCAACTTTGCACTGCTGAAACCAAAATCTTATGCCACGGTTTTACAGAAAATACCATCCAGAGGGATTTTCTTATGCCATTTGCAGTCACAAATGAAGTAAAAATAATGTTTCAGTTTAAAGTGATTCATAACGTGCTTCCAACCGGCCCTACAATTTATCAAGATGGCATTTTAGAAAGCCCCACATGCAAGTAATGCAACGCTGAAGAACAAACGTTGCATCACCTGCTAATAAACTGCACCCCAACAGTTGATTTCTGGACCCTGTTTCAAGACTGGTGGTACCAAAAAACAAATGAAACAATAATGTTATCCACAAGCCATATACTTTACAGCTGGCATGATAGGACAAAGTATTGGCAAGTCCTAAACTCTTGTTTACTGATAGCCAAATATTGCATTTTCCAAGCCTTCACAAAGATGTCTTAGATTTTCAAAACTTTCTAATGTTCATGTCCAGAAAACTTGAAACTCTAAGAGATCACGACTGCAAAAAAGCACTTCTGAAATTTTTAACCTGTAGAGTAAGTTAATTAAATGATTTTGCAAGTAGTGTAAGCATTAGTCACTTAATCGAGAAACAATAAAATTTGTGAGTAGTGTATAAGTATTATATAATACGTAGAGTAAGGTAATTTAAATAATCCTTTAATCAGTAGTGTTTAACCTAAGTATTGCTTCGTATTTATTGTAATTACCTTAATTACCTTTGCAAGTAATATTAGCATTGTTAGTACTGTAATTATTGTAATTAGTGTTAAATGTTTGTGTTGTATTAAAGAAATTAAAATAATAATTGTCACTTTACCATAAACAGAAAGGCCTGGTGAGGACCAAACATTTATAAGTTAGTTTCTCCACACTGCCTAGTCTACTAATAATTTTTTTTCCTGTGGCAATTTAATATCACACAATAATTCATGTACAGCCCAAGAGCTTTGATTGGTTCGTCTGGCCCTTTGATGCCAATTGTGATAATTAAAGAAGTAATAAAACCTTTTAATGTCTTTGCTGTCAGTCTAATAGTGTAATTTAAATGATGTGAAATGCTCCAAGCCATTCTGCTATATAAAAGGCACTGATGCCTTGAAAATGTCACATGACCCACCTAAAAAACGTGCAAAATAAAATCAGATCACATGCTATGTTTTCACCGTCAGTGTACAAGATGTCGGCTAATCTGCTTGACCTACGGAAAATCGGTGGTAAAAGAAACCTGACTCCAGCAAAGAGGAACATCCTAAGAGTGAGAAAGTGAAAAAATATGAAGAAAGTCGAATTCGAAAATTCCAACCAACTTGGAAAAAAGAATTTCCCTGGGTTAAAATTTGACGCGGAGAGAAGAATGAAATGTTCTGCATTGTGTGCCGCAAGTATCCAGCAGTAGCCGATAAAGCGAGCCAGCTTTATGTCGGCATCAATGGATCGTCCACCACTGGTTTTCGCTGTGATTCTCTTGTGAGTCATGAGAAGAGCCATTCTCATTACTTTTGTTTTCAACAAGCTAAAAACCAAGAAAAACCAGAGCAGGCACCGCTACAGCGAATAAGCTGTAAAATCGACAAGGAGTCAAAGGAGAAACTGGAGACACTTTTCAACCCAGCACATTTGGTTGCAAAAGAAAACCTGGCCATGGCAAAGTTTGCTATTCTGTGTGATCTGCAAGAAAAAAATGGACTGCATGCAAATCATTCATTGCTGCCACTGCTGATTCTGAGAGAAACGAGACACAAAATGACATCCATAGTTCCAGCTTCTTCTCTGTTTTGGCTCATGGAAGCACTGATTCGGGAATAATTGAACAGGAATCTGTATTTGTGCGATATGTTGGCAAGGAAGGGGATGTGAAGACTACATTGGCAGACATAGTTGATCTTGAGTCTGGAAATGCATAAGGTCAGTTGAAATAAATTTCCCGCGTGCATTAAATTTTCACGTGTCTTCTCAAATAACCATTTAGCTTGCTTTGCTTTCAATGCCAGGTGAATTAAAATTGTCTCAAAATGTAATTGACAAAAAAGTGTGATGATTTTAAGAACCATGTTACGACTCATTGAGTCACACACAACCTTGAGTTAGCAGTAACAGATGCCATTAAAGAAGTGTCTTATTACAGCAAGTTTGAGGATACACTAAAAGGAATTTTTAAGTTTTACTTTTATTCGCCGAGGAAGAGAAGGGAACTGTCACAAATCAGTGAACTTCTTGAGGAGGAAAGGGTTCGATATGGTGGGGTGAAAGCTATCCGTTGGTTAGCAAGTCAACCCAGAGCTTTACAGGCACTCCAGAAGCACTACGCTGTAACTGTTTACCACCTTGAGAACACTACGAGTAGCAAAGGTGAAGATGGAGCCAAGGCAAAGGGGTTGCTAAAAGAAATAAAGAAAGAATGTTTTGTCAAGTTGTTGCACTACAAGATTGATGTGATGGCAGTACTCAGAAGTCTTTCAAGGGAGTTCCAAAATGAAGACCTGTTCATTACAGACATAATTTGCAAAATTGAGAAGGCCAAACTGAAGCTGGAGGATCTAAAGAGAAAAGGTGGAGAGTGTTACAAATCCTCTTGCAACAACTATGACACCAAGAGCAGTAACTTCAAGTGTGGAAAAAACAGCAACCAAATTGTGAAGCTGTCAAATCCTGGCGTAAACATTGAGGAAGACTTTAAGAAACATCTCAAAGACATCTGCAACTACACGGGCATCCGATTTCAGTCTCTCAAGTCTCCACCCATAAGCTGCTTCCAAAGTTTGGATTTCCGGTTTTGGCCCTAAAGTAGAAATGATTTGCTCCATCATGGTGAGGAAGAAATCAAAACTCTGATCAATCATTAATTTTTGCCAGTGTCCTTGCAGATGAGACAAGGAGTGGTGCTCTAGATCAGTGGCTGGATTTGAAACTCTTGGTCTCACAGCCAACACAAAGGAAACTACGTCCTTATGAAGTGTATTCGTCATTGCTGGCAAACAAGCCTGACAATCTGAGGCACATCCTTCCAATTGTTGAGATCATGATGGTCTTGTCAGCTTCCACTGCAGTGTGTGAGAGGCCCTTCTCTGCAATGAACAGGATAAAGACAGGCCTGAAAACCAACATGAAGCAGGAAACACTGCAAGATTTGATGGTTGTGTCAACTGCCAGTCCCAGTGTAAAGGAGTTCTCTCCAGAAGAGGCCATCAGCAGGAACAAGAAGCACTTTGTCTCCTCTAATGTCCAACACAGTTCCAGTCAACCAGCTGCTACAGCAGAACCTGGTGAACTGGAGGAACTTCCACCTCTTCCTGTCCTTCGAAATCCTACTCTGGATGAGGCTTGAAGTGACCTTTGTGAACTTATTTTGCAAAACTTTACATATAAATTTTTTTATTGTCTCATTGTTTCAAAACGTAGACCAGTAGGAATTCAGATGGTTTCCTTGAAAATATAGCCTCAGAATATTGCCGGGACTTATGTGTTTCATCTTAGATCGCAGTTTTAATGCCTCACAGATGTGCTGCATTTTCTCAAGTCATGTATAAAGAATGTGAGTGATCCCCGATGTGTCTGTATGAAATGGTGTTGTATTAAAAAGCGCAAAGAACAACATAAATTGAAATAACTGTTAAAATAAATACTCGGGATTTGGTACAAAACAGATTATACAATTTCTACGTTTTTTTAAATGATATTTTGTTATTCACTTTAATCATTTTTTCGGACTAGTGAATTTAACTTTCGGACAACCAAAATCTGAACGTTACTCGTCCAATGTACAAGTGGAATAAAAAAAAAAGTTTTTTGCCCTGTCTAGGGAATTGCACGTGGGTTGTGTTCCAAGTTCAGTTTGTAGTTCGCCTTTGCGAAACAGTTTTTCAACGTCACGTACAAATACAAGTATTGTATCTTTATTATGGGATGTTCAAATACATGGTTTCTTTAGCAAGTTCAGTTTGTTGGTGGAACTCACAATTTGTTATCATTCAAAAGTGAGCAGTTCATTCTCCAATGCCCTGGCCCTTTAACATGGTTATCACTTATGTTAAATTCTATAGAAATAGCTGCATGGTCAGTTTTAATAGCCAGAATCATACTGGTTTCGTTAACTGAATCTTGTAAGTTATTTGAAATCAACAAGTAATCTAAGCGGCAAAAAGTTTTCGGAGTTTTGGCTCCACGTCAGGCTTTCTATACTGGGATTTTTCACTCTCCATATGACAACCAAATCAAGCTCATCCTGTAAAAAGTCAATGGTTGCAACTACTGATTTCCTTGGTAAAAGTATACCTCCTTTGGTAAGATCGTTCATATGTTATTCACAAAACTGACATTATTTGTATCCTTGTTTGGTGCATAGATGTTAATCAAAATGTACCATTTATCTTTGATCTCCACCTTCAGGATCACATAGCATCCTACCAAGTCTACAATTTGTGAATGAATGGTGCAATCCACACCTTCCTTCTGTGGGACATAATCATATCCCCTCCCCATTCATTCTTCCATTGTTTTTCAGAATCTTTTCTTGAATGAGTTTCCTGCAGAAAGATAAAATCTGCCTTTTCCATGTTTTCGACACCAAGTATCGATCATCCGCCTTTTCTGAAAGTTATTAATGCCCCCCACATTCAAGGATATAAATTTACAAGAATCTAGTGCCATCTGAGTACCATTTGACTTCAATGACAGGGATTGCAGAAGTTTAAATGTATGTGAAAATAAAAATAAACAACGCACTTTTAGAACTAATGACGTGCCACACAAATAAGAACATTCCATGTGAGGTGAAGTGCATTCCTTTGGGCATTGCACCTGAAGTCTGAGACAAAATACATGCAAATTACAGTGTACATCCCAATAAAAAAAGAAGGTAATAAAAGAAAGTTGACAACAGCCACCTAATCAAGAGAAAACAAAATCAAAAGATCTTCAAGTACATTAAACAAAAATCCACTAATACAAACACTAAGCACAAGCAGAATAAGGAGAGAAAAAGAAACCCTTACTTTTTGCTCCAGAATCAAGCCTATTCCAAAATACTTTTTTTCCATCTCACATTTATTTATCAAAATTCTCCTAAAGTGAAAAGTAAACCCTTGTTCACTTGTCAATTGTTGGCGGCAGAGCCAAGCTTTGCATTATTTGCAATAACTCATTGGTACATGGACAAGATTCAAATTTATGCAAATCTATATTGAAGTCTTCCATTAAGTAAACCTTTCGATTTCGAGAAGAGTACTCTTTGATAGTAGAAGACAAATATTCAAGAAAATCTTCAGCCCTGTTATGTTGCCTGTACACCACCCCACACATATTCTTTTCCTTATTTGGCTCAATAATCTTGATACAAAGCACTTATGTAGATGCGAATGTAAACTAGCTGTAAATTTCAGTGTTTATTTCGACACGAGGCATCGGAGACAAACTCACAATTCCAGTTACACCGATGGGCCTTCATAAAAGTCAACTTAACTGCCATACAAACCGTGAAAACCGATTAACCTGAACTCAGAATTCAGGTAGAAACTCGGTGGCCCTCGTGGTTTACATTAAAGGCCACCTATGAGCATGCCTGAAACTAAAATGTCTGCGCAGGGAACCCAGCTGGGAAACGTGAAGCCCAGCAGTAACAGCTTGGAAGGAGCAATTTGTAATGCACTCAAGAACATTGTATTGAAACTTGTTATATATGCGTACAAGCCAACTCCTCCCGCAAGAGGTAATGGCACATATTCAAAACTGTAATATCGTAGGTGCAGAATTAGTTCACCAGAGGAATCGCTATATAGTACAACTTCTGTTAATCCTGTAACACTAGGGTCAGTCTTCAATTAATGCAAAACATGATCCTGGAAATGTTCAAGTTTTTCTTGAGACTGTATGTTATTACAGCAGAGCTCCAGCAGCCTGAATGGCCGCCAAGCTGACCCCCATACTCATAGAAACCTGTCAGTTGCTTTTCTCATGGTAATCATGGCTAGCAGTATTGCTCATGGTGCGTACGCACAAGGACAATGGAGTTGCCCGATAATTAATAATATCCTAATAATTTACAGCGTACATCTTTGATGTTGGACATCCATGTTATGGTCAATTGACACCTGTCAAAACAAGGTATCCACTGACCAGTATCACATGATGATATTGCAGGCTCAAGTCTAGAGCTCACTGAGGTTAGCTGTTTTTTCTTTGTAAGTTGACCGCTGACTAGGTAATGGTTTTCGATTGGATCGCAGGGTCAAGCCAGGTCAACTTATTCAGGACATTTCAAGTTAACTTCACTTCAGGTTATTCAGGACACCTAAACCAAAGCAAGGATTAATTTTTTGCACGCTTTCTGCGGCTCGATGCGGCTACACGGCCATCGTCGACTAAAGCTCTTTACAGTTGATGCTTTTCGTCTTTAGGTGGAAGACGGTTTGGAAAATACTTTTTCCCTGACATATATAGCATGTGGTCATAGCATGGCATATATATGCAGAGCATATAGTTTGCATAGCATATATATGCATAGCATATAGTTTGACATATATAGCTGTGGCCAGGACCACACTGGTGGCTATGCATTTATTTCAGTCAAGGGTCTGAGGGATCTCTAAAGTTAAAGCTGAGTGTTTATTTTTAATTTGTTTAGAGTTGCTTTTTTCTCTCTATCGCAGTTTTTGGCATATTTTTAGCAGATTTTTAATTTTGAATAATAAGGTTGCATGATGCCTGGAAGACCTGAGACAGAAAAGCAGAAACAAAAGAAGAGAGAAAGAGAGCGAAAACGACAAAGGGAAAGGAGAAGAACCAGAACTTAATTGAAGAGCAGTGGGAAGCAGAGTTAAAACAACCATGAGAAATGAGAAGGAACAGAACGGAGGAGGAGCGTGAAGCTGAAGACTGCAAGAAATGAGAACGAGTAGAACCGATGAAGAACGGGTGGCTGAAGAGCAAAGGCTACAAGAAATGAGAAGCAACAGAACGGAGGAAAAGCAGGACGCAGAGTTACAGTGGCTGCGAGAAATGAGAGGGAGCAGAACCAACGAAGAACAGGTGGCTGAAGTAAACTTGTAAACTTCCTATGTCAGGGGATATTTATTATTTTTCCACCTCCTCTTGTTTTAACTCGTTTTAGATTGTTTTGCTTGGTTTTCTTTATTTGATTGCTTTCATCAAGGCTAAACAACAACAACAACAACAACAAAAATTCAAAATTGTTTTATCCCGTAAATTTGATAGTTAAGTAATGCCAGTAAGAATAAATAACCCGGGTGCTCCGCTTTTAGGCCTGCCTAAATCTATATATTGTGCAGTTGAGAAACTAACATTCACTTTGCACAGATTGTCAATAGATTCTGCAAAGTTATGCGCCAAGTAATATATCTGGACAATGGAAATATGGTAGTTTTGATAACAATAGTTTATTTTCCCTTGAGGAATAATTTGTTGCTTTTCGCTTAGAAGCCATAATGCCAAAAGAAAAGTATCTCTCTTGTCCCTTTTGCTCAACTCAAAAGGATGGTCTACACCAGAAAGCTCTCATATCTAAGTTAAATACATTTTGGAGCATAAAGTACTCAGTACCACAAAGGTAAACAAAGTCGTTTTTTTTTCCTGGGATATACACAATTAAACAATAGAATGAAAAAGATGCTGTGTGCCGTCATGGCTACATTTACCAGTACAAATTGAGCCACATTTGTCCAGCATTGGGTGTGTGCAGCTGTCACCTGAGAGAGATTATTTTAGGTCCGGGGGCTCTAAGGCAGGTGTCAAGTTCCACTAATGTGAAGTGCACTCTTACAGCAGGTTGTAAATGTAGAGTTTTAGTGGAGAAATCCCTGGACCCAGTTTGGTGTCCGCGTAAGCAAAGTGTCCACAGGTGGACAGTAACCTGATGCAAGAACCTCTGGTAAAAACAACCAATCCACTTTCCAAGACTACAATCAGGGACAAAACTGTTGAGACACTATTCCTTTACAACAGATCACAAACATGTCAGGCGTGCACACATCTCTTCAATTTTGCTACTAGGCAACAGAACATAGAAACTAGTTTGTAATCCCAAGAAAACGTTTTTGCAGTGATGAAGGCCAAAATTGGAAGGGGGGACAAGGTGGGTTGGGGTAGGAGGGAATTGGCTACACACTGAACTGACACATCTTTGGATGGTGGAATTGTTATTGTATTTGCATCGTGACTCAGCAGGATCCGTCCCATATTGTAGTCTCATAAGTAGTCATACCATTGGAATGTTGCCAGTCCTCCACTGATAAACTGTACTGTCCCCATGCTCTTGAATGTGTCTTATCATTGGTGTAGTCACAGTGCTATAACTGAGAGGAAACAACAGTCAGATGTCACAAATCACATAGCTGACATCTACATAACTTAACTGCCCAGGCAACCCATTATTTTGGTCACAATTAATCATGGTCATGACAGCAAAGCAGTCTGATTTCTTTAACGAAGTCCTCCTACCAATCAATTTCATTACAATTACAATTTATGAGATCAAAATAATGGTAGTGACAAAAATATACAGCATGTCATGAGGAAAAAGAAAAACGTCTGGAAAAATATCTCCCTAACTAAAATTAAAACGAAGACAGAAAAATCCTCCATTTTACAGTTTCTATTGTTTGCTTGGCTAACTTTCAATGCTCCTTCAGGGTAACATATCACCTATTTCCTGAATTAAATACTTGAAAAGTTGGTGGTGGCTTTGATTGTATCAGGGAAGGTCTAGGCTACTTAAAAATGAAGAGACAGAAAAACACTACAACTTCTTGCCACCTGACTTATCTCCACCCCCACCCCTAAAACATTTTTATCCACCCCCTTATCACTTATGTCCAGAATTTGATGCACGCTCAATTTTGATATTCATTACATACATACATACATACATACATACATACATACATAATTTATTTGATAAAGCAGGTTATAAGTATTAAATAGGCAAGACAAAAGTCCTGATGTGGACCTGCACTATCTTAATAGTACGTAAATTAATTAACTATATAAAAATAAATAATAATAATTAAATAGATAAATAGATATTAATGACAATAGTTATGACTAATTTAAAGAACGGAGAAGAATATTAATGACAAAAATTATGCTTAACTAATGTTAAAAATATTTAAAATCTGAGGATTTGTTGGTAATACTGCAGGAGGCTTTAGTAAAACTAATAGATTTCAGAATATTCTTATTATCCTTAAGTTTCCTCTTGAAAATAGCTAAGTTAGAACAGTTCTTGATATCATCAGGAAGGAGGTTCCAAGCCAAAGCGGCTCTGTGCTGAAAGGAAGATCTGCCCACTTCTGTTCTTGGTCTAAGAATCTCAACATTTAGAGATTTTCTAAAATTATAAGTAGTCACGGGTTTAACTATTAAATCATTAAGAGGTTCAACGCAGTTTCCATAATAGATATTATATGTGATAACTAAAAGTCTCTTGATGTAAAATAAATTAATAGAGTTCCAATATGGAGCGTTCATGATATCGTCATTTGGAATGTTACAAGGTAAATTGTGAATAATTCTGGTTGCTCTTAAGTGAATTCGATCGATATCATCCATCAAGGCTGAGGAACAAGACCCCCAAACTACAATTCCATACAGAACACTAGGAATAATTGTTTTGTAATAAATAGTTTCTAAAATTGATTTGGGTAAAAACTTTATCCGTTTTAAAACTGCGACTTTCATGCTGAATGACTTACAAACATTTTTGGTGTGCTCTTGCCATGAAAGCTTGTTGTCGATTGTTAACCCAAGACATTTAGATGATGATTTGTATTCGATAGTACTATTACCATATGTCAAATGTGGCAATGGGCCAATAAAGCTCTGTTTCGAAATTATCAGGGCTTCAGACTTTGATTCGTGTGCTATTAATCTGTTAGACTGACACCAGGTGTATACCTGGTCTAATACAGATTGTAGAGTCAAGATGATATTGTCGGTGTTCTCGCCGATTGTAAAAATTGTCGTATCGTCAGCAAACATGAATAAATAGGTGTCCCTTTATGTCTAAGTGCCTAGTGCACAGTTCTAACAATAAGGTTAGCGTTAGGGTTATTTTTAGGTTAAGGTAAATGTAACTGTTTATGTTTACTTGAAAAGCACAGTTTGGGGGACACTTTGTGACGTTTATTGCCTGTATTTCTGGACACAAGTGATGTTCAACTGAGGAGAAGAGCAAGGGGACACTTTGTGATGCTTATCAAAATCTAATTAGGTGCAATTCTGGACATATCTGCCCCTTATTGCTCCTCAAATCTTGTTCTGGTCATTATTTAATAATTCTGAAGCTGCCTCCATTACATCAAAGTCATACACTTGCCTTAAAGAATTAATAACCAACTTTTCTTTACTCTCTTTTTCCCTAACCTTCCCTGCTGACTACCTTACAGAAAAAAAGAGTGGTGGTTGTTGAGCTTGCAGCCAGACTAGCCGCTTTTAATTATAAAAGTCCACAAACCTGGGGACCAAAAACTCAACAAAGGTCTGATAATAAAGGGTTGCATTCTTCAGACCATGTATTGCTGCTGCAATGCCCTTGTATATTTCAGGTAACTCATCTAGAAGGCTGAGAAGCTCAGTCTTGATGTTCTCTCCCTGAAAAAAACAATTCATGACTTTACTTATCAAAAATTAAATGTAAAGATGTCAAATGGTTGTCGACTTCTGAAAACTCTCTCTCACGACATGACTACAAAAGGGTGAATATGTCAATATATATACAACTATCAGGAGAGGACAACAAAAAAAATAAGGAATAGCTCCCTCACTAGTTTTGTTATTTTTACCAAGAGAGTAGTCCATTGGTAAAATAATTCTCAGTGTATCAGTGCTGGTTGACAGACTTGCAGGACAGTTGTTCCGTATTGTTTTACTGAAAGAGTGCATGATTTTATGAGAAATTCTCAACACAACATTACTGTGACTAATGGACAGATAACCTACTTTGTATTCTGGCAATGAAGACATGCAAACAAGGCAGTGGCTACCAATCATAAGTCTATACAGAGCAGTATTAACCAGAACAGGCCCACTGTCAGGCTGGATGGGCAGCTCCAAATTGTAGAATTCCACGTGCGAATTTTTATGTTAGCTCGCCATTTATGCATGCAAATTAGGACTATTTAAACGCTACGGTTTCCTAGCGCGCTAATTGTTTCTCAAAGTTTTCTCTAACTTCAATAATATTGTTGCCGTTAATAATCTACCTAGCTTTATCATCGCTACAGTCAGGAAACATTTGTAAGTCTCTTTATTCTGTCCTGTATTTTTATCATCGCTCGGCTCTTCTTCACATGTATTTCTATTTATTTTTCTAGTTGAACCTCGCTCGCTCGATCACTCAAACCTCAACGGGCTCCTCAAGTATTACTCAACAGAGCGCGAGTTCGAAATTTCTAGAAGTAGCGTCGACAAGATCTGTGGGCTACACAAATACAAATGCCATATAATTTTTTTTCTGTATGCCAAGTATTAAATATGGCTCTGCAAATCATATGAGCTATCTCCTAGCCTTGGTGGATTTCTGGTGCATTTGACACAGATTAATGAAGTGACTTAGAGCAAAACAAACTCAATTAGAATGTCTCCATATTCCCCTGGACCTCTAAGGTGTTTAATTTTAACCTGACAAACTCCAACAGAAAATAGGTACACAATGCAAACATGTGTCTACTGCAAAATCTAGTACATTGTTCACTTAAAAATAGCATACTGTGTGGGTCCTGGATTGAGTTCAACATCACCAGAAATTAACAGCTTTCTCTTTGCAACAAAAAATGGATCCTGAACACATCTTTAACATGAAATATTATCCACTTTTTTTATTACTATGTTTTGGGAACTTAAGTAGGAGCATCCATCTACTCCATTGGGTTCGTATGCACACACAGGAGTAGACAAGCTATTTTTGGAACAACATTTTGCAAGCTAAAAAGCATAGGCAGGTATGTTCATCCAATCAAACAGCTTAGCATGACAGCGATTGTCAGCTCATTATTTATGCTATGTATTTTTCACACAAAGGAGAGTCCTTCCAACTATGGCAATCACTTTTCGTGGGAATTTCAAAACTAAGAATAACCTAGCCTACTCCTGGGCTGGTGGCCTGGACCATAACATATTGACAGTCCTTCTTATGGGTTCCTGTTTGAAATGTTTTTGTTTGATTTTTGTGTTTGTAAAATTTTGAAAAACCCCTGAGAAAAAACTTGCTGAACAAACAATCGGTTCTATACTCATTCATTGCATACCACGTTTTATTGGTTGTTTTCACTGTCATGCAGAAAAAAACATATTTCAAGCCGTTCAATTAACAAAGCCAAAAGCATGAAATCTTGTAGGAGACCAATATATAAACAATCTTGTCAAGCCTCAGATCTGTGTGGTACTCACTTTCTTAGTTATTTGCCAAGGCATTTCATGCAACTTTATAGGGCTTTGTAAGGAGATGCCATGTTAGTGGACATCCGTGGTCCACCAATATGGTGGCTGGAAATCAACAAAACATCTGGAGTTTACTCTACAATGATCGGAAGTTAGATCTATGCAACATAAATATTTCACACATTTACAGTGATTTCTCCGAAGTAGAACATTTGTCACTTTACTGAAACACAGCTCAGAAAATAGAAGGTTTGAAAAGGTAAAATGGCAATAGAGACTACTTGAACACATTATTGGAGTAAATTTCGTACAGAAATTTGAAGGGGCAAACACATACAAAATGCCATGGAAATTTGTGGTTCACTGCATTTGCTCTGTGAACACTTGTTAACATCATGACAATTCACGGCTCAGGCACAATTTTCTGAGAAACATGGCTGGTTGAAAGAGTTGATAAAAGAAAATAACTGAAAATAATCCCGGTTTGAAACATTCCCCAGAAACAGAGAAACAACCCTGCAGTTCTGAAGACTTGCCACAGTTGAACTGTGCTGTGAATATAGCTTGCTTTGTTAGTCCACATTTTAGTATTCTGAACTTGCAACCGTGATTGTGAAGCTCGAGTATGAGACCAAAGTGGGTTGATTTGTGACCAAAATGGGTTGACTTGTGACCAAAGTGGATTTTCAGCATTACGGATCACTTATAGATTAAACATCACTATCGATAACCTTAAAAAACATTTTTTCAGTATGTATTCACAATTAAGTAACATATGATAAAAAACTTGAATGAGCGTTCTCTGGCTAAAAAACAAAAAAATTGCAAGCTTTCGACCACTAGAGCTGTGGCCTTCAATGGGCAAAAAGACGAATGAAGTACAAATTCAGAGAATATATAGACAAATAAAAATGATAACAATAAAGTGAAATTAGGGGAAAAAATGGGGAATTTTTGTTTCAAAGTATGCGATATTGTCCTGGAAGTGGGCAAGAGTTATTGTCCGCGTCAGGCGTGATAAAGATGTGCCAAGATTACAGAAATTTCCTGATGCGGAAATTTCCTTTGTCAATGATCCACACATTGTTGAAGTCAATGACGTGGTTGTGAGACCAAGCATGATTGGCAACTCTGGAGCCTTTGCTGTCTTCACATTTCTAATATGTTCTTTTTACCTTGTGGCAAAGGATCTACCTGTTTCGCCAATATAATTCCAAGAGCAACTGCCGCAGGGGATTTTGTAGACAACATCAGGTTGTGAAGCTAATGAGTGTCGTGACTTAGGAATCGAAAATTCTTGTTGGAGCGTTCTTAATGGCCTGTTGAGAACGTTAATATTGTGGTTTTTTTTAACAAACATGTTAGGGGTTCGGTGACACCTTTGATGTATGGAAGGGATGCAAAGGAGTTGTATGGCTTGGGTGGATCCACTAATTTCAAAAACATACCAACTAATTCTTTGGGGGAAGGAATCATGGAAGATCATGTTCTTCTCGTCTTGATATTGTGGATAAATTTAGAACGATAGCTGTTGGACTGTAAGGCTGAATAGACTTTGTCAAGTTCTCGATTTCTTCCATCTGTGGTGTTAGGGAGGTTCAAAGCTCTGTGTAAAAGGGTTGCCGTGGTGCTTTCCTTGTGTTTAATGTCATGGTGGGAGTTAAAATCCAGGTATCTGTCAGTGTGTGTTGGTTTCCTATAAACATCGACATAGATGGTCTCATTATGGTGAGATACTAAAGTGTCAAGGAATGGAATTTGGCCATTGTTCTCGTGTTAAATAGTGAAGGAAATGTGAGGATCCAAACAGTTGAGTATGTTGTGGAACGCTGGGATTTCATCTTTCTTAATAATGCAAAAGCTATCATCAACATGGCGTTTCTACGCTTTAGGGGCAACCGCTGAGGCAGAAATTGCTGATTCTTCGATCTCTTCCATACATAAATTAGCAACAACAGGGCTAACAGGGCTACCCATGGCACATTTGGTAAAATGTGGTCTTTTGAAAGCTACGCAAAAGGTCCACTCGAAATCAGTTTAATTATTTGCTACACACTAGAGAGAGAGAGAAGAGAAGTTAGCCAGTGGGGTTGAGGTGGAGTATGATGAAGTGTGTCAAGCTCTTACAGAAATTGATAAGCAAATGTCAGAGTGGGAGGAAACATCACAGGGAAAAAAAGCAACAGAAAAGACACCGCTGAGGATGTGAGGAGGAAAGCTGTGGAAAGGTTGAGCTGCAAAAAGAAAACAAAAGAAAAAAGATGGACAAATGTGCAGCTGACAGTAACAATTTGGATGAAGGAAACTCTCCAAAAAAGAAATAAAGTCAATCTGGTGGCAATAATGGAAGCCTCTGTGGAAAAGAAATTGACAGACGCGGCAGATTTGGCACAAGGAGCTTGATCTGAACTGCAGAACCACAGCAACAGCATCAACAATGACAACAGGCCATGAATATGCCTGATGTTAAACACTGTAAGTGAGCTTTTTTAATGTCTTATGAACCCATAAAAGGAAAGAACTCTAATCCAGAATTGCCTGAAAATTACTATTACTGTTTCTGGATTTTTAATCACCAAAAACTTGTTTATGGTATTTCCATGAAGTCACAGAGTACATGTACATAACTGTTTATTCGTTGATACCAGTAAATATTTCCAACCACACTAGTGGTGCTGCTATAAGGTGGGCCAAATTTGCTATGGCCATTTTCTGTATTCTGTCACTGAAGCCGCCAGGAGGATGAAACATTTCAAAGTCAGTAGGTGGTGGTATGCATATGTTTGTAAAAAAATAGCCCATAGATACTCAAAGAATAGAGATTTGAAAATTCTCCCTGGCCATTAGGTAACCAAGTTGTACATGCCATGCAGGTGCACAGCTGCTTTAACATAAGACATGCAAGTGCAGAGCAGAATTAATTTTGCCATGAACTTATAGTAATATGTGACCTTGCAAAGGAAACGTATGTGCTTATCCTTTAAACGAGCAAAAGCGTTCAGCATCCATCAGTTGTCCGTTAACAAACTAGTCCCCAAGACGTTAGAAGCGTTAGTCATGTTAGCATAACTGTTAAAGAAAATTCCATAACCGTTAGAACGGCTGATCAAACTGTCAGGAAAAAACAGCATCCATTGGATCCGTTAGAACAAAACGTGGCCTTGTGGATGTGTTATGCAAGGCTTCGTGTCTAAAATTATAAATTTGCAAAACATAATAAAATTAAGTAATTTGCTTAATGAATTTGTAACTTACAATGAGGAAATCTATACATTTTGACAGTTAATCCTAAATATTTGGATGAACTGCTGACCCCTGAGTTCGAAATTCAAAAGCGAATTACCAACATGACTTCACAGTTAATAAATGACAAGAAAACTTGCTAGCATTGCCTTAAAGGCAGCATAGTGCCGACAATCAGTGTTCCTTTACAGCCAAATAAAAATTAGAAGATTGACTATCAATTTTCGGTTTTGTTTTGTTTGAGTCCTTTTTTTCAGTTTTTGGTTTATGATTCCGCTTTCGATGCTTTTAAAATGGTACAGATGATTTCTTTGATGATCCGTTCATAGGTTTTAAAAATTATTATTGTTAAATTAAATCTGTGTGTATGGACTGCCTTCTTTATCTTTTCAGTTTTCCATTTTTGCTTTTTGCATTCACACTTTCGTCTTTTCCAGCACAAAGGTGCTGCGTCACTATGACGTGATGGAAGTGTAGAAAGTGATTGGTTAAAATTAGAGAAAAACAGGAAAATATCAAGAGAGCATTCTATCGCGGTCAGTGGATGTACCAGCTTGAAGTCTAGGATGACCAGTATGATTACTGTTAGTTTTGATAGAAAGCTAGTTTGCCGGTCAAGAGAACATTTAAATGTATTGGAGTTAGACACAATCTATAAGTTACATTCACCTTGTACACAACTGAAGATCAAGACTGGAGTGGGTTTTCAAAACATTTTGCCGGACAGAGAAAGTTCACCAAACCGCCAAATTGCTTACCGGTAAGTGCAATAGTTGTGGCCATGCCAAGGTGACAAGACAATGAGCAACAGAATGAGTGCATACCCATGTCAGTGGTCTTTTAAGGAAGTGGCTTAGATACTTCATATAATGGTACTTAAATGTTGTACCGCAATACACACGTGCTCTTTGTTTTTGAAAGCCAGACTTGTTAGGTCTGTACTGTCTGTACCATTATTTAAATTTAATAATGTCACCGGGAAAAAAACTTAAACCCCTGGCGGGACAAACAAAGCTCTCATTTGCGAAATCGAACGAAGAGAGTCAACAATAGCAAGAAGCAGTAACTGCAGTAGACAAAGATGATGCAACTGCGAACAAAGGAAAAGCACAAGGGAAATCAAAAGAATGAAGATTTTTTGAGCCGTGGCTGAAAAAGTACTCTAGGTTAGTCTACAAAAGATGGCAATTTTATGTATTGTAAAGAATGTACTAAAAAAACAAAAACGGATTGAGCAAGGACACCCAAGGACTCATCCTCCTGTGTGTGGGAATCACAGATTTTAGGCAGTGCGAGTCCCAGGACTCACTAGTGCCTGATTCTAGCTGGATCACTGCTAAATCAATCAACCAACACTTAAAAATAAGGTTAATTATTCATATTAGTATTGCATTACTTGCACATTTGCATTACTGTATATGTTCCAGAGCTCCCGGATGTGCTAGTGCAGCACTCCTGTGAAATATGGACACAAGTTCAGTTTGAAGAGTTCAGTTTGAAGAGTTCAGTCTTCTGTCTCACTCCTAGAATAACAAGGTGACAGACGTGGGATCTTCCTACATCCTTTCCCACTCCCTCTCCCCCACTCTCTCTCTCTCTCTCTCTCTCTCTCTCTCTCTCTCTCTCTCTCTCTCTCTGTCTCTCTGTCTAGAGATACACATATAGATGTAATATATATCTAGGTAGACCACTCAGTATGAGCACATATGGATTTTAATACAGTTCTGTTTCGTAGATGAGCGTTAAGTTGACCACCTCATCAGTTAATTTCCATATACACTGAAGTCTCCTTAGGCTTACATCAGTGATATAATCATGTGACATCATAACTTTAGACCATTGAAATGGGAGCTTGAAAATTAAGAACATTGAAAAATTGAACATGCACACGCTTGGTTGCCTGTTCAATGTCCAACTAATTATACCTAAGAGTGAACTTTCTTCTGTGTCTGCAAGTTCATACGAGTTCATTGCATTGGTTCAAGGTTGCCATTTGTGGGTTTCATATGATAAAGGCTGCCAGAGACCACTAAATTGCCAGACTGGCCCTCCAGAAGCTCCCTCCGAAAGGCTCCAGATGGAAGCACATTAGATTGCTTGATCAGCAAGTCAACTGTGACACCTCTCCAGAGGAAGGCATACAGTACAAACACTGCTTCACTGTATAAGACAAAAAGTCCTGCGATGACTACAACATCCCCAAGGCAGAGGCTCTTCCCCTCTTTAATAAACACAACTAAACATGCTTATTAGTGGAATCGATTAGATGACTTGTGTATTTTGCGGGTTAACTTACTCTATTGGTCAAAAAGATCACGTGAATAAATCTGCATAAATAACATTAAAATGTTCACAACACCCTCTCTAACCCTGTAATCGCTGATAACGGTCACTTCGTCGTGCAGAAATTAGAAAGCCAGACTCCCACCATAGCACGCAAGTTCCATTCCAGATAGATTCAGCAGCTTCTTGCAACACCCTACCTTCCAAGTCTCTCTACCATGCCCTGGGCCAAGGTTTTACCCAAAAAGACTTCCATATGCAAGCCCACCAGTCAAGCAAAGGGGTCAAGTCACGATTACCGCTAGTAAAGGAAACTCCACATGCAACCTCATCTTCCAAGTTATAGACACTGACCAACCTGCCTTACTCAGTACAGAGGCCAGCAAAGCACTCAGCATGCTAACCCTGAATGCCGACTTTGTCAGGAAATACTAGAACTGACCAAGAACGAAATCTCATCGCAGTCCTTGAAAGACTCGAGACACCATGTCAAACTTAACATAAAGAAAATGAGACTTCTCATCTGCAAGGCAGCTTTTATAGGCCACCTTATCACAGCTGATGGTCTTCAGCTCAACCCCATCCATGTCCAAGCCATAACAAACATGCCCACCTCAGTGGACAAACAAGGTGTCTGCAGATTCTTCGGTGGAATCAGTTACCCAAGTAAATTCTGTCCAAGACTGAGCAGCATCATCCCACCCATGCACAACCTCACTAAAGATGACATACTATTTCTATGGTCTGCAAATTACGAACAGGCCATGTCTAGCTTACTATGATGTATCTGCACCAGTCATGCTTCAAGTCGACACTTCAGACTATAGTTTAGGAGCTGATGGCAGTTTCGATGAGTCTTCGTTACAGCCTGCTGCTTACTCCAACCGAGCAGTGCTATGCACAAATCGAAAAGGAGTGCTTGGCAATCATTGAAGCCTTCACCAAATTCATAGTGACCACCAGCCCCTTGAATCCATCTTCCAGAAGGACCTTGCACCAGCTGCCAAAACAACTCCAAAAGATGATGCTCTTTACGCAACACCACCATTTCATTGTTATGTACAGAACAGGCTCTTTACACCTGGTGGACACCCTGTCCAGAGCCCCCTCCCAAAGTGGCACCACTGCCCCTTCTGTTCCTGAAGCTTTTCATGTCTTTCAAGTCCACCTTGCTCACCTGGACCCCATCTCACCATCCCTTACTCATACCACTCATGAGCAGCTATGGAAAGCCATTGCACCATGCCTGGACATGCAATTGCTAGAGCATCACATCATCCATTGTTGGCCACCCACTAAAGAACACTTGGCTCAGCAAGTCCAGGCATTCTGAAATTTTCATGAGGAGCTCAGTGCCACAGATGGCAACAAGTCTCAAGTCTACACATCCCATCATCTCTACCTCCAAGAGACCAGCCATGCTGAGCAAGATTCACCAATCATATAGGGGATCCGAGTACTGCCTTTGTTTCCCTAGGGATGCCATTTTCCTGCCAAACATGTCCAAGGACATTGAAGCTTTTTGCCACTCATGCTTAATCTGCACCCAGCATGGAAAGGAGGCTGCTTCAGAGCCCATGCTATTCCCTACACATCCATGGCAGTTTGTATCACAGTGACTTCTATGAGTTGGACGAGATGATCGACACCCTATCCACTACCATTGTTCAGCTTACCAAGGCTCACTTTGCCACCATGGCATGCTACTACATTGCCTCACACACAATGGCCCACAATTCGCTTCAAATGAATATCCGATGTTTGCTCAGACCCATGGTTCTGAGCACATAACCTCCTCCCCTACTGGTCTTGCAGCAACGGGAAAGCAGAAGGAGCAGTAAATAATGCCAAAGCTCAACTCAAGAAGTCTCAGGACATCTACCTGGCACAATGTGCGAAACCCTCCACCTCGTGACCATTCATTTTCCCTGGTTCAATGTCTCACCCACTCTACACTGGCTCAGTATGATAAGCATACCCAAGATCCCCTGCTTCCACTACCCTTGGGTTCCCAAGCATATGCCAACCAGCCAAATGGGGAACCCCTCGGATATACGGTCAGGTTGTTCCTACCATGTAGACACAGGTAGCCACATCCTTCACTGGAACCGAGTACAACAATGTCGAGCAGCACCTCCGGCGACTTTCCTTCTGCGTCCGCCTCCACCACCACCTACTCTAGGCTTGTCACAGCTCTGGCCAGATCACCCACTGCAAGCTGAATGCACCAACCCTCAAAACTTGTGCCCTACACAGGAAACCAGTGTGTGCCCACCATCTCCTGGCCCTCTTACCCCTGGCATGATGCAAACCACCAGATTGGGATGGCAGATCCACATGCCCAAAAAGTTGGAGGACGTCTGTCTTTACTGAGGAACAGCCTTGCAAACTGAACGATTTTTACTGTTTGATGTTGTTCTACTGTTTGTTTTCTTTTTGGACAGTGTATTAGAGTAGTTCTTCTTCTTTTGCTGTTATCCACACATTGTATCTTTTGCACACAGAAGTGGGCACCTTGCATTAGTCTTGCATTACTTGTGCATTTGCGTGGCACTCAGTTTGAAACCCATTGTTGATCGTTTTTGCTCTCACTCCTAACCTAACATTATTATTCACAGTATTGTTATTGACCAAATGGGGATGGCTGTGATTGTTTTCAGGATGTGTACTGTATTACATTTTGAATCGAGACATTTACAGGATAGCATTTTCGACTTAAAACTGGATATTGTGACGGCACCATTTCAGTAGTTCATGGTAGCCTGTGGTTTTCATACTTGATTATGAAATGATAATGAGCTTACCTACAGGACCAAACAAGGTAGCAATCATGTCATTAGGGGCCACAACTGCTTGGAATTTCAATCCATGAACTCTTCGTGGCCACTGAACATTAAATGCTGGTGTTCTCCAGGATGGCAGATGGGTCTGTGAGTACCATCAATGAACCCCCAGCTGTTGTCCAAGGCTGCTTTCTGGTGGATTGCCTACGCAAACTCTACCAGGGCTGTAACCAGGGCTGATTGGGATAATTGTGTTTGGTTACTTAGGTTAAAATTAGCCTGATTTCTGGAACTCAGAGACAGAAACAAGGTACCATGTCACTCAGACAGCACATATAAGCAAATCTCTTCAGGAGCATAAGAAGCCCTTCCTCTCCTGAAGCCACAGTTCCATTCAGCTAGGTGAATATTTTGGGTATTCTGAGAGCCTGACAGAGAAGAACTATCTTGGAAGGAGAACACCTGAATTGAACTCTCACCTCTGCTTCCAAAAAGTCACCCAGTTGACATGAGCAATGAGCAATATGGGCTAAAGTTACCATGCGTTCTCAGTCAGTTAATGTTACCATGCGTTCTCAGTCAATTTGTATTGGGTCGTTTATATCACCCACCAAAATATATCACATTTTTTAGCTCCATATGGGAGTTGTTGAATAATAACTGGATTAGACGGAAAAATGTTGTGCTGATTAGAGATCTAAATGCCGATTTGAAATCTAATCCCGATCAAGATCATCTATACACAGAGATCATCCCGATCAAGATCATCTATCTATACACAGAGTGAAACTTCAAAGGCTGTTAACCAACTTTGGCTATACTAGAATAACTAAGAACAGCAAATCATTAATTTATGTGATTATTACAAGCCCAAACGTGGTGTGCAACAAGTCTGGCAAAATTGACCTTGGTATTTCTGACCACCACCTTGTACAGTACAAAAAGAAGACTTGCACGCTACGTGATTCCTGTTATGAAATGGATTGTTGTTCATCGTGGTAGCTGGATGATAATGTAAGTTTGTTCTTTTTGTTCTTTACGTGATTCCTGTTGCACACTACAAAAATTGCCTAGTGGGATGTTGAAAAATCTGGAAGTACAGTGGCTTGAGGCTCTTGTACGATGTTTATACTTGGCCTTTTGTAAAGAGTAACAGTCAATTTCAATATCTCTTTGAGTATTGTGAAAGCCCCATACGCAAAAAAAACAAAACAAAAAAACATGCATATGCACATGCATTTCGAGCTGTCCTCAATGTCATTGATTAAGAGAGTTTATCTGAAGGAGAAAGAGAAAATTTTATAAGCAAAGACGACATCAAAAAAACGTGTTCCTTAACCTACACTTAAATGTTTTCTAGTTTCATTTTTAAATCGTGTTTTGGGCAAATCACTTTTGTTTTTCCACCAAACGTCTTTGAGAGATGTGCAGATTCAGGTGAGAAAGAAAAAAAAAAGTTATAGGCACTTTAAAAGACCAGCACAGATTTTGCAAAAAACAAACAAATGTGGTGGCGATAGCAAAATGCTTCTTTCTCTTGCTCTTGCTCATGACGTTTTGGCAGTTGCTGTAAATTCACTTCCATTATGTAAATCATGCGTATGCAACAAACGCAAAGGAATCTAGTGAAATGCTGCAGATGCACATTGCTTCAAAGATTTGAGACTTATGGCTATTGGCCATTTTTTCCCAATTTCTCGTGAACCAGTGGTTAGATTTTAAAGGAATTTGGAATAAGAATACTTCAGACGACAAATGAATGGTCTATCAAAAAAAATTCTGAAACTTAACAGAAAACAATTTCAGAAAACCACAAAATGCCAGTCAGCAGATTATGAAAAGTTTGTCTGTTAAAATTCAATTATAACAGCTGCTACACTTACTATATTTTGTTTTTTTTTTGTAGTAAGCAATTGCTGCAAAAAGACTGCATACACGAGAAAAATGCATGACACGGCACGCTGAGCGTGACATACAACACCGTATATGCGCATATTTAATGAGTAGCACAATAGATGTCACGGTGGCTTTTGTTGTGCACACCAAGACACTCCAAACCTTTTGTTTAGCGTGGCGTGTTGCGTGTCAGATGCGTGCCAAAAAAGGCACAATGAAATACAAGGAAGCAAAGGTCGTGAAGGAACAGAGGACTGTTCTGAAACCCTTCAACACCAAACTGTTTCGTTGTCCCATTGTTTCCAAGGAACTGCGTATGTAATTCAAAATAAAGCTTATGTAATCGACAGAACTGAAAAACCATTTAGTTTTTTAAAATTTGACCGTGTATAAGGCGAAGAAGAAAGACACAAATATCATGCCTTCCTAATTGACTTGTATTCTTACCAATAGCCAGCTTAGCTTGAGAGGAATATCGAAGCCCGAGCTTTCATCTTTCCAGCGCGAAATTGGTGTGCAGTACCTGTGACACTCCTGTACGATACTTACGAATGGATGGTAAATGATGATACAAGAAACAACTTAAAATGCAATAAAGAGCGACCTTCGAAGTGCATCTAATATTAGGGACGTTTAGATTCTAGGACGAGAACAAGTACGGGATTTGACTGCCCGTTTTTAGCAAAATTTGACTGCCGTTTTTAGCTTATACCCCTGACGATTAATCTTACTCTTTGTTAGTAACATAGGTTGCTCAGTTATTCTTATTGCTGGTAACAGCCTTTTCCTGATCGAAAAAGGCCAAAAGTGCTACCGTGTTAGTGACTTGTTTTGACACGACAACAGTTTTGCAAAACCTCGTACTAAAATGACCGTATCACGTTTTTTTCTGCCAAAATGATGCTGGCTTGCTCACCTATTATTTCGTTTTGTCTGCTGAGATATTTCATGCTAAGGGATGTGTTTGTAAAATAAATAAGTCAAACTTTAAAAGTGCAGAATATTTTGTCGTACTTATTAAGTTACACAGTTTGGACAACGTTTTCATGTCGAGTTTAGAAGGAAAGATCGCATGACAAGCAAAAAGGCAATTTTTTGTGCCAGTCATTTGTTGATCAGTTGCGAATATGCAAATTCTCTATTCTGTAGTGCCGCACCCAGCTACACTTCTGTAACGAAAAACGAACAACAAAATGAAGACAATGAGGGATAAAATTATCTCTAAGACAAACGTTTGAGCTTAGCAGCGACAGATAAGCGGGAAAAAATGTTGACACAAGTTTGAGGATAAGGAATTTACATTGGGCATTTTGTTGTCAAGCTACTGCGACTCCGAGATGTGGAATTACCACAATTTGATTCTATTTGATTTCAAATATAAACTGGTGCTAATATCGCACAAGAATGGATAATAACAGAGAATTTGTATCCGGGAAATCCATGAAACGAACGCAATGACATAAAGAGTTTCCGAAGATCCCACCGGAAATTGTTAGAGACTTTTTCTAGATTTCTCAAAGATATTCGCTATGTTAGTAAAAAAAAATAGAAACGTGCTTTACGTGGGTTGGGTATGCTTGTTTGCTTATATATTAACATTATTCTGCAGGATTTTTCAGCTATTTCCGCAGGTAAGTCGGCCTTCACTGAGCTTTCAGCCTGCGTTTTGGCGCAGCTGTCAAGCAATTTCACTCACTCCGTGTCTTTTTACGCGGTGCTCAATTTTACTTTTCCTGACACGCTCTTTAGTTTGGTATAACACGCTCTATTGTTTACAACTTGTAGTATCAGACACAAGAAAATTTTAATGAGGCGTGCGTTACGACACGGCACTCCCGTGTTAAAGAAAATTTCTTTTTGTTCAGCGTGCTAAAATAGCGTGCCCGTGTCATCACCTTTTTGTTGGTTTTCCCATGGACGGTCACATATAGCTTAAAAAGCTGCTGTAAAACAAAGTTGTGATTTGCCTAAAATGGGTCTCAAAATGCAGGACATGAGGTTTCTGGGAACCTAGATTTTCAAAAATTTACAGGGGAGCATGCCCCCGGACACCCCTAGTAAGAGCGTCTCCGGCGCTCATCAAGATTTGGGACTAAACGAACACCCCTATCGAACCTTAGCTACGCGCCTGATGTGGGCCGAATAAAAAATTCAGTTTCTTGAGCTGTCACTTTCCTAATGAGAAAATGGTGTGGTCCCATACAAAAAGCCATTATAAACTTGACATGAAAGCAAATCCACAAAAATGATACGTAGACATTATACCACAACAATTTGTGCAAGAATGAGCAAAATCTAAAAAAAAAAAAGGATGGGGACGGGCTTGCCGCTAGATGTAGGAACAATGCTGGGTTTTCCTCCTAATACAGTAACTAGGTCATACCTTGATACCCATTTGTTTGCAAACACTTTGGTATTTTTCTTTAAATGACACAGCATTAGAAGAGTATTCACTTTCCTTCCTTGTACATTCCTGAAAGGTATGTTGGATAAACAATGATTTGCATTAGCTTACTGCTGTACTTAAATTACCAGCACAGCAACATTTGTGAATACTGTGTTGCATACAGTAATTATTATTACTGTTCGGAAAGTTCTTGTTACGACACGATTACTAGAAGATTGCGTGACATCGAAAGAATGTTCTGGATTTGCGATATTTATAGAACATGATTGACTTGGAATGTTCCGTAGAGTGACAAAAATGCAGAAAGTCCTGGGGAAAAGGGACTTGCTGATCTATAGTTTTCAAGGTTAAAGCAGTATTTTTCTTCGGTCATGCTTTCCTTCGCTCCTTTGCAAGTTGTTTGATGATCGGTAGTAGAGTCGGTTCGAAGTTCAAGTTCGGTTTTTATTACTCAGTGATTTAGTCTAAAATGCCACAAAAACAATTACATATTTCTAGAATTTAACATTTTGTGCAATGTTTGTGTTGACTTACATGCTACACTACAACTGCAAGAATGCAACACTTATTTATTAGACAATCTACCTCTTGCACCCGAATAAAAGGCTTGAAAGACAGTCAAAGGGCTAAGAAATCTTCAGTTAATGTATTTGTCGATGATGACTTCTACATGTATCATTGGGTGAAGAATTATCTCAACGCTATAAGTGAACAATACCTAGGCATTGCAGCATCTATCAAAAAACCAGAGCTCTCAAAGACAGAAATTAACACCATCAACTGAAAAAACTGGAAATATGCAAATGGTAAGCTGTTAACTGCAGAACAAAAAGACATTGCACATCAATGAATGCTCTATGATATTCTTTGTGAGTGTCACCACAAAATAGCTCAGAGGACACCAGAAAACAAAGAAATGGATTGCTGAAAATTATTCGGAAGTAACACAAAAAGTCGGAAACATTTTTGTATCTCTTTGCCACTTTCATGCAGAGCAAAAACCAATAACAACAAGAGTGAAACCAGTGGTTAGTCCTCTCCAACCTGAATTGTTCCTATCACTGATAGAAGCTGATCTAATGGATTTCAGAAACTGTCCATGTGAATGTGAACCACAGCACAAGTGGACTATAAATATCATTGATCACCAGACAAAGTTTGTTAATGTTCACCCCATTCATAACAAATTAGCCGATGATGTATTAAGTGAACTTCGGAAGTATTGCCTGGTGTATGGCTATCCTAAGAAGATATTAACAGATAATGGAGGAGAATTTGAAAATAAAAAGATGAAAACGACGCAATGCAACGCAATGGTGCAAATTGCCTTTTGGTTTGGTTTATCATTATCTGTCTCGTCTGAAATCTTCCAACCAAGTGCTAGCAGGCTTTAAGGGAGTTCTTGACACTGCAAATGACATCTTAGTATGTGGCACTGGAAACGGTGAACAAGATGCTGTAGCCGACCAAACAGAAACCTGGAAGCCCTGCTACAAAGATGTCGTGAACATAACATTGCTTTAAACAGAGACAAGTCAAGGCTTCAACGAAAGAAACTACCATTCATGGGACACATACTCACCAGTGAGGGAGTGAAGATGGACCCAGAGAAAGCGAAAGCAGTCTAAGAAATGCCAAAGCCCAAAAACGTCAAAGGCATTCAGATGCTCAATGGACTTGTCAATTACCTTGTGAAATTCCTGCCTGAATGGCTGATGTAATGGAACCTCTATAAGATGACTCACAATGAGAGATTCTGACTGGCTGTGGACTGAGAAGCAGGAGAAAGTGCTCACAGAAGTAAAGAGGCTCGTAACAACAGCTCCCGCACTGAGCTACTATGACCCCAAAGCAGAACTCCAGATTCAATGTGACGCCAGCCAAAAGGGACTTGGAGCTACTTTGCTACAAAAGGGAAAGCCAATTGTGTGTGCCAGTCGCACCTTGACTGATACTGAGACGAGATATGCCCAAATTGAAAAAAGAAATTTTGGCAATAGTGTTTTCTCTCGAGAACTTTCACCAGTACACCTTAATAATAATAATAATAATAATAATAATAATAATAATAATAATAATAATAATAATAATAATAAACTGAAGAAATGATCCTCACACTTCCTGGACAATTTAAGCAATTGTGTCATATGCACTTGAAAAATTCAAGTGACTCCAACGGGATTCAAACCCACGACCTCTGCGATGCCCGTGCAGTGCTCTTACCAACTGAGCTATGAAGCCACACAGTTGACAGCAGGTCAATTTGTATATGACACAATTGCTTAAATTGTCCAGCAAGTGTGAGGATTCATTCAGTTGATTTCTAGCCCATACTTCATAATCATTTCTTTCATTCATTCCTTTCACGGGAAAACACGCATGAGCCCAACAAATTGACCAGCTCTCAACTGAGTGGCTTCATAGCTCAGTTGGTAAGAGCACTGCACCGGCATTGCAGAGGTCGTGGGTTTGAATCCCATTGGAGTCACTTGAATTTTTCAAGTGCGTACCACACAATTGCTTATATTGTCCAGCAAGTGTGAGGATCATTTTGTCAGTTGATTTCTAGCCCGCACTTCATAACCATTTCTTTCGTTTGTGTTTATGCTTAAACTGATACTTGATGGCTGGTGTATTGCACGATTATCTTCGTTTTCCATGATTTATTTTCATGTCTCAAGGGCACTGGTGCAAAAGACTGCGGTGAAGTTCGGGGGGACTGAGGTGCACGAGACCGTGAGGTGGGACCCCATCAAGCTGTTCGAGAACCTGTTCCTCTCAACAGACGAGTAGGCAAAGATGGTCTGAGAGGGAATTCAGACCAACAATATAAGGTAGCTGCGCTCCAACTCCAGCAACAAGCCCACAACCGGTGTGGACTCTGAGAAGAAGCTCACCACCGTCTTTGGGAGCAGGTACTACATTCACCTCAACCATCAGATCCTGGCTGACCACGGGGTGTTCTATGCACAGGCCTTGCACCAGAATGTCATCTTTGAAATCACATTGACCAAAGCTGCCAATGTGGTGAAGGACTCTGACCCCACCAAGCTGGGCTACCAGCTAAAGAACATCAAGCTCGAATATGAAATGATCAAGAGCCAAAGCCTCGCAACTCAGGCCGAGAGGATTCTCACAACGGGCAAGGAGTTCGCATATGATCTTGTCCGACACGAGGAGGGTTTCCACAATGAAACTGTCATCAACCTCCAAGTCAACTCAGTGAGGCACTGCATCGAGCCCTCCACCAACAGCACCCAGGAAACTGAAAAGTTCTCGAACTCTTCAACCCAAACTGGACCAAGGCCCATGTCACTGTCAGTGGAAAGCCAAGCCACCTCTACAGCACTGGCATCGAGCCTTCCAACATGAAGACATGAACAGGTTTTTCGGAAAAGGCAAGCCCAATCAGCTCATGACTCTCACCAAGTTTGTCGCCAAAGACAAGTTGGGGCTGCCGGTTGACCTTTGCAGCATGTCAGACCCTCTTGTCAACTTGCAGAACAGGGCCCGCCTCCACCATGAGAGGACCACAGCAGCTGCAGGTGGTGACGTGAACTGCCACATCTTCACCATCGCCGACTCACAGGTCAATGTGATGAACAACCAGCAGGTGAGTGTCGCGTATTGAATATGAACCCTGACAAGATTCCATTCAACGCTCTGA
>BLFK01000159.1:124374-154374 GCA_014634185.1 Astreopora myriophthalma | reverse complement strand
CAGTATCAGTTTGTGTATATTGGACATGAGGGGGTACAATCGCTCCTTTGCTTGCATTGGGATCTCCATTGTATTTCGGTGTTGTTTGACAGAGGTTCCTTTGTTTCTTGAAAATCTGCCTTATGCAAAAGCATCTTTCCTTGGCCAGCTTGCTGAATGCTGGGGGAAAATATCTCTTCCTATAGCATTTCACTTGATGAAAATGAGGAACTGACTCAATTGATCACTTCCCACATAGAAAAGACAACTATTGGATGACCGTAATACCTCAAAGGTACTTGACTTGGGCATAAAAGTTCCAGAACCACAGAGACCAGCAAAGTGCTTCTGCATGTGATGAATGCCACTACCCATCCAAGGTCAGCATTCCTAACCTTTTGCATGCCTTTTTGGTACACGACTCATAAGGAAAAACAATAAATTACACGTATTGTTCAAATAGATTCACATTTATCTTACCCTTTGAGTTAAATGACATTTTCCAATTTCTCGCTTTAGTGAAGGGATCTCATAATTAACATTCCTTATTAAAAGGTGGGCTGCCTCAGCTGAAAAAAGCAAAACAGATTCAAACTGATCAATCGTTTGTTAATATCCACAACGAAGAGTAACATGCACTGTAACTACGCAGTGACCTACAACAAAACATACCAGACTAATCTGACAAGCACGATACACTCACAAACTGTACAACATGTACAAAAATTCAGGCAACACAGAAAAATTTCCTCTTAACTCCAAGTTTTAATCCAAGTCTGACAAGTATGACACACAAACAAACTGTACCGCATGCACAAAAATTCAAGCAATAAGGTTATTTCTAATTCAAGTTAATTCTTATTTATCTGTCACCTGACTGACAGGCAGAATACTAACAAGATTTTGAAGCACTTCTACCATGTCAAATACTGTAAGTCCAATAGCCATGCTTAAGTTCTTAGTATCCCCCACCTACCACCACCACCAACACAACAACAGTTATTATTACCAAGATTGACATGATTTTTTTCATATAGCCACACAATTTCCTGCCATTCCTAAAAGAAAAAGAGAAGAGAAAACATTGGAAGTTGCCAAGTAAAGTTTTGCAAAGTTAGCAAATTTCAAGAGAGAAACCCAGTCCATCAAACATTTTTATGGTCTCCTGTCAAAGCAAGAGTTGGACTGTATATACTGCACAACAATTATTATAATAATGCATGTCTTTATTGGCAAAGCCTGTGAAAATAAGGTCTGCACAGACTGTCAAAGCAGTGAATCTGGTCTACTAATTACATGTACATGCATTCCTTTCATTCTTAGGCTGTTGCAAGATTCCACTCAAATTATCAGATACATTTGACTCAAATGGTCTGGTGTTTGAATAAGACCAATGTGAAGCCTGAGATATACTGCTTATAATGCATGTCCTCAAATAACTTAATAAGTTAAGGGTTGTTCTAAAAAGAAGAGTCCACTCAAACTGTCAGACAGATTTGATGCAATTGCCAGATATATGAGACCAATGTGAAGCTTGAGTTATTGTGCTTATAATGCCAGTCAGTCACTCCACACCAGCAGGGTGCAAGGTATACTATGAAGAGTGAATAAGACACTGATCAGAGTCGGCTCATTTGACATGATCAAACAAAAATAGGCACGCATTGCGTACATGTGGGTAGTGCTGTAAAGGTCGTACCATGTGGTCTTGTCACACTAGACACTAAGCTACCTTTGTTCAGGAAATTCAAGTGCTCTTCGCATTATTGGCTGGTGTTTGAGTGGATCAGCAAACAGTTGTTATCAACTGAAGCTGAGCCCCTCCCAGGGGTGTTGGGGAACAAGGGAACATGACTGATTTAAACTGGGGAGCAAGAGAACAAAGACAATATCTCAGGGAACAAGGGCATTCAAACCATTTTAGAGATAAAAAAGCTGGGAAAAAGTTTGGAATTAATTTTAGGAACAAGAGAACACAAGCAAATTTTTAAAGGGAACAAGGGAAAAAGGACCTCCAAGTGGAAGGGGCTTAAGGTGGCTCGAACCAGTTTCAACACTTTCAAGAGCCTCACTTATCAGAAAGATTGACATTATAACACTATCACGTAGTAACAATTTTATGTTACCATATGAAACAGCAATTATTGCTGAATAAAATGCGGTCATTATTGTGATGTAACATGTAACCATGGTAACAGGAAAGCCCTGTAGAAACACCCTATATTTCGGCTTTAGTTGCTCGTATCTCAAAAAAGAACTCGGTGACCCCCATTTTTTAATGCTGGAAAGTGATCAGCAGACCAAGATAAAACTGTCTGCAAAGTTTCAAAAAATTCTGTGGAGCGCATTCAGAGCCACCTTAATTTTTTTTATTTTTTTACGGTGGCTCTGAATCTGCTCCACAGATTTTTTTTAAAATTTGCAAAAAGTTTTATCTTGATCTGTTGATTACTTTCGAGCAATAAAAAATGAGGGTCACCGAGTTCGTTTTGGAGATATGAGCAACTAAAGCCAAAATATAGGGTGTTTTTACAAGGCATTCCCGTTGCCATGGTTATGTCTTGCGTCACAATAATGACTGCTTTTTTATTCAGCAATAATTGCTGTTTCATATGGTACCACAACATTGCTAATATGTGATACAGTGTTGTAGTGTAAATCGTTCCAATAAGTGAGTTTCTTGAAAGTGTTGAAACCGGTTTGAGCCACCTTAAAGCTCCTGATTGAACTTCAGCATCCACAGTATACATGGATTATTTTTGCATTATAAGAGATTTACTCCTAGAAGATTGAAAGAAAAGTTAATAGTAATAAGAAAAGGAGTTGGATTAATAAAACATTGATAAAAATAATGAACAGCTGAATTGTTCCTCCTCTGAATCATGAATGAGACAAAAACAGAAGAGGACAAAAGTTTAAAAAACCCAGCCTTTTACTAATTTTAATAAAGCATGTGAGAAATGTGAACAAGAAATGAAGTAATTAAATACCATGAAGGTTCCTGTTGAAGATTTAGTTTGTTGTACACCACCATGATTTATCTGAGCTTTGTGCTTATGTGCTTCAACTGCCAAGTTTTAAAACTTTTCATTTCTCGATTATGCATTTTCTCTGGTTATCATAAATTTCGTTGTTGATTTTTATCCCTAAAATAGAAACAATTTTGCGACCACAAACAGATTAACCACACATTGTTTTGTGAGGCTTAGACAAGGAGTGGTGTTCTAGATCAGTGGCTGGATTTGAAACTCTTGGTCTCACAGCCAACACAAAGGAAACTATGTCCTTATGAAGTGTATTCGTCATTGCTGGCAAACAAGCCTGACAATCTGAGGCACATCCTTCCAATTGTAGATCATGATAGCCTTCAGCTACCGTCAGCTTCCACTGCGGTGTGTGAGAGGTCCTTCTCGGCAATGAACAGGATAAAGACAGGCCTGAAAACCAACATGAAGCAGGAAACACTGCAAGATTTGATGGTTGTGTCAACTGCCAGTCCCAGTGTAAAGGAGTTCTCTCCAGAAGAGGCCATCAGCACCTGGATCAACAGTGGCAAGAACAAGAAGCAATTTGTCTCCTCTACTGTCCAGCACAGTTCCAGTCAACCAGCTGCTACAGCAGAACCTGGTGAACTGGAGGAACTTCCACCTCTTCCTGTCCTTCGAAATTCTACTATGGACGAGGCTTGAAGTGACCTTTGTGAACTTATTTTGCAAAACTTTACATATAAATTTTTTTATTGTCTCATTGTTTCAAAACGTAGACCAGTAGGAATTCAGATGATTTCCTTGAAAATAGCCTCAGAGTATTGACAGAACTTATGTTTCACCTTAGGTCGCAGTTTTAATGCCTCATAGATGTGCTGCATTTTATCAAGTCGTGTATAAAGAATGTGAGTGATCTTCGATGTGTCTGTATGAAATGGTGTTGTATTAAAAAGTGCAAAGAACAACATAAATTGAAATAACTTAAAATTACTACTCGAGATTTGGTACAAAACAGGTTATACAATTTCTGCATTTTTTAAAATGATATTTTGTTATTCACTTTAATCATTTTTTCGGACTAGTGAATTTAACTTTCGGAAACCAAAATCCAATGGACAAGTGGAATTAAAAAGTTTTTTGCCCTGCTTACTCTTGAAGCAATAAATTTATACGGGTAGCTGTAAAATCGAGAATGCTATACAGACGAGCTTTTTTCATTAAAGAAAAGTGAAAGCAGTTTTTGAAATGGAGCATCAGATAGCAAAAGAGAGAAATAAACTATCTTTTCATCATAAAAAATTGGATAGGCTCCTAACACAGGAATATCACCTTAAACTTCCATAATATCACATAACATTCATATTATTATACTTTTATGACACTAAAGTTTTTGCATAACTAATATCTGTTTCTTAAGTAAAATGTAGCACCTTGTGAGGCCCCTGTACCTATCAATCTGGATTTGCATATTTTTGTAACCTTTTGAAAATCAAAACATTGTTGTGCAAGTACTAGTACTTGTCAGTTGCAACAATTGTAACTGCTGGTGTGAGATGAAAGAGTATGTGTGTGTGTGCGCGTGGGTGTGCGTATTTTGCTGTGTAATTACAGTCAAGCTATGTCACGCGTAACTAGTATTTTTTAAATTTGAGTCAAGTGTTCAAATATGCATGACTGTAGCCACGATTGTCAAGTCTTTTGTTTTTACTAGCATTTTTTGTATTGTTCATAATTAGTCTTCCTGTTCTTTCCTTAGTTTTTCATTCGTTTTTGTTTCTTATTAGTTTCGCTTGTTTCTACACATTATGCAACTTGTAGTATTTCACGTATTGTTTCTTCACTCGTTTTGTGCAATTTTGGTATAAAAGTGTCGTTGTGTATATTGTATTCAGTCGTTGTAGAACCGGAGTGCCACATAGATCTTGTAAGTGTTGTAATTTTTCCATCTCCAGTTTAGAATTCTCTTCGTTTTTGTAGTTCCTGTACTTTTCTTGTGTTCTTATCTAGGTCTATATGTATTTTTTAATATAGTTAAATAAAATTTAACATAGTTAACGACTAGGAGCTAGTCTGGTCAGTAGTGTTTTGCAGGCGGTTGTTAGTGTCTTGGCCGTCTGGTAGCGTTGTTCAGCGTTTTGGTGCGTTCTGTAGCGTTTGTTATAGTTACATGGTTCACGACCGGGAGCTAGTCCGGTCAGTAGCGTTTTGCAGGCGTTTGTTAGCGTTGTTATGCGTTTTTGTAGCGTTTGCAGCACTCTTTAGGTTGGGGGAGCCCTGGGGCTGACATGGTTCAGCGGTATTCCTGCGTAGTGCATGCGTTGTCCAATGTGCTTGCAGCGTGTTTGTTGGCGTGGCGTTGTGAGTCGGTTTTGGAGTTTAGTGGTTCTCGGCGTTCTTCTTCTCGCTTCGTTGGCTATCTCGGTCGCTGTCCAGGTTGAAATAGAAGTTCTTCGATCTTCGACCGTCTCCATCTCGTCTTCACCGCCGTGTTGTGGTTCGTCTGACCTTTTCTTGTACCAGTTCCGATAGTCGGCTCGTCGCTCAGATAGCGTGGCGTTTCTTTGGCGGGCTTAGTGTAGCGGTTCCCAGTTGTGGTCAACAAAAGAAAAACAACAATAGAGAAAACACAAGGATTTCTTCCGTCATCGACCGTGGTTTCCTCGCCCTCTGTCGTGTCTGTTGGTTTTTCTTTACTCGCTCATCGCTCTTTCGTGCTTCGGACCATCGTGTGCTCCGATACGTTTATTTTGGCGGGCTTAGTGTAGCGGTTCCCAGTTGTGGTCAACAAAGGAATAAATTCTAAGGATTTCGTCAGTCATCGACCAGGGTTTTTTCTTCGGCGGCTGTCGTGTTTATTGGTTTGTCTTTCCTTCACTTCTTTTTCGTGGTCGCCTCTAACTCGCTCGTCGCTGGTTGGTGTTCGATCATACATCATGCCGAACCCACCTCGTTCAACCAACAATAGCTTGTCCGCTGGACTTCGTTCGGAGGACATACCTCTCTTGTCCCCCGCGCCGATGGTGGTTTCTACGGCTCCCTCTGGCCCCGTGGCGCCTTTGGCCGTCGATTCGATCGCCGAGGCTGTTGTTCGCGCGCTTGGAAGCACCCTTCCGACTATCATCTCTTCAATTCAAGGGAGCGCCCCCTCGCCATTACCCCCTTCCGTCCTTGGCACTTCTGTTGGCGTCACTCCATCCAGCTCCTCTGGATCGACTGCTGTTTCTTGTGATGTCAATGTCTCGTCTATGGCTTTTGGGGCGTCATCAGGTACGTTTACTTTGCCGGCCTTCATTCCTACCTTTTCTCCTGTGTCGGCCATCACTGACTCAAGCTCGGCCCGCTTCATGGCCCCCATTACCTCTCCATTCGCGAGTCCCAGTGTATCCGGCAGCCTGCCAAGTTCTGGTAACTCTGGATCAGTGCCTACGTCTGAGAAGGCTTTCATTGTTGGTCCTGGTCATGCACCAGTCCCGGCAAAATTGGCCAAGAAGATCATCGAGGGCCAGTTCGTGGAGTTGGCGGATCTACTTACAGTCAATCTCCGAGCTGGGGATCAGGAACCACAGACCTTCCTGGAGGGTAAACTCCTGGTGTCCAACGTAAAACGCAGGCAGGTTGAAATCAAGGATATTCTTACTTGGACTGAGGCCTTCACGATTTTCCAGCTGGTCCTGTGTGCCTCTCACCCCCTGCGTTGGTTAGACCTGACCAGATATAAGCTGCTCATTATTCAAACAGCCCGCCAATATCCAGGTCTGGCTTGGCTTGAATACGATCTGGCCTTCAGAAGGGATGCCGCTGCCTCGGGCCTTACGGATTGGTCCAAAATGAATTTGGATCTGTATAGTTTTCATTTGCGTTTGCCAGCATCCTCCTCACTGCAACCAAGGCCGTCTTCCCTTTCCGGGTTTCCTCAGTCTTCCTCAGACAGCCCAGACTCCCACCGACGCACACCATTCTGCCATTCCTGGAATGAAGGGAAATGCCGGTGGCTATTTGGGAAGTGCAAGTTCCGCCACAACTGCAGCAATTGCGAGGGAGAGCATACCAAGGCTAACTGCCCCTTTCCCCGCTCAGCTGGATTTCGTTCCCGTTCCCGCTCCCCCTCCCCTGGAGGGAGCAGGGGACAGTACTGAGGGGCGAGGTTCGCCCAGTGTTGTGTTTGTACATAGTTTGAATGATGTGATTGCGTTGCCTCGCCAGCCGAATGGATTGCCTCAGTTGGCAAAGTTGTTTTGTCCTGTTCCAGTTTCAGTTCCAGTCTCAGTTCCCGTTTCTGTTCCAGTTAAGCCCAGCGTTCCAGTTGTCTCTTTTGCCCCGTTATGTCCGGTGTCTCAGGTCACACCATTACAGTTGGATCAATTTCAAGCCGAATTATGCCACCATCCCAACAAGTCAGCTGTGGCATTTGTGACTTCTGGCATACGGGATGGATTTCGGATAGGCTTTGACCCATCCTTGGTGTCCCTCAAATCTGCATCTTCAAACATGCGTAGCTCTGCTGAGCACCCATCAGTGATTGACTCCTACTTGCAAGCTGAAGTCTCTTCTGGCAGGGTGGCAGGTCCTTTTCCAGTGCCCCCGCTTCCGTCATTGCAAATAAGTCGTTTCGGGGTGATCCCCAAAACTAATCAGCCTGGGAAGTGGCGTCTCATTTTAGACCTATCATCCCCAGAGGGGCAAAGCGTCAATGACGGCATCCCTAAGCCCCCGTTTACAGTTCAGTATGTTTCAGTGGATGCTTTCATTGATGGCATAATGTCTCTGGGTCGAGGAACGTTAATGGCCAAGTTCGACGTGGCCAGTGCATATCGGAATGTGGCTATCCACCCAGACGATCGCCCCCTTCTTGGCATGAAGTGGCGTGGGCAATATTTTGTGGATTTGGTGCTCCCTTTTGGGCTGCGTTCAGCACCATTTATTTTCACCGCCATTGCAGACCTGGTTGAATGGATCCTGGTTCACAATTATGAGGTTACATTTCTCCGTCATTACTTGGACGATTTCCTCACTTTGGGCCCACCGGCGTCCCCTGTGTGCCACAACAACCTTCAAACCTGCGTTCGTCTGTGTTCAAAACTTGGCCTTCCCCTTAATCCAGATAAGTTGGAGGGACCCGCGACTCGTCTTACAATCCTTGGGATTGAACTTGACTCCGAGAACCTTCAGGCTCGCCTTCCGACTGACAAGAGAGATAGGATTGTTTCACTGTTAGATGAGTGGTCGGCAAAACGTTTTTGTAAACGTCGCGAGCTGGAATCCCTGATTGGCCATCTCCATCACGCCTGCAAGGTCGCCCCACAGGGTAGGACATTCCTTCGTCGGATGATCGACTTGCTTTGTGCCTTTCGCCGTGATGATCACCCCATTAGGCTTAACCAGGAATTTCGGCGGGATTTAACCTGGTGGCGGGAACTGTTCCAAACTTGGGATGGCCTCAGTTTTTTCTGCATGCCCACATGGGCACCTCTCCCGGACTTCCAGGTCTCATCGGATGCAGCGGGCTCTTTGGGCTATGGAGCTATTTTTAAATCCCACTGGTTTGCTGGTGCCTGGTCAGCTGCACAAAGTTCCTCATCTATAGCGTACAAGGAGCTCTTCCCAATTGTAGTGGCAGCCTATCTGTGGGGCTGTCAGTGGGTATCTCGGCGGGTCGAGTTCTTTTGTGACAACGAGTCTGTGGTGGCTGTACTTAAGTCTGGCACCTCGCGGGACAAAAACCTAATGGTGTTGCTGCGTTATTTGACTATGCTGGCCATCCATCATTCCTTCTCATTTACAGCTTCATCTGTTCGAGGCAAAGCTAATCCAGTTGCTGATGCACTCTCTCGATTCCAATTTCAGCGGTTCAGACGCCTGGAGCCACAGGCCGACCCAACCCCGTCTCCTATTCCTGCTTCCCTTCTGGCAGCGCTTCAGATGCCTTGACTCAGAAGTGTCGGTTCTTACTTACCCAAGGTCTTGCACCTTCCACCCGACGAGTGTACCGATCCGCCCAACGTCGATTTACAGACTTTTGCCGCCAGGATGGTCGTGCATACCAGGATGGCTCCATCCCCCCAGCCACTGAGGAGACTCTCATGCGCTTTGCTTCCTTCCTGGCCGACAACCTGAACCATTCCTCCATCAAGGTCTATCTATCAGCAGTGCGCTCCCTTCACATTGACCATGGCCTTCCCGACCCGCTAGTCAACTGTCTTCGTTTGCAGCGTCTGCTAAGGGGTATTAAGCGAGTTCAAGGTCCAGTGTCACCCAGGCGCCTACCTATCACCGTTGATCATCTGAAGGTCATTCAGTGCTCTTTGGACCTGTCTACTAGAGACCATGTGATGTTGTGGGCTGCGTGCTGCTTGGCATTTTTTGGGTTTCTGCGTGCGGGCGAATTCACGGTCAACTCGGCCTTTGATCCTCACACCCATATGACTGTTAGCGACCTGCAAGCGGACTCCTTGGTGAATCCCTCTTGTTTCAAAGTCCGTATCAAGTGTTCCAAGACAGACCCCTTCCGTGCGGGTTGTGATATCTACTTGGGGCGTGGCTCGGGCTCTGTGTGCCCCATAACAGCGTTGGGCACGTACTTGTCTCTGCGTGGGTCTGCTCCAGGGCCCCTGTTCTTGTTTAGTGATGGTCGTCCTCTTACCCGGCAGCAGCTATCATCCTTTTTGCAGTCTACCCTACATGGGGCTGGGTACTCCGGCGCCTACTCCGGCCATAGTTTCCGGATTGGGGCGGCGACCACTGCAGCGGCACGTGGTGTTCCGGATCACCTGATCAAAACCTTGGGGCGTTGGTCGAGCGAGGCATACCAGATCTATATCAGAACTCCAGTTAGTTCCATTGTCCGTGTTTCCTCCCAGTTGGTGGCGTAACAGGTAGTGGATTTCTCTGGTTACCAGCGGGGGTGGGTGCCTCAGGTTTGGGCTATCGGGGGCTTAGGCCTAGTTGCCCCGAGCCCCCTTGCTCCGGGTTCTTCTTACCCGGAGATCCCTTCGGCATGGCGCGGGGGGCTCGTGGCTTGGTTGCGGGTTGGGCAGGCCAGTCGGGTGTTCTAGCGCCTTGGGGATGTGACTGCGGTTGCAGCCCCCAGGCTTCCTGGGCACCTACCCTCCACTGGCGACGTGGGCGTTAAATATAGTTAAATAAAATTTAACATAGTTAACGACTAGGAGCTAGTCTGGTCAGTAGTGTTTTGCAGGCGGTTGTTAGTGTCTTGGCCGTCTGGTAGCGTTGTTCAGCGTTTTGGTGCGTTCTGTAGCGTTTGTTATAGTTACATGGTTCACGACCGGGAGCTAGTCCGGTCAGTAGCGTTTTGCAGGCGTTTGTTAGCGTTGTTATGCGTTTTTGTAGCGTTTGCAGCACTCTTTAGGTTGGGGGAGCCCTGGGGCTGACATGGTTCAGCGGTATTCCTGCGTAGTGCATGCGTTGTCCAATGTGCTTGCAGCGTGTTTGTTGGCGTGGCGTTGTGAGTCGGTTTTGGAGTTTAGTGGTTCTCGGCGTTCCCCCCCTCTCCCCCCCCCTTTTTTGTGCTCTTTTTTTTTCTGTGTGTTATTATTATTATTATTATTATTCCACTGAGCTATCTGGCTCAAGTGTGACGGGTGCCTTAGGGGGGCCTGGTGCGGGGGGCTCGTGGCTTGGTTGCGGGTTGGGCAGGCCAGTCGGGTGTTCTAGCGCCTTGGGGATGTGACTGCGGTTGCAGCCCCCAGGCTTCCTGGGCACCTACCCTCCACTGGCGACGTGGGCGTTAATTTCAGTTAATCATTAAAGTATTAAAGTCGCTAAAAAGGTGTGCAAGGAGTATTTTACAATGACAGTTTTGAACTTTCCTCTTGAGATTCTGAATTCCTGCAGATATTTCCTTTGCATGTTGAAAACAGAAAGCTCTGAAATTTCGTTCCGTGTTTCAGCTGGGCAGCATTTGAAAATTTAAACCTATTCGAGCCCAACATGAAATTACTTTTTAGGTATTATGCATTTTACTGCACAATTTTTATAACAACTTTCAAGATTCCTATCAAATGTCGGAAGTTCCAAAGAGAAATAGGAATGTTCATTTCAGTCTTGCAGATACTGGTCATGCATGATGTAGCTTGACTGTAATATTGTTGTCCTTACTGTTTGTATAATGATAATGATACTTTTAAAAAAAAGGATCACCTATCTTGTTCTTACACATGGATGGCATGGCTGTTAAACCTGGTCTCCAATTTTCCTGTCAAGTGAATGGAGTGGTTGGCCTTGATAAGCCCTCAATTCTCACGTCTGATGCTGTAAAGGAGTTCCCTTGAGGAAAATTGGACATAGCCAGCCAGCTATAGAATTGAAAATTTAACAGCCAAGTCCATGAAGTTCACGTAACACCCTTGATGATAAAGTTTCCCAGCCTGTTGAGGTGTACAATAGTGTTTCACAAGGTGGCAAGAAAAGTGTAGAAGAACTACATGACAGGGTTTGTCAAACTATTAATGCATGTGAAGCTTGCATTGCAGAGAATACAGAAAATTGCAACTACAAATGTGATAGCTGCTGGGAAGACATGTAAGTGACAATTGCATTGCTCTAGAATATGCAGAATGACATTTTGGGACCAGGCCATGCATGCATTGCCAAGACCAAACAAAAACCTGTGTAAACCTCCTGCAAGTAGGTTGGTTCTTGGATTATGAGTTGAATCATCCTGGTATGACAACCTTCCAGTCTTCCTTTGTGCTCAGAGGTTAGTGTCCATGCTTCACAGAAGGACTGATTGCATTGTCACCAAAAATAAGCACCTTCTGTGTTTGAGATAGTGGATCTCCATATCTGTTTTATGTTGGGTAGGGCTTGCTAAGCTTGTGCTTTCCTGACATGAATGTCCTTCTCACACAAACTTAAAAAGTCCAGGCTTCAACGGGGCTTCAACAGGACTCGAACGGGACTCGTTCAAGCCTCTGTTTTTCTCAGGCTTCTTCACAACTGTGCTACAAAATCATTACTCAGAAGTCACAAAAGTTGAGCACCCCATGTATGACATTGTTTTCCCAGGTTTTGTTTGGTCAAAATTTCATAAGTGGTCACTTACTGGAAAGAGAAAAAATACATATCAAATTTCTGGCCCAAAAAGTGGTCACAGTTCTTTAAGAAATTTGAGTAGTGGTTGCTTACAAGAGAATTCTTGAAACAGTATTTGACTGACAAACAAAACGGCTATTTACAAAGTGGTCACTTACTCTGGAGGTGGTGTAGTGTGAGAAGTGGTTGCTACGAGAGAGTTGACGGTATGAATATTAAGCATTTATCTATTTATTCATTCATTAATTAATTATAAAATAACATTGATTCTGCAAGATTGCACATTAATATTATTAAGTGCATTACACAGTACTTAAACCCCATGTAAAAGGAGAGTCTAAGGGGGCTGGTACTTTTCAATCCGAAGAACTGTGAAATAACTGTTCAAGTAATTCTTTAAAGCACCATTTGCCATCCCCAATGAACCATTGCAAGTGAAATGGTAGTTGAAAATGTGGTCACCTATTGTATCCAAAATTACTGCCCAGTCATTGAACAGATTACCTACTCAGTTCAATCCTGAAAGACGTAGGCATGACGTGTGTTATCTTATGATTGCGTATATATTCATTTTGTGTGTAGTTTTACTGTGCAGGAGTTGAGATAAAATTATTGGAAATTCAAGCTTAAGGATCCTTTGCCGTGTACACAAATATACGCGATTCAATGATAACTCCCTCCCTCACAGTGCATTTTCCGCTTTCTCAACACTTACCTTCATTCTTTTCGATGAGTAACCACCAAAGATGTTTTTTGTTGCAGATTCTGATACTTTGAGTAGTTCGACAATTCTGACACAGTGAAAGTAGTTTATATCTGAGAAAAGAAAACAAGATTTAAGAGGGGAAAACGGTGTACTACAGGGAAGAGGCTAGTGTGATATACTCAACATGAAAAATGGGAAGGTTTCACCACATATACAGTTACCGATTACTCTGAAAGATCAGGAAAGCCAAGCCTTAAGCTACAGTACCGCTCAAAAGTAAGTTACCAGTCGTGTCGCATTTGCTGCACTACAAGAATCACATCACAATCGTGTAGCGTGAGAGCCAGTGAAGCAGAAATTTGACATAGATTTAGGACGACTGTACTGCGCACAGTCAATTAACCCTGTTGAGCCACTAACAACTGCAACTGATTCAAAGTTTTTTCAAGCTCAAACGTAAATGGCGAATATACCTTGCCATGTAAACAAAACAAAGAATTCAGTCATGAATTGATACATGATCATTTTTCACGCATTACAAGTTTGTCGTTGGTCTAGTTTTCTCAATTTGTGCAGGGTTTTATCAAGTGTCAGTTCGCCGCCAAACCAACGATGGTGGGCGTTATCTCTTCATCCTTTGATAAAAAATTTGCATTTTCACCGCAAAACTCCTTGTGCATGTAATTTGAGACCTTCCACATTCCCTCACACTAAGTGCAAGAGAGCTGAATTAATTACGTCCCCTCGCTGTATGGCTTGTAACTTTCAGAGCTAAAAAATGCAAGTGGGACTGCATTTGCTGACTGGTTGACTCTCCACACACAAAAATAATAATAGATAGATAGATAGATAGATAGATAGATAGATAGATAGATAGATAGATAGATAGATAGATAGATAGATAGATAGATAGATAGATAGATGGATAGATAGATAGATAGTGACTTTATTTCACGAGGGTAGCACATGTAAGTTACAAGTGACAAGCAAAATAATTTCGGGAAAATTTTTGTTGATTGGCAAATAAACTGGAATAAAAAGTTCACTCTAACCCAGGGTTAGCTTAATCAGGCTTTTGAACAACTAGGCCCTGCAGAAAAAGTCTGCTACATTTGGTGTCTGATTACAGCATATTGCTATTGAATATAGAATAGTCATATATTGAAATGGAATTATCAAATTGAGAAAATAAGAAGTACTGCAAATTGTTCTTTGGGGTTTTTTTACGACAAAGTATTTCCAGATGTCCTGATATTGTTAAAGAGAGGGCATATCAGGCATTAGTAGGTCCACATCTAGAATATGCCTTGGCTGCATGGGATCCCTACCTGGTTAAAGATATAAAATGGATCGAAAGCATTCAGAGACAGGCAGTTCGTTTTGTCAAAAATGACTATACAGTCATACTCCTTACTGCATTCATTGCGCTGCCTGACGTTAGAAGCAAGATAAAAATGCCATCAACAGGAACTCTTTTATGAATTAGTGAAAGGCAGTTCTGTCATGACAGTACCAGCTTATTTAGATGTACCATCTCATGTTTATAACACAAGATCTCATGCTTCCTTTATAAATCCCAGTACCAAAGGCAACATTTATGCGAACAGATTTTTTCCAAAAATGCTTAAAGAGTGGAACACCCTACTGGTAGAATTGAGACAAGTAGAGACTTTGGAACTTTTGAAATCAGCTTTTAGAGGCTATGTTTTATGTATCAGATTGACTGACCATTTGTTTTTCTTATCTAGGTAAGTGTTTATTTACTTATTTATTTTAATTTTCTTGGCATGATGGGCAACCTTTGCCAAGCATCAATGTAGATGTAGATGTATCGCCGAATCTTTCTAGCAACCAGTCACAAAAGTCCTTGGCCTGTGTAAATTCTGTAGTGTCCCATAGCCACTGTAAAGAGATTTTGTATCTCGTCGTATGCATTTACCCGACAACTTTTCCCAGTCAAATACACATCATATACAGCATTCAGTTGGTACTCTCTGACTTACTTAGTTAAATGTTAACCACCCCCAAATTAGATAGCTTGATGTAAAGCCTGTTTCCCCCTAGTCCCTATGCAGTTTCGGTTTAATAGTCCTTCTGGTTGGAAACTAACTGTAGTAACTTTTGTAAGAAGTTCCCTACACTACAACTCTTACTTTATAATTGTATTGCCTCCCTTAGAAAATTATCTACTTCTGCCCGTGTTGATGACATCCCCTTCCCAAACTAAACTAATGTAACTGAGTTCCCCTGAGATTTCCCTCTGACCATCAATTGAACTTGTGTTTAAAAACTCGCCCTCCCCAATCCATGTGTTTGAAAACCCGCTTGCCACCCTTCCCAATGAATCCTCCCTCTCTAGCCCACCACTAACCAAACAAGTATTTTAAAAAAATTATCCCTCCCCTCCAAATGCTTGCATTCTGGAACCCACTTGCCGCCCGTCCCGAGATTTCCGAGCTTGAAATTACAGAACCCACCCCCCCCCTTTGGCCCTATGTCTGAAAATAGCCCCGAATTCTCCCATCTCCCATTCCTTATTTGGTCCCTACCCATTTTACATTGCCAATGACACACACTCCTCGTTGTTGAATAAAATCTGAAAAAAGTTTGAATAAGGCTTTCTGGGTCTCTATGAGTACGGTTCTCTGTGAGTACGTCGCGTTTTTGCTTAACAGAAATGTTCGCATCCAAATCAAAGGAGTCGTCCAGATGGCCAGACGGCCAGTTGGGCTGATGGCGATCCTGGTGGTGTCAACATCCTCACCGATGTGGGCAAAGAGGCTGGAACTGGGACGCTCATAATCTTATTAGCCTCATCATAACTGGAATCCTACAACAAAAAGAAACATGCAATTGAGAACAAGGAAATGTAGAACAGACACCAAGAAGGAACTCCCACCTGCAGAACACACCATACTGAAAAACAAAGTTTGCATGAGGGAATTTTGTTTTTCCAGAGTCTGTGGCTCTTGGGATGAACATGGCTTAAAACAGTCATTCTCGTTTTCTGCATGACATTTACTGACAAGAATTATTGTTAACGAAAGAGTTTGTTGTTGATGTGTGACATATTAGCAGTTACTGCTATATTTGACTTTGTGTCGCGGGGGCATGCGCTACCAAGTGTGAGTAAACGGCCATCTTTGATACCACCGTTCTATTGTAACAGAACAATACTGGACCTTTTGCACTGGATTTATTGGACTTATTGACAGCAAAAAAACGTGGAATTCAACCGTTGCCGATACAAGCAGATGAGTGAACACTGATGGCAACCAGGGGCCAACTAAACCAAGACTTAACAAGCACAGAACAAGACTCATCGCTGTCATCAAAAGACAAAACTCCTGAAGAACCTGTCCCTGGAAAGGAAAGTGATAAGGCTGGGACCACAGTGAGTACCATTAGTTCTAAGATTGAAACCCTACGTAACAACAACAATCGTCCAAGTCTAGACCGACAACAGGAAAGAATCAATTGACCAAGCTACTAGGGGAACAGCACATTACATGGAACTTTGTAGAGGAAAAACACTGTATGAATGGCCATGAATAAGATTAAAGGGGAGTCGTGTCACTGAAAAAATTGTTGCCAGTCTAAAGGAGATTTATGCCCTGAACAAAACAATCGAGGATGCCGACACAATTATCGATGCAACAGACAAAGAAGTGGATGAGATAACGAGGTCAGTTGATGAAATCACTGACACTGGAGAAAAACATTTGAAAGAAAGGCTAGACAATGGAGAGGAAGAGTCAGTTGTGCTTTCAAATAAATTGCGTGTAAACGATGAAAAAGTTTCTTTGACATCCTCACATGTAAAACAGAAACAGCAGGAGGCTAAAGAGGCCAGTGACTGCGTAATTCAAGTGGAAGAGGAACAAAGACAGAAGGAATGGGAAAATCAGCACCAAACTTCAACTGACCAAGCAGAGAGCTGAGGAGGTGCGAAAGGTGGCTGTGCCGAATCAGTTGTGAGCAGATGCAGCAGAACAAGACACTAGGCTGTGTGATAAGGATACCATCTGACTTATCGTACAAGAATAATGCAAAAATGCCAGAGGAATACAGTGAAAGACTTGTGCATAGGACCTCGGCCATCAAGGTGTGGATTTGCCTAAGTTTTCAGGAGAAGACAAACCTGACTATGAGCCATGAAAGCCGGTATTCATGTCCAGTGTTGTAAGAATGAATATTCCAGTGGGTGAAAAATGCTGCTACTTCAAAGCAGTTTGACAGGAAAGGCCCTGACAGTGGTTAAGGACCTTTGATACTCTCTGAATACTTACAAAAGAGCAAAGGCCAAGCTTGAGAAAAAGTACGGGAGGAGAGGCGTTTACAGGTCAAACACCTGACTGCTATGTGCGGCTGGCAAAACGTGTGAACCCGAAATCTAGAGGACATGGAGAACTTTAAAGCTGTACTCGGGAGAGTTTTGATAGCACTGAAAGACTGTGGACCAGGCCAAGAGCTGCAAGGGCAAAGCCTAAATCTCACAGCAAAGGAGAAGCTCTCTGAGGAAGATGTACAATTGTACAAACATTGGCTGATTGACCATTCTCTGGAAGACAGCTTTGAGTCACTCGTCGATTGGGTAGAGCTCAGAGTACAGATCATGGAAGAAGCTAAGGAGGAGACGAGTGGGTTCAGAAAAAGAAAATCTAACAGGCCAGAAGAATGAAAAAGTGGAGTTTGAGGTGACCAAACTTGTGCCAGAGGGTTTACGACAAGATCTGAAGCTAGAAGCTGCATTGTCGACACCTGTAAAGGGGACAACCTGCCTTGGGTTTGCAGAACATTTAAAGAGCTACCTGTACAGCAGAAAAAGGAACTGATTGGAAACACTGGCTGTTCCTATGGTTGCCTACCAGCTGGTCATCACAGCAAGGACTGCCCTAATGTTAAGCGATGCACAGTTGATGGTTGCTTAAGTACCAACCACAGCAGCTATCTCCATGAAAGCACTCCCCATCATAGAGCAGACAGGTCACAAGGCCAACTACGAGTAGAGGCCTTGCAGTTCCAGCAGGCTTGCAGGCCACAGGGGCAAGCATTAATGACCCAGCACTGGTTAATCTTCACCCTCAAGAGCAGACATACAGCACTAGTCATGTTGAACATGTGTCACTTATGATTGTTCCAGCCATGATCAGCAATGGAAATGAAGAACTGAGGGTCAATGTCATGCTAGACCCATGTTCGACCAGCTCCTATGTTTTAGAGGAAGCTGCCCAAGAGCTTGAATTGCATGGACAGTCATAGATGGAATTCATAAATGGGAGCAAACAAATTATTATTTTGTCTTAATGCTAATTTTCCTCACTAGCCTCGCTAGCATGTAAAAATTGAACAGAGATTTTTGGCTTTAAAGTGAGGCTAGTGAGGAAAATTAGCATAGAGAGAAAAGAATAATTTGTTAGCTGCCATTTATGAATTCGGTCTATTGAATCTAACTATCGCAAACCTATACAGTACGTTTTCAAGCCCTATAGAAGCACATGTCTCCGACAGCATTGCTGGCAACACTCCAGCTATCCACTGGTCAGAACTGAAGGAAAAGTGGCCCCACCTACACCATGTACCCTTTGAGAGTGTATCACGGTAGCATCAGATTGATGTCATGATTGGCAGTGATCATCCAGTCTTTCATCATGTGTTAAAGGAAACTTGCGGTAACCAACCTAACTATCCTGCTACCCGTTTAACAAATTTAGGCTGCATGTGTTTTGGGCCCACACCAGTGGAACAGTATCAATGCAACTCTCATTCGCATCTTACATGCACTTACCGCAGTAATCAAGTCAACAAGCCGTCGCCACCTGATCACATTTTATGAGCCTTTTGGGAACTTGAATCCCTGGAGATTAAAGACAAGACCGAACAACTCATGATAGCTGAAGAGAGCAGCAGATGCACGGGTAGCTGAGACGTTGAAGTTCAATAACGGGCTACACAAGATCGGAAAAAAGGAGAACCTAAGTTGACTAACAATTATGACGGAGCTCTTGCATGACTCAAAAGTCAGGAGAAGTCCCTTAAAAGAAAAGGCCCTGCAGTCATGGAAGCCTATAGCATGACCTTTGAAGATTATGAGAAGGGCTACATATGGAAGGTACCCAGATCTGATGCTGAGGAGCAGTGGTTCCTACCCCACTTTCCAGTTGTCAGGGAAGAGAGGGTTACAACAAAAGTGTAATGTATCGATAGTATTGTCTACCGGAAGTTGTGTTGGCGGAAGTTCTCGGATTCAACGTGCAAAGGATCATGGGGTTTTGTGTGGGCCATGCTTTCCGGGTGTCATGGCGGCCAAATAAAGTGTAGAGTTAAATCTGGTTCATTACACGGCCATCCAGGCGTCATTGTTACAAAAAGTATGTGTGGTCTTTGATGCTGCAGTAAAACATAAAGGGAAAAGTTTGAATGATGTGATCTGGCCAGGACCCAAGGTCCAGAAAGACTTTGATGATGTACTGACATGTTTTCGCGGGGCACCAGCAGCCCTTTCAACTGACATCTGAGATATTCCTGCAGGTTGAGCTACAAGACAAAGACTGCCATTATCACTGGTTCCTCTGGCATAACTTTGACACTTCAAGAGAGCCTGACATATTGCCTGTTGTTTGGAAACACTGCTTCGCCATTTTGCCCTCAGTACATCCTTCAGACCCATGCCAAGGCACATGCCTTGGACTTTCTGGAAACAGCAAACACCATAGATGACGATGTGCTAAACTCTTGTGAGACAACCCAAAGTGCGTCACACCTGCGTCGCCAGCTTTCACATCCATTGCCCGTGGCTGGTTTCAAGTTAAGAAAGAGGTCCTCAAATGAACCAGTGGTCATTGAAGACATTCCCATAGAAGACCGACTATCTGCCCTGGAGATAAACAAAGACAAGTTGTCTAAAACCAACACCCTAGGGGTCATGTGGGAAACAGAGAGACGTGTTCACTTTCCAAGTGGAACCACCTGATGACAACAGAATGCCCACTAAGCAAAATGTACTATAGCAAGCCTTTTTGACCCACTTCAGTTCCTGGCTTCATTTACGATGAGAGCAAAGGTCCTAATGCAAGAGACATGGTTGTCTGGTGTTGACTGGGATGATGTGTTACCCGAACATTTAAAGGTCAAGTGGGAGAAGTGGGTATTGGAAATTCCACAACTGTCAAATGCTGCTGTCCCTCATTGTCTGCACCTACCAAACCCAGAGAACATTGAGCTGCACCTTTTTTTCAGATGCTTCTAAAGATTTGTTGCCTATTTAGTCTGCAGATACCTGGAAAACACTCCATCATCGCGACTTATTGCATCAACATGTTGTGTGTGTCCAGTAAAAGCAATGACCATTCCAAGGCTACAGCTCATGGATGCTGTCCTATATAGTCATCTGGCCCAGAATATTCTGAAAGTGATTACCGTGGACAGAACCATCTTCTGGACCAATTCAGAGAATGTATGGTACTGGGTGCGCAATCAGAGCTGAGAGTACAAGCCCTTTGTTGCCAACTGAATTGGCGAAATTTTGACAAACAACAAGTCCTGAGCAGTGGCAGCACCTACCAGGAACCCTGAACCCAGCAGACTTCCTAACCAGAGGCCTTTCTGCCATGGTCCTAACCGAGAGTGAAGTTTGGATGGAGGGACCAGCCTTCCTTAAAGATGACAAGTCCACCTGGCCAACGGCTCTTCCCTCCAAAGAGGATGTTGAGCAGGCCAGTGATTGTGAAAGACGAACTACACATGACCAAGAGCTCCACCAGTGGAAGCTTGGACCCAAGCCATTTCTCAAGCCTGAGGTGTCTTGTTCATGTGACAGGATGAGTAGAGCGGTTCCTGACAACTGCAGACTTCCTAAGGAGTTACAAAGAAAAAAACAAACTCTCCAGTCAGCAAAGATGGCAGCAGGGAACTTTTGGATTAAGCAAACCCAGTCCCAAGCCGGGGCGGAGTGTGAACTGCGGAAGTTGGTGGAGACTTTTGACCCAGACAGGATTACACAAGAAACTAGCAAGCGTCACCGCATTGACTGGAAGTTTAACCCTCCATGTGCTCCCCACTATGGTGGTGTATTTGAAGCAATGATAAAAAGTGCAAAGCAAGCAATCAAGGCCATACTGGGAGATGCCAATGTTAATAATGAAGAGCTTCACACAGCTATCTTCAGTGCTAAATGAATGTTTAATTCCAGACAAATAACTTATCTCAGCTCGAACCCTGAAGATCTTTCTCCACTCACCCCAAGCCACTTCCTTGTTGGAGAGATGAGAGGATCATTTGCCCCTGACGCAGTGGATCACAAACAAGTCTACAACCCTATGAAATGGTGGCACCACATGCAGCAACTTCTGGGGCAGTTCTCGAAGCATTGGCGGAAGGTGTTTCTCCCCAGCCTGAATGTCAGAAAGAAGTGATTCCATCCCAGACACAACTTGAAAGAAGGTGATGTGTTGATTGCTGAAGCCAATGCCAGTTGGGGAGAGTGGCCTCTCAGTTTTGTGATAGAAGCATACCCTGGTAATGATGGTCTGGTGAGAGTTGTAAAAGTCAAGGCAAAGAACAAAAGGGATTGTAAGCCCTGTGCATCGCTTGTGTCCTCTCAAATATGCAGACAACAACCCTGACGAATGAGGAGCATCAAGTAGCTGACTACAATGACCTATGTTTATGCCACTTGACAGAAATAACCATCGAGGATGATGTTCTATGAACCAACAATGTTTAATTCTATGAACAGTTGATGATTGAAACAGTGTTTAAAAAAGTTGACAGATCTCCATAAAATAAAATTTGGCGAATACTTTGTCGTTGTCTCGTGATGTCTTAGCAGTTACTGCTGTATTTGACTTTGTGTGTAATGGGTGCATGCGCTACCAAGTGTGAGTAAACGGCCCTCTTTGATACAACCATTCTATCATAAGAGAACAGTTATGGTTGCGAAAGCTTAGTTTAGCAGGAGAAGTTTTCCTCATCCTCCACATAATCTGCTGCTACACTCGAAGGCTCTCCCGATCACTTTGCCGATCTCGATCCTTTGCTTCAGAGGCCTTCGAGGCCTTTGTGGTCCTTCCACTAGAAGTCTTTTTCACCTGACATTAAAGAAGTACGTACAGTTAAGTAAGTTTGTAAAGGGAGTTCATTAAGTCAAATTAAGACACGCATCTTTGAAAGCAAGTGAAGAAATACCACAAAGTCATCATTATAGCATTATAGCATTCAAATAAAATTGAAGTGAAGGATCGAGCAAAAACTAAAGCATGCTTTCTAAGCAAGTTAAATCAAATCCAACAAAGCGTTTCTTCGAAAGTGAGTAAAGAAATACTGTTAAGTCCAATAAAGATGCATATCTTAGAAAACAAGTAAACAGACAAAGTGTAACAAGGACGTGTTGTTTTGACAGCGAGTAAACAAACTTAAATAATGACACGTGTCTTTGAAAGTGAGTAAACAAACAAAGGCAAATAAAGACATGTGTCTCCCAAAGCGACTTTGAAGGTTTAAATCAGCTGACCTGTTGAATGTTTCCTTTTCTCCTGTGGTTCTTCTGCCTTGGGGTTGGTGCCTTTTAAACTTTCCTCTGACCAGAAAGGTCTTTCCTATTAAGTTCCACATCGCTACCTATGAAGACAAGGAAAAGCGAGAAGTTAAGGTTGGATGATAAGTAAAGGAATCTTTACACAGTAAGGCCAGGTTCAGATGCCAACTTCACATGAGCTGAGTCAAATTCAAATTTAAGCTGACTTTAATTAATCCCGAGTGAACCTTAAATACTTAGAATGAAGACTAAGGACTTGAACTGTTTGTTGAAATTGTGCCACTCCAATGCTTAATCGCAAAATCGATGGATACTTACCACTTATTTGATGATTGTGCCTTTCACTGTCTTCCCCAGCCAGTTTACTGACACCATCTCTCCAACAAAAGCTTTTTCTTTCTCAAGGATAATTTTTGTTGGTCCAATTCCAGTCACATTTTCGTCTGGGAAAAAGAACAGTGCCTTTGAAGGCAACTGGGCTTCATGCAATACTATTCACAACATTCACCACTCTCCTTGCACATCGGGTTTGAACCTTTTCACCTGCCTTTCAATCTTTACATGAAGGGCAGACAGTCGGTGCAATTTGGCCCATTTAAGTGCTGTTGAATTGAACCTTAAGTCCTACTTTCTCCCAGTGACACCCATTGGACCAGGGTGTGGTACTTAACTTGCGACTTTGTTGGAGTTGTTCCACTGATCTGGGTTGTGCAATGTTTAATTGACAGTGCTCTTTCTGATGTGCCCGTTGTTTGTCATGGTTCTTATGGCGAGTTATTCGATTGATGACCATGACTTGGAATATTGAATGGCCAATCAGATTTGTTGTGTGCCTATTATTTGCCATGGTGTGATACTTTTGGCGAGTTGTTTGATTAATGACCTTGTTTGGAGTGTTAAATGGGCAATAAGATTTCTTATCTGCCTGTTATTTGTCATGGCGTGATTCTTTCAGTGAGTTGTTCGATTGATGACCATGATCTGGAGTCTCCAATGGGCAATGAGATTTCATGTGCCTGTTATTTGTCATGGCATGATTCTTTCCGCGAGTTGTTCGATTGATGACCACGATCTGGAGTGTTAAATGGCCAATGAGATTTCTTATGTGCCCGTTTATTCGTCATGGCGTGATTCTTTTGGTGAGTTGTTCGATTGATGACCATGATCTGGAGTGTCAAATGGCCAATGAGATTTCTTATGTGCCTGTTATTTGTCATGGCATGATTCTCTCGGCGAGTTGTTCGATTGATGACTATGACCTGGAGTGTTAAATGGCCAATAAGATATCTTATGTGCCAGTTTATTTGTCACGGCGTGATTCTTTCGGTGAGTTGTTCGATTGATGACCATGATTTGGAGTGTTAAATGGCCTATGAGATTTGTTAAGGGCATATTATTTGTCATAGTGTGACCCTTTGCTGTGTGTTGCTTGACAACTATCATTGTGAGCTCAAGGGGTAATATGATTTGTTATGTCTGTGCTGTTTGCCATCACATCACTGTTTTGACAACCTATTAGCGGTTTGACATGATTATGGATGGGATGATGAATGAGACTTGATGTTCAGAGAGGTGCTAATTGTTTGCCAGTGTTCACACTACGACTTTTTCAACCAGTTTTTTGATGATTATGGTTGGTGTTTATGGTTGGATAATGTACCTCTTTGACTTTCGCACCATTTAGTCATGGGATTGTCGGTATCTCTTAGGCTTCACAGCATCAACATGAGGACTTAAAGAAGTCTATGGACACTCTCACCATGGTGTCAGTTGATATATTTCATAGAAGATACACCATTTGGCCTCCCATCCTATTCCAGAGTTTAACAAATTTGAAGCCTTGGATTTCTTTGAGGCCCTGAGGAATGCAGCCCAGGATATGAAACAAGGCAACTGACTACAAGCTCAACTTTGAGACTCTTCAGGCTAACGCTGATGAGCCTAGTGAACACTTTCAGAATTTTCTCCTCCCTTTGCTGGGGGACAAGGATCAGGAGAGGATGCTGGAAATTGTTGCAAAAGTGGAGAAAAATAACCAACGTGGTCATGTATGACAGAATCTTAGAAGGAAAACTAGGGCTATGTTAGCCCCATATAGAGTGCTGCGATGCTATTTTTGTGGCTGCCTTGGCCATATCCAGGTCAATTGTTTTAGGTGAAAGAGAGAGACGGGGGAATTTCCAGTTTTTCTCGAAAGCCTCAACAATTCCCAAATGTGGATCAGAATAAGTAAGCATTTATGTACACAATTTTGGGAAATAATTATTCTGCCTGGATGTAACAATTTGTTTTTGCTGCATGGTTTGAAAGAAATATTAAAGGATGATTGCAAAAATGAGTAATCTTTACATTGTCTTCTATAGAAGCTGGATGGAATATCTTATCCAGCTCTGGCGGCTAGGCCTATTTGGTTCCTTGGGTTGCTGGGAGTGACAGTTGTGAAAAAGAGTATCTAAACAAATTCCCTTGGCTACACTGGGTCATGACCGTCACCCCTGGTTGACCCTGTGGGTTCCCCACCTCTGCCTTTTCTTCGAATTATTCGTCTCTGATAGTCGTTTTGTTTTGTTTTCCCATTCCATCCATTCACAGAAATCCAACTGTGGCCTTACCTGGGACTGGGAGTGTGACCCTGATTTTGAGAAAAGACTGTTAACTTTGATGTGATATTGTCCAAGGTCAATCAGTTGGCTCAACTGGGTGGGAAATCCAACTGGGGTCAACCTGGGGGTGACATGCTTCTTGAAAGAACAAATTGACCAGATCATCCTTGGTGAGAGACTTGCGGATCTTGCCATGTTATGCTTCAGGGACCCTCCTTGCTTCCATGTGGGAGAAATCCACAGTTTTAGGAGCAGTGGCTAGAGATAGCTAGTGACAACCCATCTGCTGTGCAAGCGCAAGTTCCGAAGTGGATTAAAAATAAGGTGTAGATTTTCTAATATTTCCAGCCATTCTCTGGCGAGTTTAAAGGGGAACAATGCAACTCTGCCTGTCCTCCATCTGAACATTTTAGAGACAATGTATCTTGTAGGCCTTTTGTGGATTTTGTTAGGGGTACCTTACCCGACTGTTTATCAATGGGCGCAATTTCCCTTAAGGGCAGGGTAGGGGAAATTGATCCACCCTATCTGGTCCTCCCACTCACTGTGGAACCGTCGAAACCACGACTTTGCCACGATGCATGATTCGTAAATCTGTGGATGAAGGACATGCCTTTTCAGCTTGATACCCTTGTGAATCTACCATGATATGTTGGCCGTGGCACTTCCAGACCGTTCCGGATGATAAATCAGGGTATGACCACCTTCTTTTTGACTGAAGAGAGCAGGTCATTCTTTGGAATCCAGAAGGGTGAGTGGTATTTTATGTACAATACACTGCCTTTCGGTTGGAAGATATCCCCCTTTGTTTACCATTCAACATTCTTATGGTGTCCAATTTTTTGAGTGCGAAGGACATTCCTTGTTCTTTATATATTGATGATTGCTATAATGGCCAACTCCAGAAACCCCTTGGGAAGAGAGCTTATGCACATTTTGCAAGTCTTGAGGAACACAATCTGGCGGCTCCAAACTCAGCTATTTTTCTGGTGACCTACTTTTTAGTAAAATTAGGTTACTTCCTAGCTTTACATAAATTGGTTTTGAGACCATCTAAGGTTGTCCCATATTTGGTTTTCCTTGTTTGCACAAGGTGTTTCACCCTGAGAAAAAGGACACATTTCTTGCCCTTGCTGAACAAACCCTGACGTGCCCTGTGGTTTCAAGTATGCAAGTAAGCAACATCTGGTCGAGAAATGTGTCTCCTTCTCTCAGGCAGTGGTGGGGGCATTATTGTTTACCAGAGAAATGAACAGGGCTATTTCAAAAGCCTTGCATACCTCTTCATCGAATAAAATAGATGGGATACTAAGGAGAAGATTGTTCACTGGCGTTTTTTACATACCAGGGGTGAACCCCTCCATTGGAGGGATGAACGCCACATCCACATGTCGGCAACAACGGATGCCTCAGCCTCAGGATGGGGAGGCTCAGTTACTCTCAACGAGGGGCACCTTGAGGTCTCCAGTTACTGGACAGACGAGGAACAGGGCCTTGATATTGTGACAAGGGAAGCACTTGCCATAGATAAGGTTCTCCTCTCTTTTCCTGATTCTCTAAGGAATACTTGGGTGGATGGGCTTGTTGATAATCAGGCGGTAGTCCATTACTGGAAGAGGCAGGGTGGTTGGAGTGCATCCTTAAATAAGGCGATCAACAAATCGTTTTTCACTGCTTTGAGGCTTAATATAGCCCTCCATTTAGAATATATTTTGTCGAATGAGAATTCTGCCAACAGACAATTGCCACTGTTTCACCACGAGATATCTGCCATTTCTTGGTTTTTAAGGACAGAAATGGCAAGACTCAGGCACATGACAATGGGTGCCCGCACTTCAGAAAATGAGGCACTCACTCTTGCACTTTCCCACTGAGACTTGCTTACAAAACTATCGATTCCTACATTGGCAAATTACGCATGATTTTTCATGCTAATGGACATGATGGAAAATGGGATGAATTTCTTGGTCTCGGAAATCCAGTGACTGATAAGACAGTAAAGGATTATCTTCATTTAGTCACGGCCAAGCAGTTACAGGCAAGGGTAATACCGAAGCAAGCCACTCCATTCTTTATTGATAAGCTCTCTGAATTGATTGATCATACTGACAATAGGTCACAGTCTCCAGATAACTCCCTGACACAGCCTTTTATTTTCCCATGGGATCAGGCATATTTCAAAGTGGTCTTCTCTTTAGTTGTAACAGGCCGGGGGATATGGGCTAGGTTAAGGTACCGGAGATCTTAAGATTCCCAAATGATGATGGTCTTCTTTTTAATCATGTTTGGGGAAAAACTTCGAGAGGAGCTGATAGCAATGTCTTTGGTATTAGGCAAAATCAGCACACAAAAATATGTCCTGTTCAAGGGACCAAACAGTATATGACAGTAGCCAAATGGTTGAGTATTGATTTGACAAGGGGATATCTTTTCCATCCAACAACTCCACAGGGATGCATATTGGATGCACCCTTCACCTCCTCTGCTGCTGAAGCTTGTTTGAAGGGATACCTAATGGAAATGGGATTGGATAATGGAGAAATTCTTCATGGATTTAGGGCAGGATGTGCCATAACCTTGGCTTTGTCTGGAGCTGAATTGTCAGAGACAATGGACCACGTTGGCTACTCTGGATGGCATACTGCTTTGCAACTGGCAAAAGATTTTAACCCAGCAGGGGCCTCAGCTAGGCCATCACAAGCCGACACCCTTACTGTCAACGCAAAGTGGCATGACATGAATGAACTGAGGCATTTTGTTTGTGCCTTCCGCCCAGAGACAGATCAAAAACGGCCGCTTCAAGAATAGTGCTTTATCCGCGGTTATACATTCTTGTGCCCAGTCGGTCTCCGGGAGGATTGGGGCTGAGGATTGGGGTTCAGGACTGCGATCAAGGATTTGGAAGATTGGGTTGGAGGTTAAGTTTGGGAGTTTTGGGCAGTTACAATGAGGTAGTTATGGGCCAAGGAGGAAGGTGGAACCGCCATACCCAAAGTGTTCCATCTTCCTTAAAACACTTGATCAATTTTCCCATATCTTAATCAAAGGGGTGAGTCTTGTGGAATAGAATACTTTTCTAAGAGTCACACTGATCAGCAGTTTAATTCTTCAATAGCAATCAAGTTACTTTAATTAGTTGAGTGATTGAGATCTTTTATAGTGTTCCTGTGGATGGCTATTGTTTAGGATGGATCGAAAATCCAAGAACATCATTGGTTGCTTCATTCCTTTTGTTAAAGGTGGATCGAAATCTTAAGAATGTCATCGGTTGTGTTATATGTAAAACAATTTCAGTTTAAATTGCTACTCCTTAATTCAGGTTGTTTTGTTTTCGAAAGTGAAAGCTCACTGGATTGTTAGAAATGTGACCTATCACGCAAAAATGTAAACTAACGAATATCCATTCGCACGGCTAAAAACCATTTGTTTGCCATTCATCACCTGTTCAAGATCAGAAGGGGGCAGTTCTAACGACTGGGGTTACCTGTTCACAGAAATATTCAGCTGTTTCAACGTTTGCTGCTATCCGTTCTAAAAAATATTCATCCGTTCAAAAGGCTTGCGTGACTGAAGTGGGAACCTTGACTGACTTTGAAGGAGTTTCTGGCAGTACAAGTTTGAAACGTTATGAATATTGAACTTTTCGAATGGCTGGGATTATCTGTTCAGAAGGAATTTTATTTAGCTCTCCGAATGGCTACTGCTACATCCATTCGTTCAAAACAAACATTCAGCCTTTTGAACAAGTGTCATGTTTATTTCTTCTGGAAAAAAACAACACATAATAACTGTACTGCATTCTAAAAATCCTGTCTCGTCACAGAACAGTTGCCCGAACAGCAACTGCTTTTTGTAATAATTCTAATGACCTACATGGTAGAAAAATACTTAACTGTTTTAACGGCCAAGAACTGTAATGCAATCTAAAATTGGCAAAAATGAAGACAACAAAATGTTCTTGGTGGCAACAGATGTGCAATATGCCTGGATGACTTGAATCTTATGGATATGGCTATTTATTAAAGGCTGTACTTCACATGAGCCCAATCAAGTTCATGCAAAGTATGGCATCTGAATCAATTCAGAATGACTGATCCAGTATTTGGATTGCCTCATCAGGTTAATCTTGTCTGGCTCAGCCAGCAAGAACGTATTACTAAACTGTGCTTTCCTTCTTGTTTTACCTCAAAACCAGAAGGAAAGCCCAGATGACCATTTGGTTGTTGACTTGGTCAATGGGTTGCTTTTGCTGGTGGGCTAATCCAATTGTTTGTTCGCTTGTTTTTCTCCTTGTGTCTGTGTTTGCCATCTTGTAGTGTGGAGTGGTTCGACTGTTTGCTGATATCCGTGCCCCACATTTCCCATAATTTCTACACCTAAAGACTTATTCTTTCTTGTAGTTTGAAAAGAATTAATGTCGGCAGCAAATGTGATTTATTACATGACTTACGCGGTCAGAAAGTCAATAGCTAAAATCAGCCAACCAGATCGCTCTAGTGCTGGTCCAATATTTTCTGAGTATTGGACTGGGTATTGTCCCGAATGATCCCGCGTTATAAAATATAAGACAGAAATGAACCGTTTTTGTTTATTTAAAAAAAAAGCTAAAAATAACCTCTTACTAGCCAGGCAGGAGGGCCGTACTGGAGAATATTGGCCTGAGGTCCATAAACAACTGAGGGACTAATATTCTTGATTGGTTAATAAGATATATAAAATAGCCCTCAAAATACTGTGAAAGCTACACTCAGAAGAGAAATGTTAAATCTGCCTTTAGATTAACCAGATTTTTATTTACAAAGATTTTGACAGTCATAAGGTTTACTCATTCTATTCCCATGAGATTGCACAATCCAGTCCCAGAAATCAATGTGAATCCTTTCCCACTCTTCGGTGGACGTGTTTTGATCAAGCTCTGCGAATTTTCGCTCGAAACTACAGGAATTTTTCAAGTTTAAAGTAAAGAAGCAAAGGTAACATCCTTGTCATTGCGACAAAAGTCCACTGGACTTATTCTTTGCGATTACACGGTCACAATAGGCTGCAATCAGTCATGACCGAAGCACATGTCGGCAAGGGCCGCACGAAAGTTGTTGACCAGTTGCTCATCGACATCTCCACTGGAGATCCTTCTGTTGT